>MNCI01012686.1:665167-806886 GCA_015680685.1 Gnetum montanum
ATTAACCCATCGTTCCAAGATCAGGACCAAGTCCATCCTTCTAATCAGTGACATCGCATTGTTTCATCCCATGATGAACAACTATGAGAGTACCATAACAACAAGGTGTACGATCACTTGGCGTTTAGTACAAGGGAGGAGTGATGTTTTTGTTTTATGGCACTTCCTTTTTCTCTTTTTTTTTTCTTTTTCACTTTACTAAATCCAGAGAAGCCGCCAACCTTCAGGCATGGGTGCATGTCTTTCCAGTGGGACCCCCTAGAATAGCTTTTGAATTTTGAGTGCCCTTTTGATTACTCTTACTTCCATTTTTCATTAGATCTACAAGGATCTTAGTACAACCAAGTTACATGATAACACCCACAGATGACATCAAAGAGAATCCACAAGTCCCCTTGATGTCACACCCTAACCATTCCCTCTTGGTCCATCCTTCTTCATTCTGGGTACAATGAACACAAAATTAATTTTAAGTTTTTGAAATTTCAAGAATATCATTGTACCCAGGATAGACCCTCTTATTTATAGAGTGGATGAGTGGGTGTAATGGGCTCACTGTTTCAAATAATTAACCACTCATGACTTAATAACATAAAACACACCTCAACCAATGATCCACATGAGTGTTTTATTCGTAGATGAGATTACTTACAAAAATAGAAAAAGACAAACACACAGACACACAAAAAGATAAAAAAAAAGATAAAAAGATAAAACAAAAAGTTGAAAAATGAAAAACTGGAAAACAAAAAGTTGTAAAATCAAAGAAAATGAAAAATATTTATTAATCCTGCTTGCTATTGAAATGGGAGGTATCCCCTATAACTAAACGGTTGAGTATGGCAAGGATTAATAAATGAGAAACGAGGATCCTTGCATATTGGAAATATTGAAGCTGGTCCATATTTATCACCTTGGATTTCACACACTTTATTATAATGAGCGTAGTGGGGCATTTTATACGATGTAGTTCCCGAATAACTAGTTGACCCACCATGATGTTTAGGACCGTTAGATGGTATGCAAGGATTAGGCTGATGCCTCCCATGGTTATGTTCATTGGGCCTTATAGTTGTTGGAGTGTAATTTGGTGGCCCTGATGAAGTTACATGAGGCGTTAGGTTCGAAGGTAAGGGTGCACCACATTGTTGGACTTATGTTGGGTTGGAAGATGCAGTGGCCTCAGAGTTATGTTGTCCCTTCCTACGGCCATGTTTAAAGAAAGGATGCCTTTGATGTTGAGGAGGCTCTTCACTGCTATTAGTAGCAGCAGCACAAGTGTTGTTCATGGGTTGCGGTGGTGTAAACACCTTAGGAATAGTTGGTGGCATTGTGGAAGGAGGGAAAGGATGAGAATGTTAAAAGTTAAGAGGAATGTAGGGTGCACAAGGTGGTGGTTGTGTTGGAGATATGGGTTGATAGTATTGTGGAGAGTAGTATTGTGGTGAGATAAAGTATGGCGGCCTAGTTGAAGAAACAGGATGTTGAACGTTATAAGCATTTGGATTTGGATAATATGAAGGGTGCCTCCAGTCTAAGGTTGGATTCCCCCACGACTGGGATTGTTGCCACTATGATCGAACACAGTATCTTTGTACGAACTTTGGATGTAACATGTTTCCCCAATGCTCATGTAGATGTAACAAGACTGGGCATTGGCCTTTGGGGTGATCGTATAGGCATATGTTGCATTCATACATAGAATTGGCAGTTGAGCACTTATTCCCTTCATTCCTTCTTTCTGAATGTCTATTATTTCGCCCTGCTTATTAGGTTGTCAAAACTCTATCTCCAATGATGTTGATATATTCTTCACATTTTTGATTCATTCATTCCAACATTTTATTGATCTTTGCCTTGGCTTCTTCTAACGATTGTTGTCTTGGCAAAGATGATGTTTCCACCTTGAGATTTGTTGATATCTCCTTGTTATGATCATGGACCTTTGCTGAGTTAATATTTTGGTCCCGTTGATGTTTCTCAACACTCTCACATGTAGCTATTTATCCTTCTTCTTTTACTACCTGCTTAATAAGCTCTTGAATTTGATGGGTTCGTAGGTTGTAAAGTTAACCTCAGGCATACGTTCCTAAGGTCTCTCTGGTTTCATTACATAGCCCATTAATGATATGGTACATTAGCCTTTCCTCGGAAAACCCATGGCCTGGACAGTTGTTTAACAATGCATAGTATCTTTCTAAGGCCATGTCCAAGGGTTCATGTTTTTCTTATTTCCATCCTTGGATTTGTTTCCTCAAGGTTGACACTCTTGCGTAGGTTTGATATTTTTTGTTAAAGACCTCTACCATTGTTGACCAGCATCATATTGAATTTGGTTTTAATGATCTATACCATACTTTAACTTGGTCAATGAGTGTCATAGGAAAGAGCTTCAGTTTTTGCCAACTGTTATCAATATTATTCCATGTGTAGGCATCATAGAAGGCAAGTAAATGTTGATGCAGATCTAAGTCATAGCCTCCTAAAAATTTGGGAAAGTTATTTAAATCGAGCCTGGGTAGTCGGCTCTCTTTACGATGCCTACGTGAGATTCGAACAGCCTCTTGTATTTGCGTTAAGCTTGTAGTGGCCAGTGGGGGTTCATCATCATCTAGTAAGTTAGGCTTTTGTGCATTATGATGACGTTGTTTTTGTTCATTCTTATAGGAAACTCCCACTTCAGGTTGTATACTCCAATCGTCATCGTCATATAGCTCATTGGTTCTCCAATGAATTTCCTCACTAAGTGTGGCATTATTATTATCTTGTAGGAGAGGCATTGTTGTGTGTGAATTTATGTGACCTTTAATAATTACTTCTTGCTTAAGAGATATATCGTTATGTTCTTTACAGCGACCTTGTATGATATAACTAATCTAGATAACTAGCACCATCCCCGGCAACGGTGCCAATGATGAGTGGCGAGGTACCCCTATACTCAACCATACGAAATGAGTGTTGCACGCACGATCCGATCAAACTCCGTAGATGGACTAGTTGTGGCACCTAGATAGTTAGCCTTAGGTCACAGTTCACTATCTTCCCACCTAGACTAGTTTTTCATATGTCACGTATGGTTTAGTCTAGATGAGGTGTATGATGTGTCCTAATCTATGCTACTCCTGATGGCAGTGGAAAATAATATTAACTAATCTAAGCTAGGAGGAAAAGGGTAAGAAAATCTAATCTAGCCTAAGTGTGATGAGCAACTGATTCCTTGATCAACCATACACATCTTGGACCTCGTGCATGACTACCATTGGGACTACCAAGCATAGCTCCAAGGTACGCCACTGGGATTACCAAGCGCAGATCCCACATACGCCACTGGGTTACCAAGCGTAGATCCTGGATATGCCACTAGGCTACCAAGTATTCACACTTAAATGCTCGTAACCAAGTTGTACTCGTTGCGCTTTTAGGAGTTTAAGGGTGAGAGACTAATTGCGATGAGTAACCGATTCCTTGACTAGCCGTACACATCCGTAGATGCTTGTAATCAAGTCGTACTCACACTGCGCTATGAAAGCAATAAATAACATTAAATAAATAACAAATAAATAAACTAAGTGAATGTTGCAATGATGAAGTAATCTCGATCTTTATTGTTGGTCATGTGCGTGTCCAAGTACGGCACACTCGAATAAAGACACCGTACAATTACATTCACCACACTAGAGTAGACACGGGAAAGAATCTAACTCTGGAGGGATCAAACTGCCAGAGCTTCGCTACTCTAAAACTGGGATGTAAATGAGGGAGAGCCGCCTCTTATTTATAGAAATTGCAGCTGACTGCGATATCGCGACCCATGATATAACATGGGTGCCTTAACGCGACCGCCAACAATATGATCAATTTCATGTCTCATCAGTTAGACACTCTCACATAGGTTTGGTATTTCTCGTTGAATGGTTCTAGCATTATGAGCCATCAATGGATTGAATTTAGTTCCAATGATCTATACCAACTTTTAGCTTCATCATCTAGTATCCTAGGGAAGAGCTCAAGCTTTTGCCACTTATGTTCTATATTTTGCAAGGTGCATGCATCATAGAAGGCTTGTAAGTAAGGTTGTGGATTAGAATTATAACCTCCTATAAATTTAGAAATGTTGTCCACATCAAGCTGTTTGATGCGGCTATCCCTTTGATGCCTTTGGGGTATTTGAACTACCTCCATAATCTGTGTCAAGCTCCTAGTAGCCAACAAAGGTTCATTTGTACTAGACACATCATGGTAATAATCTATATTTCTATTCATCTAACTATGATTATCTTTTCCATGCTCATTTTGATGTCTTTGATTTTCCCCTTGGGTTCGATTTCTATGTTTATCTTGGTTCCATAATGGAGCTCTATCTCTATAACTACATTCATCTTTATTAAAACTAGATGTTAAAGAGGAAGAGGAACATGAGAAACTAGGAGAATCACCATGGCTCCTATATCTTCCCCCATGGTCCCTTAATTTATCTTTTCTAGGTTTATAGGAGGTCATAGGCCTTGAGGCCCTCCTTGTTATAGGACTTTCTCCATCTCCTCTAGGATTGTCTGTACTAGTTGAACATAGTCCTTACATGTATTAAGGATCTAAATAAGCATATGAAATCCCTGCTTGAGGTTGTTCACTCCAATCCACTTTATTATAAAACCCATCATTTTTCCTATGAGAGTTTTCATCATGCGATGCATTCTTGACCCTGTGTAAAGAAGACATGGCTTTAACATGTGTGACTTAAAATATCAGTATTTTTCAAAAGATAAATCGTTAATACTTTTACAGTGATCGTTTATGATATAACTAATCTAGATAACTAGCACCATCCCTGGCAATGGTGCCAATGATGAGAGTGAGTACCCCCTACACCCAACCATACAAATCACAAGCATTCACGCATGATCCAATTGAATTCTGTGGATGGGACTAATTGTGGGATCTAGATTGTTATGCCTTGATTGCAGTTCATTATCTTCCTACTTGAACTAGTGGTAGCTTTGTCACATATGGTTTAGTCCCAAGTGAGGCATAT
This sequence comes from Gnetum montanum, assembly GCA_015680685.1. Lineage (NCBI taxonomy): Eukaryota > Viridiplantae > Streptophyta > Gnetopsida > Gnetales > Gnetaceae > Gnetum > Gnetum montanum. The sequence goes on from MNCI01012686.1 coordinate 670,200, forward strand.
GATTATTGATGTTGTTCTGGCCTTATGCTACTCCTAAAAATAATAGAGAAATTAATTATTTAATCTAATTAAAAATGAAAAGTAAAGTCTAAACTAGCCTACAACTGATAAGTGTTTGTTCCTAGCTTGTAGTACACATCCTGAACCCACATACCCACTATTGGGATTACCAAGCGCTATGCTACTATGTGAACCAAGCAATAACGTTGTTGGAATTACCAAGTGAATACATGTTTATGCTCAAAATTGGTTGCACTCATTTCAACAATTAATGAACTTTCATGAAATGTAGATATTAACCAAGTACATGAAAAGTAAATTGCATGGAAAGTAAATCTAATCTAAGTCAAAGTTCTACAATGAATAAGAATCAGTCTTGATCTTATTGTCATTTATGGAATGTGTCCAAGTACATTGTCACTCAAATAAGATGTCATACAACTGACTCAAATCGACACTACAGACACTTACTAATTGTTCTCTAAGACTACGAAATAAAACTACAAGAGTTCAGCTAATCTATTGACAAAATAATTGGATGAATCATGCATCCAAGTGTTGTATGTATAGGTAGGCATGCATCCCATGATATTTGATATGTAATGTCATAGCACAGGCTATGATATTGGGGCTAAGATATTAGATCCTTGATATTAAATACTCAATATCTTTGCTTATGACAAAATGTGATTCATCAACAAGACATCTGCAAAGGTCCAAGACATGTTTCAAGATAATTAAAACCTTCATTCTTCTACCTATAGGAATAAAACGTTGTTTGAAAGGGGTGTCCCTACAAGATCATGCTAGGCATAGGAGGGTTGGGATTAATACATTCATCATTCAACAAGCTATAGAAGAACTACAATGGATCTCTACAACCATCAATAGTAACCACAATCTTTATACATGCATGTAAAATTCTCATATAACTAAATCAACATGTGTTCATGACATCAATATGATGTATTTTGGACATACAAAATAAAATTAATATACAAATCATTCGAGACTCTACAAATCATAGACCTCCCACATACATGATGATATATACATTAATCTTAAGTAAGAAAATATAAGAAAAAGATAAATGAAAGCTACCAATCAAAATGGAAATTCATAAAAGTGCAAAATTGTAGAAAACCTAAAATATGAAAAAAATTGTATCCCAATCCAACTAGATTCTCAACCCAAGTATCAAAAATAGCAACAAGCTCAAATCCTATTTCTAAGTGAGCTCACAATCTTGAAACATATACAAGAAATCAACAATGATAATTAAGCACGATTCTAAAATGCATAAATAGAAATCACACTAATGAGTTAGGTAAAAGAAGAAAATATATTTTGTTTATATGTTTTAATATAATATGCACAGGGTAATTTCATAAGTCCAATGACACATTTTCCAACTTAACTAATACATATGGGGTCCACAACCCATAACACATGAAAATTCCTAAACTAAAATTGATTAAACCCACAAAAACCTCATCATACATACTATATGTCCACAAACCAAAGACATGTCCATGCATCCTCACACATAGCCATATAGTTCTTATGCATGCATGAAAGTCACTAAGCATAAATCATAAGCACGTACTAAACTATTAATCTTGTTTCCAATTCTTCATCTTTTCTAGTTACAATACTTGTCTAACATATCCCACAATATTAGTATGTACAATCATGTCATAACATTAATGAGACATCAAAAATTATATATGATAAGACATCATAAAGCATCATAAAACACATATCATCATAGATTAATTAACTGCACCCATATACCCCCATTAAGACTATATATGCATAACCAAACTCAACACTAGACTAAGGGCTCTATGAAAGGGGTGTGACAAGAGTCATTCATGCTAAGTATTATTCTTGTTTTTTCTACTCTTTGAATTAGGCAATGCTTCCATGATGCAACATGATCTATAAATAAAGTAATTTATACATAATCATGCAATGCTGATCATTAATAAATGCACACTAGATTTTGATAATGAATGTAAAGAATATTCAAAAGTTCAATGTTTTATTAAGCTAGTTAATCTTTTGTTAATTTTTTAGAGTGTCAAGCATTAAATTGTTAGTCATCTCAATGTCATTAAGCATATGATTTCTATTTTTGTTAAAAATAGTATAAATGTGTAATTTTCAAACTCCTTCATGATCATCTAATACCATGTTGAGAAAAGTAGAAGTAGTTTCTAGTTTTTACTTTTATATTTAAAGTATTTGTTTAATGTATTAGATTATAAAAGTTGTGTTTTGTTAAATAAAAGGATCAATAGAAGACTAGGTTGAGAGAAAATGTTCTAAAATGAAAATAAGAGACCAAAAGCATTTATGTTAGGTCCATCCCAAATGAGGCAAATTCCACCATCAAAAAGTATAAATAGGAATGTATCCCTACATTGCAAACTTGTTAAGATTATTGAAGCATTATGTGTTAGTATGAGCATTATATGATTGGCTTGAAGTTGTCTTAGCTTCAATCCCTTCTTTTTCTTTCCTACATTCTTTCAATATGGTTCTCATCACTTAAAGAGTGAATCCCATTTAAAGGATTATTCTATCAAGTTCTCTCAAGCATGAACTCATATGAGATTTCTCTTATTCTAATATAATTTTATATTTCCCTCATATAAGTTCTCTTAATTGCATTTTCTTACAAGTTTTTTTTTTCTTGTAGTTTAAATTTTTTTTCATCTTTAATAGAAGTTACAAGCATTTGAGTTCAAAGCATCATTACATAGCATATGAGATTTTTAAAGGTTGTATAAAGGAATTGGACCTCTCTCTTTATCAATTACCTCTAATTTGAATGGATTCACTCCTCCATACATCTTTATTAGGATTTTAATCTCAATTTGGTTCAATTTTAAATGTTTCATGCATGCTTTATGTTAGGTTTTAACTCTCTTCTTATGTATGTTGATGTTGTAAACTTCCCTTTGATATTTGAAGTATGAATTAAGCATTTGTGGTTTAATTCCAAGAAAAATTGAAAGTATCTTTGTTTAGGAGTTATTTTCATGAAATTTAATATATGTTAAGGTAAAATACCTTTGAAGGCTCAAATCCATGTTGCATGTATGTTTCATTAAAATTTAATGTTATAAACATATAAATTTGAGTTTCATTTAATACCCTAGGAAGTTTCAACCATAATTAAAAAGTTTAGATCCTAGAAATCTTCAAATTAGGTTTATTTATAGTTTCTCCCACTTAGATGTAACCTTACAGTAACTCCACCATGACTAAGCATCATTTGCACTTAGACCCAAGCTAGTTTCAGGGGCTTGTAGTGATCTTACATTCCACTTACAGCCAAATAAAGGTTGCAACCAACTTGCATCAAACTCACTCTACAATTCATAATATTTTCAACTTCTAGAATTTAATTAGAATACTAGCATTTACTAGTTGTAGTAAGATTATGGTTAACTCATGCTAGGAATTTTTAACCAATCATGACTCACACCTAGCTTATGGTCCTTTGTTTTGTTTTGTTTTTTTTTTTGTTTTTTGTTTTGTTTTTTTTTTTTTTGTATTTTTACAAAGACCATTACTTGCAATTAACTCGTAGCTAACTCATGATCTTAGTCATAATCAAAGAAGACTTGCATCCCACTTGTGGTAAAGTCGTAGTTGAAATTTTAGACTTCTACAGGTTTGGGACCTTCATCTACTACTAAGCCAAGTCCTTCATACCGTCATAACATCCCATACAATTTTCACATCAAATAGTTCTCATAGATATTTTCTTGTTGAAATCAATCTTCTTAACCATAGAAAGGAATTAGTATTACAAGAAAGTAAGAAGACTTAAACTCAACCAATTACATATTATAATCTTCCTACTTCTTGTAACTATTATCATCATGAAAGATATTTATTTAATATTTTTTATTTTATGCTTAAGAAAAAAGATTCTGAGTAAAAGAAAATGTGTCTTGAAATTGAGAATATAAAAAAAATATGAAGCTAAAGATATAAAAAATCAAGTTAACTTCAATGATAAGAATGATCAATTGGTAATAAAGAAAGTAAAGAAGATAGAAGCTTTTATGAGTATTTTTATTTGTACTACGGGAAGTATTGATCAATCTAGACTGATACATCATAAGGTAAATTTTTTCTGAGGTTCAAAGCCTATAAAATAAAACTTTGAGGTAATGAATGTCGATGATGGAAGATGTCTATACATAGAAAAATATAGGGATGCTCCTCTTTATCACTATTATGGATGTTGATGCCACCACTTCCTCCACTATGTCGATCCTAAAATTGATAAGTCTTGCTTACATTGATATTAGACTATCCCATTGGAAAGCCCATCATTGCTTATCTTTATTGAATTTTAGTACTCATCAATACATGGACTTCATATTTGATGACTGGGTGCTCTACTAACATAGCTTGTACAAACTAATTCAACTCACTAGGATGGTTTGAATGAGGTAGGAGTAATTCCAAACCATTAACCATTTCATAGGTAGTATTCTCTTTAGCTCATTCTTGGATAGTGCTACATTTAGCTCTCACTTAGCACATGCAACCTTGTAATTATGCTAAGTCATAGATGCCATGAGAGCCTGTGCCTTCCATTAATCTATGAATCTAGAAGATGTGGGAGGAGTCAAATCCTTTTCTAGTCATGGTGTGGACAAGTGTCTCTTGCACACATTCTTTAAAATAAATAAATATAAAGTAAAAGTGAGAAAATAAACTATGTAAAAATGAATAATAAAAATTTATAAATGCTAGAATGATCTATAGGCTACTAGGCAATAGGTTCATGACATTAGAAAAACTATTGGTCCTCCTAGTGTGAAAAATGTTCTTGCAAAATTATTTTTTGTCAATATCATAAGAATACCTTCAAAAATTATGTGTTGAAGTACTTAACTTACAACCAGAAATGGTCTTTAGTTTAATGTAGCCTTCATATTGGTGTAGGATAATGACCCTATCCAACATAATTTAGTTACTATGTTTTAGATGGTTGTTGGTCTCTAGCTCTACCAAGGCATAGATACCTTCAAATAGATTTTACTACTTTAACAAGCTAATTATAGCTTAATTTGTATTTATTTAAGTTACTTATTAAGCATTAAAAGTAAATCCCATATAGCTTTGACCGTAAACAAAACATTTTATAGAATCTATTATTTTAAAATTTTAAACTATCTACTAATACACTTTCCAAAGTTGTATTTTGCAAAGTAATGCTACAAAAACCTAAACTATAAGATTATATGATTATTCATGAAGCTCAAAATTATATTTATAATGACAATAATTCTATGTTGAAACTCATTAGGAATAGGTACTTATAAAAGCTATCTCATTCAATGAGCATAACAAAAATAAGCTAAACCTTCATGACTTAAGAAAATAGCAAGATAAGATAAGAACCACAAGAAAATAGAGAAACCTATTTAAAAAGTCATTCCCCCTTTCTAGACCCCTTCTTAGCTACCCTCTAGGATCTTTATATAGTAGCTCCAAGGTGTTGCAATAGCTACAAAATTAAGGCTTAATTTATCTTATAGTTTTCTCATATAATTATAAAATGTTTAATGCTCGCTTAGGTGTCTCAAAAGCTACCTTAATTTATTGAATCCACTGGCTCTCTACTAGTAACTATAGGGAGATGCTACCATAATTGTACAAAACTCTAATAGCTAGATTTAATGTATCTAACTTCTATTGATCTAGCTATTTTATTACCTAATCTACTTCCACATTACTAGCTCCCAATTTAGTTAAGGAATTTTTTATCTCATTCAACACTACTCGAGTTGAAGAACAAGCTTGCTCCAATTCTAGTTTTTTCTCAGTAATTTCGAGTATTATCCTTACAATTGTTATCATGGTATTATATAGGAAATTTTTCTTGAAAGATGATAGTTTCTCTCTCATCTTAGTAGTTGTCTTCACTAGATCATAAGCTCTATGGTAAATTTGTACAAATATGGCTTCTTCAATTTCTACTTGACTTACTTTTATCCATTGCTTCTAAAAATTGAGTTCAACCAATAGCTCCTAAAAATTTTTCTATAGTAAGTAGGCATTATCTAAAGGTCTATCTTCTTGGCTTCTTCTGATTCGAAGCTTATCATAGTCAATTTTCCTTGCAATTGTTGATTAGCTTATTCATTATTTTCCTATAGTAATTCCTTAATTATGATTATACCCTTAAGTTGCTCATTTAATTTTTGGAAATCCTTTAGCTCTTTCTTCAGCTTGCTTATTTCTTATTCATTCTACCCTAAGAATTCTTTAAGCCTAGCCATTCTATTATCAACAACTTCTCTCATATCTTTGATAAAAATAGCTATAATCTCTAAGATGTCTTAATGTGTCACCACTAGATTTCTTCCTCCAGTTTTTGAATCATCCTTCTTCTAAGGAAAGATAATACTTATCTTTGTTTTTAGCTTAGTCTAGAGATTTTTTTTACTACTCTAATAACTCTTGTTACTATTTTTGCTACTTGAGTATCTCTAATTTTTTCTTTTTCTTATTGGCTTTTATTCTTTTAATTTTTATTTTCCTAGTTCCTTTGACTCTAGCATATTCAACACAGCTAGATGGGAATATTTCATTAGTGATGAATCATAAATTAGCTGCATCGACTGGGCCCCATTGACTAGGCCATGTCAATGCATTGATGTGGCCCCATCAACATAGTATTTGTTTTTTCCTATAAATATATGCTTACCCATTATGTTTATGGTAATCTTTGTCATAGTGTAGGAGAGATCTTGCAGTTTTTCTTCCCTAAAGTTAGAATATTTTCCCAAGTGCCCGCAACAAGAGTCATTAAGTGTATAGATCCTTATTGAGGCACTTTTGTACCTAAGCATAGTAGTGTGTGCAATAATAAAGATGAGCTTTTGGATAAACCTTGTAGCAGTTTGGCTAGATTAAATATTTCCTTTATGCATTCAATGTTTGTAGTAATTTTATTTAATGCTTTCAAGTAATTAAGCTAATTAAGGAATTAACCTAGCTAGATTAAATAATAATTAATTAAGTACATAAGTACAATTGCTTCAAGCATGCACATGACACATGGTAATCCCATCAATGCTTAACATTTGATAACCTAGCAGCATTATACGTGTTCAAGATGTGTATAGAAAGTGGGACTGGATGCTTATGTTAGGATTAGTTAGACATTGGTTGGTTAGATTAAATTACTTCATTCTTTTCATCCTTTATTTTAAGCATCCAAAACATAAAACATAAAAAATAATAAAAATCATATGCCTCAATTACACTTAACCATACCATTGCATTTCACAAGTATAATTGGGAAGATAATGAACGATTGTAATCATTAGTTTCACTTTCTAAAGACCAGTGTACTTAGAAGGCTATAGTCCATAGAATTCAACCAGATCGCAAGTGAACACTTAATGATTCGTATGGTTGGGCATAGGGTCTACTTGCTGCTCATCATTGGCACCATTGTCGAGGACTTGTAGTTTGATACATATGCTATCTAGGACTTAGTGAATATTATTTAGAATTGTTGGATCAAACCCTAAGGTCATAATCATTCAAAAAAATAAATATATAATAGTTAATCAAAACTATACTACAAGTGCACTAAGAAATTATTTCTATCAAAAATGTCTTCTTCTTCTTATAGGTGAGATGATTCTAAGTCAACAATACCACAAGAATGCATATTGGTGTACACTCATCTTGATGAGTTTGTACTTAATTTTACTTACATCCTCCATCAAGATGAACAAATGCGATGGTGACACATGGAGGGGAATGTTGTATTGCCACTTGATTGATCTATTCCTAAGATGCTACTCCAAACCCTTACAAGGTTGGGCATTAAGGAGCTTCACGAAGAGTACATCGTGGAAGATCATGACCTCTGGGACTACTATCCCACTAAGACACAATGCAAATGAGATAAGCAACAAGAAAAGCATTGTAAAGACATGAATGCAAAATAGTTCACTAACCCTTGTTCATGCTAAATCAAAAGGATAATGAGAAATCTCTTTCTGAGGGTTCTTAATATGCAAACTCTCCACCTCTAAACTCTAGTGAAGGGGAGTCAAACCTACATCCTAAATCAGTAATCAATAATCTAGATTCAAGTAACAACAAGTTTCATGGTTGTGGAGTTCTATGAAAGGAAGTTGAAGTAGGAACTCAAACAAGCATAATAATGATCACTCTAAGGATCATGGATATGATAGATGAAGGGGACATGGTAGACACCATGGTAATGGTAGTCCTTCTCCCTCTTCACCCTCTTCATCTAATTTAGCTTCCTCCTCCAAATCTGAGAAAAACAACAGATGGTGGAACAATAATGATAATTGCAAAGATTGTCATGAATGAAGCAATGGCATAGGACATCAAAAGCATCATCGAGATCATGATGATGAACCTCTTTTGGCCAATTGAAATGTGCTCAATATCATAAAGGTTGTTAGAATTCCTACCATGCATGTGAAAGATACCTGAATCAAGAGGCTAGACATGAACAATATCCCTAGATTTGAGGAGGGATATAGCTTATAGGAATCTAAGATGTATGCTCTAAAACCATGACTATCAAAAAGGAAAATACCTAAAAGATTATCTTATCCTCAAGGCAACCCCAAGAAGTTCCATTAACAATATGCTTATTATCCAAGTGGAACTTCACCACAACCATATGAGCTATATCAACAATGGCAGTAACCACAATCACAAGGGGTTCCACCACCATGGTAGAACTAACCTTATAGGTAATCAAATCCTTATGGGTACTATGTTCAACAACCCCTATCTCTACTAGACTCTTCCAATCACATTTCTCCTTTCTAGCAGCACTACCACACCCTGGAATATCACCAAACTCATTCTCTAACTCCTAGAGGGAACCTCATATTCCATACATACCCTCCTCATGTGTCTACACATGCTTCTCCAACATATTCCATACATACCTCTCAAGAAGAGAAATATTAGATTAGAATTGGTAGCCTAGCCCATGACTATTCCATTGAGAGTGGTAGAAGATATTGTGATTGCTATCAATGGGTGGTATTATCCTGCCGATTTCCTAGTAATCAAAGTTGAGAATTGCAAAGGGAATTTTCCAATCATTATGGGAAGGATGTGGCTAAGTACTGTTGATGAAAAAATGGGCATCAAAGATCTTTTCCTAGAAATTTCCAAGGAAAATGCATTTAGAAAGATCAAGAAGAAATAAGTTCCATGCATTACGTACAACAATATAGGGTGCAACTACATGTAAAAACTTTTCTCCATGAAAAAAGCATCCATTTCTACATGCAGGAAGTGTAAAAATGAGGTAGATATTCAAAGGTACTTGTACATAACAACCACTAAATAGGAAGGCATCCAATGGCTGACAATTCATCAATGCTAATCTTGCTCATGAATAAAAGTGGATGTTGTTGAGGGTGGTCAAAAAATGGCAAACAATCTTTGCTTGGTCATATCTTAATCTCACAAGAATTTGTTCTAGGATATGCCAGCATCATATCTACACTAATCCAACCATGAAGCCAAAGACGTAGCTGCATCGGTGATTGAACCCCAAATTGATATAAATAGTCAAAGAGAAAATCAAATAACTCCTCAAAGTAGGGTTTATCTATTCCATTGCAAATAATGAGTGGGTTAGCCCACTCATGATTGTGACAAAAAAATATGGTAAGTGGTAGGTCTACATTGACTTCTAGTTGTTGAATATGGCAACATTTAAAGATTACTTTCCATTTCCATTTGTGAATCAAGTATTGAACACTATATTTGGGCATTGCTATTACAAATTTCTAGATGGTTATAGTCGCTATAACCAAATCTAAATTGTGCTAGAGGATTAGGCCAAAACAATATTTATCATTCCCTAGAGGAATTTGGCATATTGAAAGATGTCTTTTGGTCTATGCAATGCTCCTAAAACATTCCAACACTTGGTTTTGAGCATTTTTCAACAACAAATTAGTTTCATGATGAAAGTATTCATGGATGACTTCCCCACCTATGGTGCCACATTTAAGTAAGCCTTGAATTACCTTGAGCAAGTACTTAAAATTTGTGTGGAAATGAATCTTTGGATCAATTGGCAAAAGATCTATCTAATGATCTAGGAGGATATTGTACTGGGGCACAAAATTTCTCAAGCAAAGATACAAGTGAATCCTAAAAAGATAAGGGTCATCCAAAGAATAACTAGTTAACTGGAAACTGTTAAAGATGTTTGGTCATTCCTTGAACACACTAGCTACGATTGACATTTTATAGAGAATTTCTCTAAGATTACAAAACTATTGGTCAAGCTTACAAAGAAAGATGTTTCATTCATCTAGACCAAGGAATGCAAAAATGCATTCTTGAGCCTCAAGAAAAAGCTTGTAGTGACTCTAATTCTATATGCACCTGACTAGTCTAAACCATTTCATATAATGACAAACACATCAAATTATGACTTGGGAGTCATGCTTACCTAGTTGGACGATAAGAAACATCCATATTATATCCACTACGCAAGTTAAAGCATTGTGGGTGCATATTTTAAATTACACCACAATAGAGAAAGAACTAATGGTAGTGGTGTATGCTCTAGAGAAGTTTAGGCACTATGTGCTTTGGATACAAAGTGTTTGTGCATACTGACCACAGTTCCATTCGCTTTCTCATGAGCAAGCCAACAGTAAGCCCCCATATCATACGATAGTTGGTGATTTTGTAGGAGTTTGATCTTACAATGATAAATCGAAAGGGGACTAAAGATGTGATCGTTGATCACTTATTGAAACACCACAAGATTTCGAGCTTAGTACTTCTCCAACACGAAGCAGGTCCCTAGGACCCATAGACGACCACAGCTACATTTGGTGTAACACATGGCAACTTCGAAGATCAAAATACTTAATTTTCACCAAGTATGCAGTGTCAGTGTATACGCCTAAGTATGTAGTCTCAGCGTATACACCCATCATATATGCTCAAGTTCACATCCACAGCGTATACGCCCAACATTCCCAGTGTATATGCCCAGCGTACACGCCTCACATGTACGCTCAGCAGGTACAACAGATGTATACGCCTGGCATGAAATCTCCAAAGACGGCATGGAAACAGCACTACAGAGCAAGATTTGACACAAGACAACAACCATCAGCGCATACGCCTCGATGTATATGCCCAACGCCCATCAATGTATATGTCCACCGTAGACGCCCAACGTCCACAGCGTATACGCCCCGATATATATGCCCAACAACCATCAGCGTATACGCCCCGATGTATACGCCCAACGCCCATCAGCATATACGTCCATCCTATACACCCAGCGTCCACAACGTATACACCCCAGCGTATACGCCCAACCACCATCAATATATACGCCCACTGTATACGCTTAGCGTCCACAGCGTATATGCCCTGGCATATACGCCTGGCCACCGTCAGCATCTACGCCCAAGTTTGCATACGCCCAGCACACCCAGCTTATACACCTAGAGTCTACGCCCACTAGATGTAGCGTATACGCCTAGCAAATGTAACATACTGTATACTTGTAAATTTTATGCTTTTGCACCCGGTCAATGCACCATGTGTCACCCAACCTGAGTCTAGCGTCAAAACCTGTATAAAAGCCCCAATTTTTCACGAGATCAAGGTCGGTGAGCAAACATTGAGAGCAAACACAAAGAGCAGAGATGCTGAGCACCAGAGCAGAAAACCTTATACGCTGGACAACCCTGTACGCTGAGGATATAGCCTCTACGTTATGCTTACAGTGCGAACCAACCCACAGTCATCTCTGCATCCACCGGCGCTTTTCGTCCACCTTGTGTACCAGTAACAACTGCGTTAGACCGGTGCATTGTACTCTCATTCTGTAATTCCATTGTTACATTTTCTTCCCAAAATCGTTTACAGTTTGCATTAATTGTTGCATGTACTCTGTTTACGCTCTATTTACGCTCGTTTACGTCTACGCTCTGTTCGCATCAGTTTCGCTTTTTACGCTCCAATTTGCGCCTGTTACGCTGTTTACGTATAAGCCAGCATATAGCACTTCGGTGTACATTCGGGGAAATCCTTGTCTGATCTGCGTGTGGACCACTCAAGATACTCTACCTTCGTTCATTCCAACTCACCCTCAGGTAAAGGTAGGGTCTTCTGTGCGTGTCCTGTGATCCCACAGTCTCTGTTTCCTTCTAGCCAGAGACCGACAATTTCAAACGATACAGAAATTGGTGCTAGAAGGAGGGCCTCTGCCTAAAACCTTACCTGCAAGCTTCCCAGCGTTCACGTTGTTGGGCGTTTACACTGCTGACCATACGTCATTTCCTTTCCGAAAACTTCCCAGCGTTTACTCTGTGCCGTTTAAAACCTTATTTGAAAACTATCTAGCGTCTACGCTGTTCAGTGTCTACGCTGCCCTGTTAAAACTCACCCTCTGTAAAATTTCCAGCGTCTACGCTGCCCTGTTAAAACTCACCCTCTGTAAAATCTCCAGCGTCTACGCTGCCGCATATACGCTCCACTCTCTACGCCGTAGACCTTGTCTATGATGACTTAGTCCCTGCTGTTTTAGTTACCCTGCGCTCTCTCCGTCGTACGTTTTATCTACGCTACTGTTCATATATGCTATACTCTATACGCTGTAACCCTAATTACGCTGCACACTTACGCTGTATACGTTGTTTAGCGTATACACTGTACTCCTTACGCCGTAGATTCTCTACGCTGACATTATACGCTGTATATGCTGTCGTTATACACTAGTTGTTGAAGTGTATACGTTGTACGCTGCACTAAATACACTAATTTCACATCTCTATACCGTGTCATATTCTCAACAGTCCATCATGAACACCGGAAGCACCACCGCTACAACCACCCAAGTCACCGACATTGTAGGCACCATGGCTATCCAACAGCTCGTGGTCCAACAACCTGCAGTACAACCCACAGCTGGGCCTCGCCGATCCCTTACGTTGCAAGGGAGGAACCCATCATCCCACGTCATAACCCAAGACCAATACAACTTCATATGCGTGAAGATACAAGCCGGCCTAGCCGTGGATCGAACCAAAATAGAAGTCAAGAGGCAGTACGAACTCTTCTACAGGGGAGGACAAGAGTTCATTCCTTCCCCATACAATGTCATCCCTGTCCTAGAGGCTTACTCTGAACTCATCACATAACTCCTCCTACAAAGGAGTCAAGCTCGAGATCAGCCTACAGTGGAGCCTTAACCAGAAGATGAGGATGAGTTTGCTACCCAATCCGAACATGAAGACTCGTATCACACCCTTAGTCCACAAACCCATATCAACCCTATATTTCATCCAGGTACAGGGGAAATCATGCCCCTCCAACCCCTCAGGCTCACCCAGGCACAAATGCCTCCGCCAAAAACATCCGCACGGGTTCATACTCCTCCTGCAACCGACCCATAATTCAGCACCCTCCCTCTCACTATCATCCCCGCTGTAGCCACAGGCCCATCCTTGCAACCACTACCCCACTACCATAACATGGGAGCAACCTTCCCACCTCGAGTGATCGGGATGCCTCATGTGATACCGACATCTACGTCCGCTCACTATATCCCCCATATCCAAGCACACGGAGCCCCTTCCACCGCCATAACCCAACAAGGGGTTCCTACGCAAAACATGACCAGACAATGGGCAGCGATGGGTGCTCAACCACAGCAACATTAGCTCCCTCACTACAACATACCACCTCACACAATTCCACCGGTCAGCATTCCCCAAGTACAGCCACAACCATAGCAACAACAACCTCTCGCTTACAATGTGTCATCCCTAATGCCACCTGCTATGAACGTGCCACAAGTACAACCGCCAATTGCACAACTTTCAGCCTTCCAACCTACTATCCAACAATCCAATCTATACAATATACCACATCCTCAAGTGGCCACCTCGTCTAGCGCTCAAGACTGGGTGGATGCTAAGAAACTAATGCAGGAATTAACTGACTAGGTCAAGCACCTCAAAACAGCTGCTGACGAAGATTTGAAGGTAGTGGAATTTTACCACGATGACCCCATCAGCCCTTCCGTTCCACCTCTAACCTTGCCCAAAGGTGTAGCGTTGCCAACACTAACCAAATATAACGAAGATACGGACCCCAATGCTCACTTAATAATATTTAGATTAGAATGCACATTGCTCCAGGAATGGCCCCATGCCATTTTGCGAGTGTTCCCTATGTCCCTCATAAGGAGAGCACTTGATTGGTATAGGGCCTTGCCGAGAAATTCCATCTTTTCCCTGGAAAAGTTGTTACATCAATTTGTGACCAGGTTCAAGTACAACTTGAAACCTGAAGTGACACTTGATAGCCTTATACAAGTTAAACAAGAACCTCTAGAACCTATACAAAAGTTCATCTAGAGGTGGAGTGCCACTCTCAATGAGCTACATGAGCCAATCCCCTAGACATATCTGCTCACCATTCTAAAGAGGGTTGTTAACGACTTTTCCAAATCTAAGTTATATTACCTCAATGTGTGTAACCTTAACCAAGCCTTTGTACAAATTAAAAATATAGAAGAGGCGGCTCAAAATAGCCACGATCCTGCGTACTTAGCCTTCAAAAATCAACACAGTAAAAAGGATAAAGAAAAGGCTAAGGCAACTATAGTGACAATAGCGGAAATGCAACAAGCAAATGCAGCCCAACAAAACAAGCCGCCAATGGCCCCTACTAACTATACTAAACCTACTCCCGCAACCGCACTGGAATCATCATCATCGCAGAACCCAACACAAAACCGTATGAGAAACTTTGAGAGGAAAGAACCCTCCCAATATATGCCATTGCCTATGAAGCCGTCCTAGTTATTCGATCAACTCCTGAAAGCTAGGTTAATGAAACACAAATAGTTATCCCCCGCGGCCATCCAGAGACATGACCGGTTTTGTCAACTGGTTTAGAACCCAAGCTTAGCAATGTTGGATGAGCCCCCAGTACCTAAAGGTTTTAGAATGGATCGCTTCTGCGATTACCACCAACGTAATGGGCACAGCACGGATTACTGTTTCACTTTGAATTAGGACATACAGCGAATGATCGATGGAGGCCAAATCACCTTTGATGAGCCAACCCAGTCCAACCGCAGAACCAGGCTATGGGTGTCTACAAAGATCCTTTGAATACCAAGGAGGCGTCGTACGTTATTAACACGATCTACTTAGATGATGAACCCAAAACACCTAACATTAACACCGTTTACTCAAACTATGAACAACAAATGCCTAACAAGCCATTCGTAGTCCGTATTCCCCCTGTTGCCTCAACTTCCATGCCTCAACCATCATATGCCCTGTAAAAATCATATGTAGTGCATGTACCTCCCACCATCACTACCTCAAATCTACCAACCCCTCCTACTCGGCCTGCCCCTTTTGTAGTCTGAGTGCCGCCCGCAGTCGCAACAGCGGAGGTCCAACCTCCACCTACACCAACCCCATATGTTGTTAGGACATCAGAAAGTCCTAACAATTACCAATCCTCCACCTCCCAAACGCAAAGTAAATCTAGTCCTTACATCATCGGGGTGCCTAGCCAGCCTTCTGCTCAACCACATCCAACTATCCAATTGCAACCCCACCCAACCCCATACGTAGTACGTACTCCGAAACAACCTGAGGTACTAAGACTAACTCCACCTCCACGCCACACATGAGAACGCTTAGCAGATAAACTCATGCGTGAACACTTGGAGAAGGAGCGTCAACGGTTAGCTATAGGGCCACCTAAACCCACTCCACTTAACGCAGTACCCATGACGCCACCTAACAGTCAATCAAACGCAGGCCACGAGGGTGAACCATCTAAAAACACTGATACGTATAAAACAATGGCTCCAAGCAAAAACGATAGATCAACGAAGCATGAAATAAAACTTTTGGGCCCAATGGACCCAGTAACCGCTAATAAAAACGTGCCCAACAGTAGAGACTTAGCAACAGCTTTAACACAAGTCACACAAGCACTCAAGCAAAAGAACACTTCACTAAGCTTGTATGACTTAGTTATAACATCCCAAACACATCGTGAAGCTTTGGTGCGCATGTTAACGTCGATCCTAGTGAGCGAGGACTTGCCCCCGAATGAACCTTCCATTCATGCGGTAATGTACTCGCCCCAAGGGTCAACTTCCAAACCACTAAGTTTCCACAATGATAACATTAAGGTGGATAAGAAAACAGGGGAGATAATAATAGCCCCTATGTTCATAACAATACGGGTGAACCAATTCAAAATACATAGGGTCCATGTAGACGATGGAGCTGCAACAAACGTAGTACCATATCCCATTGTTGAACAACTTGGGCTTACAGAGTTGATCAGACCAACTGCAACCACATGCCTAAAATCATTCAGCGGGTCATGCATGATAGTTAAGGGGACAATCAACTTAGAATTCATAGCAGGGGACCAATTCCCCACGTCCTCCGACTTCGTAGTAATCGATGAAATGCCAGGATTCAACCTAATATTAGAAAGGCCCTGGTTAGCCCAGTTGGAAGCAGTTTCATCCCCTATACACCAAAAGATTCATTTGCATTATGAAGGTGGTGAAATCATCACACACGGGGAGGCTGCTACACCTATTATTTCATCATACATGGACACAGACCAAGGCTCAGAGGTCAAGCTCGAAGAGCCTAGACAGAAAAACGTAAATGAACAATAATCGGTAGGCGGTAATCCTTTAAGCACAGAACAAAATTCACCCAAAACAGAAACAGAAATACCTACACCTGACATCGTACATACACCTCCTCAATTAGAAACTAACACAAAGCTCACAACAAATACTGAGACACAAGAAAACACTGACGCGGGAACCATTCCATCAGACGTCCCTTGGGCCGAATTACCATTCAATGTAATCAGCAAAGGGGACGCCGAATATAGAATCATACCCGCTAACGTTGCCCCTGACATTAAAAGGAAAAAAACCAAAAAAACTCCTAAAATAATAACGTAGCTGTCCGAAATGACGTTAAACTACAACTTGTCCGAAATGATGTTAAACTACAATAAATCAGAAAAGACATTAAACTACACTCCAAGTCCGAAATGATGTTAAACTATCATGTCTGCAATGACATAAAACTAGGCACGATCAGAAATGGTCGGTCAACTAAAAAACCCGCCCATGTTATTCGAAATGTTCCTTGTTTACAATCGAGGCCCGAAATGGCCTTAAACTACGCGCGTGGCCCGAAATGGACTTAAACTACACATGTGGCCCGAAATGGCCTTAAACTAGATCACACACTTATACTTTGTTTTTCTCTTTCGTTTACCATTACATTCTGATTTATGATTACATCCATGCATTACTCTCAACAAAACAAAAACAAAAAAAAAACAAACCAAAACATTTTACATTGTCGTGTCATGTTTGCAATTAAACTCAAAATCAAATTTTTTTTATATACATGAAATTATGTACAAGTATAAGAGTTAACTGGTTTTATTCATCTCAATTTACAATTCCCGTATAAATTTGAGTTAGAATAGTTTCAAAAACAACAAAAAAAAAGAACTAAAAACAAAACTAAAAACTAAACATCTGGGACGGGAGGATCGTCCCCTTTAGATCCACCAGCATCAGGGGCCCCTGCTCCACTGGGGCCAGCTTCTTGGACATCATCACCGCCTTCATCCTGAGAAGACAAAGGAGACAATCAATGTAAGAATAAGAGAATGCCAAAATTTCAAACATTATTCAGCAAATCAATTCTGCAACGATATAATGCTTACCATAGGAGATCCCCCTAAGCCAAATTCCAGCCGACGAAGGATTTCCTCTTCTGAGACACTAGTCCAATCTGTCCCATCAAGGCCTAGGTCGATGTCTGCCATGGCCTTTCCCTTGTCAACAGCCAACCAGGTAGGACGTTTCAGAGGGAATTCACCCACAGACACTTCCCCAGAAGTGGTTGTAATCACCCTTGTAGGCGATTCCATCTCAACAGTTGTGTTTTGGGCAAAAGTATCAAAAGCAGAGTGCAGACCCAAACCCTCCACAAACATTTCTAGTTGCTGCTTTTCAATGGACACTTCCTTTAATGACTTCTTGTAATGATGTTTGTGGTTCTTCTCATCCTGACCCCACTTGCAAACCTTGGAAGTGAAAGCTTTCCAGTCTTGATATTTGAGGTTCATGAGATCTATTTGGGCCTTACACTCTACTAGTCTCCGTGTTAGTGATGCATGATGATTCAGTAGGTTCCAATACCTAGTATATGTGACCTCAGATGTTCGCCAAGAATGATCACCGCTTAGTTTGGTAGAGGCGAACCCATACCGAGCCTTAAGATCGTCATGCTCAACTGACAACTCGGAGACTTCTTTTTCCTTTGCTTGGATCTGCAGCCACAACTGTTCGACGGAACGCCTACAAGTCCACAGTGACTTGGCGTTGTGCACAAGACCTTCCGCCACCTCCTCATAAACAGGCCTTGGCACCTGCTCCACTTCTAGGCATAGTGTGGGTAAACTCTCTATGCTGATGGTCTCAGAAGGGTCCCACCTCAATTTGGCACCTATGCATACGAAAAGGTCAAACGTTAAGACAACAAAAACAGGGTGTGAAACTCTAAAACGACAAACGATTCGAAAAAACTATACCTATTTCAGGGTGGACCTCCTGAATTCATTCAATAACTTCTTCTGCTATTCCAGCCACAAAATCCATCTTACTTGGCATTTCTGTCCAAGTAAATGGCCCACGAGTGTGGCACAAACTAACCTCCACAGTCCTCTCAGGGGGAACCGTCTTCATGGGTACGTCTAACTGCATTGTCCGGGTTTCGCTACCTTCGTCTGGAAGAAATGAAAATATGAAAATAAAATACCATAGAAATGACAACTAGTGAAGCAAAATAAAATAAAATAAAAAGAAAACATACCGTGCTCCTTGTCACCTTCTGGGGGATCGCCTAAGTCCAGCTTTCCCTTAAGAAAGTTGTTGAACATTTGATTGATACCACCTTGGTCATCCAACGACTCAGTTTCTATGGTGTTTTCCTTTAACTCTTCCGTTCCTCCTCCCTGATCTTTCTCCACATTTTCCTCCTCAATGTTTCGCTTTGTGTTAGTCTCCTCCTCTTCTGTAATAGTCTCTAATGCCTGCTTCCTCACTTCTGAAAGCAAGTCCGAAGGTGTCAGTGGCATGTAAGCAATCGGAGTAAAAATTGTGAACAAAATGAAAACAATAAAGCAATAAGTGTGCGAAGTCTACTTACCAGGCATCTTGAATCATATGTGCTTTACTGGTGGCTCGCTCACATTCAAAACTTCCTCAGTTGGGCGTTCGTGTCTTTTCAACTTCAATTTGGCCTGGCCAACAGTTTCTTTGATGACCTGTTTTACTCTTCTCGCAGTATAGGGTACGTCGTCTGGCTCCAATCCCAAACTGTCATGTGTGTGGATTGAGGTGCCAGATGACCCCCCTGTAGTGATAGAGATGGATTCATCAATTCCCTCTGGTGCATCCTGGGACTTGGCTGTTTCAAATAAGTGGTTGATCCACGGGCAAGATAGTTGACCCCGATCCCGTAGAACATACTTGTTGTCTGCGCGAACCACCAGAAACTCGGCCAAGCGGCAAAGATAACCAACAAAGAAGGCAAAGGTGAAGTGGGACTACGCCTCAACATTTGAACGCAATCATACTATCTCCTTATGCAGGCCTAACAACAAAAATTGGGCCCAATTATAGCGCATTCCGGTTTCTAGGACCGTTCGCATGACGCATACAGCTTCGATCCCAAGACTCTGCACCTAAGAAAGGAATTTGGGGAATACTCATGCCCTGAACAGGGGATATAGTTCATTTACCTCCTCAACCCTTGATTTCTCCTGCATTGGGAACCCCTTGGTACCCTTGGCCATGCCCAACCAGTCCTCCAATTCATAAATCATTTGGAGCTCTTTATGAGCCCTGTCTAAAACTACACTTATGCCATCTGCCGGCACCCCAAATAAGTTTGAAAAGAATTCAGGCAACAGATGGAAAACTACCTTAACATCCTTAATCCAGGCGCTGGAGTAGGAGACAAACTCATTAAAAGAATCCACGATCCCAATCATTTCTGCTATTGATACATTAGGGCTCGGGGTCATGAAGAGCTCCATGAGGCCAGCATTGTCCAAGCAACAAATGATGGATGGCGAGGCATGGGTACGTAACCACTTTTGGGCCTTATTGACCTTCCCGAACTTCATCGACAGCATAGTCTTAGTTCATCCCGTTGTGACAGGGTCCCCGCCAGGAGGTACATCAACTGCAAATACAATTTGAGATTGTCAGTATAACTCTCGACAGTTGAACAAACACGTTAGCACATCTAGGAAATGTTGTCATTTACCATTAGTTGTGGACTTAGATGTGCTGCCAGAGTCACGGGGGAAGACTGGTCCCTTGTCTAACCAATCTTCATGCAGCCATCCACGAGCTTTGCACATTGCGAACGCTCTAGAGAACTGTTTGTGAAAATGAATGATAGCACCCTTCATTTGACCTAATACAGCTCCACGAAGGATGGGACCTGCCATAAATGCCTCTAGAGCAGTGCGAGCTAGAGAAAGCCCTTCATCCTCAACACACGTTCCATTCGGGTTAACTTTAGGCCTACAAACAAACGGATGTCAGAACAGAAGCAAATACCAAATGGTGAAAAGAAACAACAAACTTAAACGGTCCTACCTGTCCACTTGGTACACTGTGCCAGGAGGGTTCTGGAACAATGTGTGTGCGCGTGCAGCTAAGAATAAAGTGTTGTTGAGGTAATCTTGTCCACGCAGAAATTGTGCCCACACACGTGTTAGCGGGTGTGTTGACCTGGGCTCGCGGGAAGAACCATCCTCATTCACAAACGGCCCCTTGTCGATGTCTTCTATGAAGACCTTGACACCCTCTACAGCTCCTGGCAGCATGGCCTCAAGTGCGCTCCCCACCACTAGTTCACTCAGGATCGACCAGACAACCACTTCGAAGTTGTCTAGCATGAAAGCCAGGAATTCACATGCACCTTCTCTGAACCAAACCCCATTGTTGTCCACAGTTAGATCTGGGGTAGGCTCATCAGCCTCAATGGGGCCAAACCATGTTAACACCCCGACGAGTTCAACAACGAGAAGAAAAGGCTTAGCGTCCCTGCAAGCAACCAAAATGCAATCGTAAAA
Source organism: Gnetum montanum (assembly GCA_015680685.1). Lineage (NCBI taxonomy): Eukaryota > Viridiplantae > Streptophyta > Gnetopsida > Gnetales > Gnetaceae > Gnetum > Gnetum montanum. The sequence continues at coordinate 691,470 of MNCI01012686.1, forward strand.
TCAACCATGCATCAAAACAATGCAAAAAACAAAAGTTCACATTGTAGACCGACACTTAGAAAAAAAATTGCTAACTGTTCACACTCGGCGTATACGCTGCTTAACCCAGCGTATACGCTGTCAAAAGCTGTATACGCTGTCAAAAAACTGTCTACGCTCAATGTATACGCTACCTAACTTGGCGTATACACTGACAACGAATTATTTACTGTAACCTGGCGTATACACTGACAATGAATTATTTACGCTAACCTGGCGTATACGCTGACAACAAATTGTTTACGCTAACCTGGCATATACACTGACAACGAACTGTTTACGCTGTCAACCAAATTGTTTACGCTCAGCGTATACGCAATAGAAACCCTCAGCGTATACGCCATAGAAGCCTTCAGCGTAAATAGTCTACGCTAGACACTGAACAAACAGTTTATGCTGAAAACAGTGTACATGAAAACAGGTCTACGCTATACCATACTTGAAAACACAGAACTGTGCACGCTCAGCATATACGTTGAAGAAACCCTCAGCGTATACGCCGTAACAGCCTTTAGCGTTTACGCTGATATAATCGTCTACGCTTCGTGCAAGAAAAGTGTTTACTCCGTGCGCTGATAAAACAGATTACGCTATGATAGTCTACACTAACGAGACTTTACGCTGTGAATTTACGCTCGGTGTATACGCCGAAACCCTCTACACCAACTCCCTATGCTCGACGTATACGCTGAGGCCCTCTATGAGACTGACTACGCTACAAAACATGCACAAGCAAAAAATAATAATAACTAACAGAGGTAGGATTAGAGCCTACCTGTGCGATGATCTAGGCCATGATGAAATCCTTGGCCTGTGTAGGCACTGCAGCATGGCTTCGCTCTCCTCTGCGAAGGTCAAGTCAGGACCCTTCTTCCCCTGCCCTTCCACTTCCTTGCATTTACCCATCTCGGCGTCTACGCTGGGATCGACAGTTTACGTTGAGGGTTGAAATGCTTTATGCCTACGCTGAACCTCTACGCTAGGGTTTAGTTATTGGCGTCTACGCTCAGGGTTTGGGTTTACGCTTACGCTGGGGTTTCACAGTTTACGCTTACGTTGGAAAGTTTACACTCGAAGTTTACACTCAGAGGTTTACACTTAGAATCCAATGTGAAAAATGATGGCCCCCCCCCCTTTATATAGTGCTCCACCGTCACTGCCGCCGCTGCTGACACCGCCGCCTCCCGGTTTGCTACTTTTTGCTACTTTTTGCCTTTTTACTTATTTTTTGCCAAAATTTGCTCAAAAAAATAATAAAAATACATATATATCTAAATTAAAAACAAAATTACTACATCCCGATTCCCCTGTGAACCCCATTTCACGCGTTTACGTCAAACATTCCAGCATAAACTGCCGTTACGGCCTAGTAAGGCCCTAAACTACCACTTGCGGATTACATTCGGCCCGGTAAGGCATTAAACTGCCATGCGTCCCGGTGTGATGATAAACCACCATCATGCATGTACACATAATTTAAATTGCCAAAGAACATAGAACGATACCCATTAGCTCATTCTGCTCTCTGTTTATTGGCAGGAGCAAACCTGATGAATTGCCAGCATTTAACCACACCGTTAATCATTGATGGACCATACGGCAAAATTACAAGGGACATCGACATAAACCTCATCCATTTAAGTTCATCAATGGACGATGCAGTCATAGCCTCAACACAGCAAACGATAGACAACTACAAAGGTATGACAAAACCTCTTGACATAGAAGTCAAAAATATCATCGAAGACCCGTTGACCGAAACCCCCATCACCATGCTTGATGGGGAAATTAAAATATTAAAATTAAGCACATTACTACAATCGCAATTAGCCAAAGACATTGAGAACGTGCTTAGGGAAAACATAAAAGCATTCGCTTAGTCTTACATGGACATGCCCGGGTTAGATCCTCGAATCGTCCAGCATAACATTATCCTTGATCCGAAATTGAGACCGGTAAAATAAAAGGCACGAAAGGTCAAGCCCGAGGTGGCATTGGCAGTTTGTAATGAGATCACCAAGCTTTATCAAGCTAGTTTCATTCGGGCTGTTGATTACGCCGAGTGGGTATCCAACATGGTCATTGTTCCGAAGAAGAATGGAAGCATTCGCTTGTGCATTGACTTCCGAGATTTAAACGTTGCAACCATAAATGATGATTTTCCTCTACCCAGCATCGATCAACTTGTTGACTCGACCGCTGGGCACGCACTATTATCTTTTATGGATGGCTTCTTGGGATACAATCAAATACGCATTAACCCAGAACATCAGCTCCGGACAACCTTTATGATACCATGGGGAACCTTTTGTTACACAATGATGCCCTTTGGTATCAAGAACGCTGGGGCCACGTATCAACGGGCGATGACATTCATTTTTAGTGATTACATGTTACACTCGCTCAACGATTACGTGGATGACATTGTGGTTAAATCAAAAACATCGGAACAACATGTACAAGATCTCGACTTAGTATTAAAGCGTTGTTTAAAGTATGAACTGAGGCTTAACCCAAAGAAATGTGTCTTCGGCATCAAAATAGGCAAAATGCTTGGATTCATAGCCTCAGAAGGAGGGATACAAGTAGACCCCGATAAGGTCAAGGCCATAACAAACCTGAAACCACTCGGTAACCTTACCGAACTTCGAGGTCTAGAAGGTAGATTACAGTTTATTAGGCGTTTCATAGAAAAGCTAATAGACAAATTAAAACCTATGAATCACCTGTTGCACAAGAACATCCATTTTGAATGGACTCCACAGTGCTAAGAAGCATTCAATAATATTAAAATGGCACTTGCCCACCTACCCATGGTTTATCCACCTCAAAACAATAAATCGTTTTACATCTACCTCACTACAGATTCGTCAATCGTGTCTATGCTCTACTAGAAACAAGATGACGAAACTGAAGTCCCTATATATTATTTAAGCCATGCATTAGTTGCCCACGAGAAAAGGTATAACGACGTGGAGAGGTCATGTTTAGCTTTGGTCTTTTCTTTAAGGAAATGACGACATTACCTCTTACGTAACCAAGTTAACATAATTTGCAAGGATAATGTGCTCAAGGCCATCACAGGAAACATTTACGAAACAAGTCGGATAGCCCGTTGGAAAGCCATGATAACTGAGTTTGACCTACATTACATAGCACAATCATCAGTTAAGGGTCAAGCCATAGCAAATCAAATGGCCACATCACCAACGCACGATCAAGCAACAGTAGAGCCAGAATTCCCAGATGAGAATATAAGCACAATAGACATAGTACCCAACGACTACGATGCCATTCTAAACTTTGATGGAGCATCCACCTCTAGAGGGGGAAGTGCTGCCACTGTCATCACCTATCCCTCCAGGGAGATCAGACCCTTTGCTTACCGTTTCAACTTTCGCTGTACCAATAACATAGCAGAGTACAAAGGTCTCCTTAGAGGTCTCATGGCAGCACTGGCTTCAGACATCACATGGCTTGTAGTCAGAGGAGACTCACAGCTGGTCTTAAACCAAATCACAGATGTTTATACATGTAAAGCCCAACATTTACAACCATACTGTGATTTGGCAAAACACTTGATGAAGCAATTCGAAAACATCGATGTGCAACACGTCTCTAGAAATGATAACACCATTGCAGATGTGTTAGCCACATTAGCATTAAATATATCGCCTGACATGTTTCATACGTTGTCAAGCTTCATAACCAGTTGTGCCAAACCAATAACTGATACCCTTGATACATTGCCAATAGCGTCCGTTAGTACAACACACACGATAGAATGGTATGATGACATAAAAGAGTACCTTCTACGGGGTGAAACACCATGGCACCTAACAAATGCACAAAAGGATACAGTATGAAAATGTTCTAAGTAGTATACCCTGGTAGGGGACACGTTGTGTCTTTGATCCTACGAAGGCATATTGCTAACATGCGTTGGTAGTACCGATGTCCAAACCATCGTTGAACAGATGCATGAGGGCCTATGCGGAGGACACATAGCGCCAAAAGCCATGGCAACAGAGATCAGATGCTTAGGCTATTATTGGCCACACATGGAATACGACTGTCTTTCAAAGGCTAAAACATGCAGCATCTGTCAAAAACATAGCAATCTAATCCATGTCCCACCAAAAAAATTGCATACAACGCAAATCACATGGCCCTTTCAAAAGTGGGGGTTGGACCTCATCGGCCCAATAACACCCTCCTCTTTTGCAGGGAATAGTTTTATTATAACCGCAACATAATATTTCACGAAGTGGCTAGAAGCTGCTACCCTTCAAAAAACTATATCTAAACATGTATGCAATTTCATTCTCAAAAATATTGTAACCCGTTTTGGCGTTCCCATGATAATCATCACTGACAACGGGCCACAATTTAGCAGTGCCGAGACCAAAACCTTTTGTGAAAGTCTAGGGATCAAACACTCATTTTCATCCCCTTACTATCCTCAGAGTAACGGGCAAGCAGAGGCAACAAACAAAACAATTGTTAAAATACTTAAAAAAATGCTTACCCAAAGCAAGCAAAGATGGCATGAACAATTAGTATACGCATTGTGGGCATATCGTACTACGCATCGAACTTCAACAGGTAAAATACCATATAGTCTTGTTTATGGTTCAGAAGTTGTTTTACCTTTGGAATTACAGGTACCATCTTTAAGGATCACACTTTTCGGACTCCTTGACGACGGGCAAAACAATGAACTGCGCGTCATTGACCTAGACTCGGTGGAGGAAGAACGTGTACGTGCGCTCAATCAAATTGAGTGATACCAAAAACAACAACGGCAACGACATCGGCATGACATTCATAAGCGCCCCATCAAAGAAGGTGATCTTGTACTCAAGGTCGTTCGGTAACACCCAGACAAATTCTCAGCCAACTAGGAAGGGCCTTACTTGGTCACCAAAGCATATGACAACGGAGCATTCAAGTTAGCTGATATGGAAAGGAATGAGCTTGCCAATCCAACCAATCACTTGTTCCTGAAACTGTTCTATATTTGAGTACAAGCTCAGGTACGTGTGAGTTCTGGGGTCACGAATTTAAACTGATACCATAGAATAGTCCAGGATTATGACTTAAAACTGATACCACAGCTCGTCCCGGTGTCATGACGATAAATTGATACCACACAGTGTCTGCAATGACGATAAACTAGCATCTTTCTAGCATGATAGTAAACTGCCATGGTCGCATTCGCCAGAGTCCGCTGAGACTATAAACTGGTTTGCCTCTTCACGGTCTGCTAAGACTAGAAACTGGCAACGTAATGTCCGCCACGACGCTAAACTGACAACGTCCAATGGGTTATGACATAAAACTAACCCATGATAGTCTGCTAAGACTATAAACTGGCAAGTTCATCGCTGGTTCCTCAATCCGCAGCCACATTCATTCATCAGACTCACTACATCGCTCGTCATCAAACGATCCTACCAACGTTGCTGCTATTTATTTATAGTGCCTGAAATCTCTTCCAATGTCTTTGTTCCATCTGTAGCTGTTTAAGTCTAAGCTCGCTTATTCACTCATGGTTTTCTTGTCTCCTTGGATTTGTGTTTGTAGGATGACACTCGGAAGTTTTCGCAAAAGAATGCACTCTGTCATAAGCAGCAAGATGAGGCAATGTTCACAGCACACATGGCAAGACTAAATCAAACCGTTCATTAGTATATTCCCATTTCCCGGTACATTCCCTACCCATTCATCAACATACTCAACTCAGCCACACATCTGATTACACCCAATACATTCAACATGTTGAGCATGTTGTTGCACACTGTAACACTTCACAGCAGTTGCAACACACGACATAGCACTTGAGCATGAGTACAAGATCAAAGCAAAACTTCTTTCACAAAAAAAAACAAAGACCCTTGGCACTTCCCATACAAGCCCCAGGCGGGAAGGCAGTGGTCTTGGCACCAAGTACTCATGTCAAAAACAATCAAGAAACGTCCAGTTGCATGGCTTTGGTTCTCCGCCAACAGGTTCCCCCAAAGAAGAGTCTTGTTCCTCCAAAGAATACAATGCATCATCACGTGGCTTTGGTTTTGCTGATAAGTTCTCTTGGACACTAACCAAGAGTCTTGTTCCGCCAAAGGACACACATCGCATGTCTGGATTCTGAGTCTGCCAAATAATGGCTATTGACAAGGATCAGCATGACACACACTAGAGCATCCCCTTTTACCTAGCACAATCCCTTTGTCAGTTCCCAATCCCCACAATCTCCATTTCCCCAACTAGATACAAATTTTACGTCTCTTAATCCTATGTACTACTGAACACGGTGCGATGACATCTAGTCAAGTGGCAACGGACAAAGTCTCTATCAAGGTGTTTGTGGTGTTTTGTACTTCTTTTTTGACGCTTCTCGGGTTGATTCCTCCAAGAATCAACAAAGAGGGACCAATGAAACACCACAAGATTTCGAGCTTAGTACTTCTTCAACACGAAGCAGGTCCCTGGGACCCACAGATGACCATAGCTACATCTGGTGTAACACAAGGCAACTTTCGAGATCAAAATACTTAATTTTCACCAAGTATGCAGTGTCAGCGTATACGCCCAAGTATGCAGTCTCAGCGTATATGCCCACCGTATACACTCAAGTTCACATCCACAGCGTATACGCCCGACATTCCCAGCGTAGACATCCAGCGTACACACCTAGCATACATGCCTCACATGTACACTCAGCAGGTACAACAGATGTATACGCCCGGCATGAAATCTCCAAAGACGACATGAAAACAGCACTACAGAGCAAGATTTGACACAAGGCAGCAACCATCAGCGTATACACCTCGATATATACGCCCAATGCCCATCAGCATATACGCCCCGATATATACGCACAGCGTCCACAGCGTATATGTCCCGATGTATACGCCGAAAAACCATTAGCGTATACGCCCCGATGTATACGCCCAACGCCCATCAGCGTATACGCCCACCGTATACGCCCAGTGTCCACAGCGTATACGCCTGGCCACCATCAGCGTATACGCCCGACCACCATCAGCATCTACGCCCAAGTTCACATACGCCCAGCATGTCCAATGTATACGCCTAGAGTCTACGCCCACCAAATGTAGCATATACGCTCGACAAATGTAACATACTGTATACTTGTAAATTTTACGCTTTTGCACCCAGTCAATGCACCACGTGTCGCCCAACCCAAGTCTAGCGTCAAAACTTGTATAAAAGCCCCAATTTTTCACGAGATCAAGGTCAGTGAGCAAACATTGAGAGCAAACACAGAGAGCAGAGACGCTGAGCACCAGAGCAGAAAACCTTATACGCTGGACAACCATGTACGCTGAAGATATAGCCTCTACGTTGTGCCTACAGTGCGAACCAGCCCACAGTCATCCCTGCATCCACCGGGGCTTTTCTTCTGCCTTGTGTCCCAGTCACAACTGCGTTAGATCGGTGCATTGTACTCTCATTCTGTAATGCCATTATTACATTTTCTTCCCAAAATCGTTTACAGTTTGCATTAATTGTTGCATGTACTCTGTTTATGCTCATTTACGTCTATGCTCTATTCACATCAGTTTCACTTTTTACGCTCCAATTTGCGCCTGTTACGCCATTTACGTATAACCCAGCGTATAGCACTTCGGTGTACGTTCGGGGAAATCCTTGTTTGATCCGCGTGTGGACCACTCAAGGTACTCTGCCTTCGTTCATTCCAGCTCGCCCTCAGGTGAAGGTAGGGTCTTCTGTGCGTGTCCTGTGATCCCACGGTCTCTGTTTCCTTCCAGCCGAAGATCGACGATTTCGGACGATACACTTGTCTTAGTTACAATGGGATAATAAAGAGGACGAGAGCTTGCTCTTTGACCAATTTTTTGATGAACTTCTCTTTATAGATGCAGTAAATGAACAAGTGCCCAGTGAACCAAAATGGTATGATGGCATCCTCACTTATCTTCTGACTCAAGAGATGCCACAAGATTTGGGCTATAGGAAGAAATAACTGTTTCTTCATGAAGCCAAATGCTTCATGGAAATTAATGGACACCTTTACAAGGTGTGTGACAATGGCCTAGTTTGTTAGTATGTACTTGATGTTGATCAACTACGTGTTTTCTATGACACTCATAAAGGTCTTTGTGGGGGCCACTATGCTAGGAGATGCATGGCCATTAAGATCATGATGGCAGGGTATTATTGGCCAACCATCTTCAGGGATACCCACAAATTTGTTCACTCTTATGAATGTTGTCAATGAGATGGTGGGATAACCACTTGAATGGAGGGACCTCAATAGTGGATTCAACCACTGGAATCCTTCGACATCTATGGCATCAACTTCATGGGTCCTCTCATGCCCATGTCAAATGAAAAGGTTTACATAACCATCACTATTGATTACTGCATAAAATGGGTAGAAGCAACATCCATTGTACATCATCTATTATTGTGCAATTTGTACAACAAAATGTTGTAAATAGGTTTTGGGTGCCACGTGCACTGATTTTTGATAACATAACCAATTTTATAGGCACTACCTTTTGCAAGCTCATGCAATGCTTGGGGGTTGAACATAAACTAATAACACCCTACCACCTCCAAGCCAATGGTTAAGCAAAAGTTACTAATAGGAAGATCATGAAAATCTTGACAAGAACTATTAGCAAATATAGGAGCGATTGGAGCACCAAACTAAATGATGCCCTCTAGGAATACCACTCAACATGGAAATTTCATATAGGCTACTCTTCTTATGAGTTGGTATATGGAAAATTACAAACCCTACCTATCCAATCCAAGCTCCGTACACTTTCAACAAACTGTGACTTGGACCTTGACCTTAGCCTAGCATAAAAAAAAGATTAATCAACCTAAATGTGCTAGATGAAAATTGATTGGTAGGCCTATCCTTGAATGAACTACACAAAGCATTCAATAAATAATGCCATGACCTTAAGATAAGGAAAGAGAAATTTCAACCTGGCAACAAGGTCCTCTACTGGAACCCCACACACATACCTCAACGAACTAAGTTTCAAACATTGTGAAAGGGGCCTTACATGATTTATGAAATTTTTCCTTCTAGGACCATGTTGATCTATAGACTTGAGATCCTGAACCAAAAGTAGCTGCTCAACACACAACAAGTCAAACCTTTTCATGAGCCCAAGTAAGCCAGTGAAAGCAACACCTCAATGGATGGATGACCTTGCTCAATGTTTTGAATCTCCTCCTTTTAACTTAGTTGTGAGGGAGATGGCCATCCATGCTAATCAATTAAAGTGGCTCCTACTTTTTTTTTTACACTTTCTTTATTTTTATACCTTTTTTATTTTACAGTGGTGCTATAGCTATTTGCTAGTGGTGGTTTGTACTTAACATTTTTTGATTGCTAATGTCTAGTTTCTATTTTTGAATTTTGATGACTAATAACTAAGACAAAATTTCTTTTTCATGGAATAGGTAGTGAGTCCACATCATCCATCCATCCACAAACTCTATGGTTTTCTTTGTTTTGGAAACATGAGGTCCCTTTTCATTAATAAAACCTTCATGAACTTATGACCTTGGTAGTTTCCAGGTTTGGAAAAGATTCAAAGGTTTGAAAAGGATATGACTTTAATGGGATTCAATACTCTTTGTACCTCTCTAGTTACTTGAATGCAAGTATGTTTTCATGGATTTCTTACTGATGAGTCGCGTTTTGGGTGACCGCAATATCGTGTACATGATATTGCAGCCTACCGCCAATTCTATAAATAAGAGGTGGCTCTCCCTTGTTTCTTAGTTTTAGATTTATATTGTAGCTAGACTCTGGTAGTTTGATCCCTCTAGAGTTAGAATTATTTTCTAGTGTCTGCCCGCAGTGTGGTGAATGTAATTGTATGGCATCCTTTATTCGAGTGTGATGTACTTGGACACGCACATGATTGGCAATAAAGATCAAGATTACTTCATCATTGTAGCATTCACTTTGTTTATTTAATTATTTAATTATTATTTACTACTTTCCTAATTAGTCTCTCTCACCCTTATCTCATGTTAGAACGCAGAATGAGTACGACTTGATTACGAGCATTTAAGTGTGACTACTTGGTACCCTAGTAGTGTACCTAGGATCTGCACTTGGTAATCCCAGTGGTAGTTATGCACGAGGTCCAAGATGTGTACGAATAATTAAGGAATGGATGCTCATCGCACTTAGACTAGATTAGATTCTTTTACCCTTTCTCTGTTAGCTTAGATAATATTACTTTCCATTACCCTCAGGAGTAGCATTAGAGTAGAAATCCATCATACACCTCACTCTGGACCAAATCATATGTGACAAATATAATACTAGTCTAGGTGGGAAGGCAGCGAACTGCGACCTAAGGCTAACTGTCTAGGTGCCACAACTAGTCTGTCTATGGAGTTCGACCAGATCGCACATGAAAACACTCATATTCGTATGGTTGAGTGTAGGGGTACCTCGCCACTCATCACTTACCATTCCATGTTGACCAATAACATGAAGTTGAATAAGTCTTTGCATGGTGTGGTTCCCATCCAAAAATTTGTGAAAAACATAAAATGTTCAGAACAAAACATGATAGAAATTCACAGCACACCCCTTAGACAAAATAAATGGGCTACAAGCACTGGTTATGGGACTAGAAAGACATGTTATCCATGCCTGAAGGTCCCCTTTAACTAAGTCCCTTTCTCACTTTCTACCTCTTTTTTCTTCTCAAATAAGGAATGGTGTTTGATCTGTGGAAGCATTCTTGTGTCCCAAGGGGATGGACTGGTCTTAGAGTGATCATGTGAAGTCACTAAATGTGGTTGGTTTTGTTCTACACTAAGGATGGACTCTATCGAGTCATTTAACCATGAATTCCACAAGGGATTTCATGTGACCAAGATCACGAACTCCATTTCACTCTTTCTATCATCCATTAATGCTTCCATAACTCACCTCACTATCAGTTGTTCATGTCTTCACCCAATGTCTTAGTTTGATGTGTTAAAATTCTTAAATAGATTCTCTAGGTTTGATCCTTAACTTTTCATAACCATTAATCAACCATGAGGCCCACGAACTTCTTAGTTGAGGTTATGCAAGGGCAAAAAGGGCATGTGCTACTGTGGGGAGGATCCACTTGCATATTTTGTGGTTTGGTTAGTTAAGTTCCTTATCCTTAGATGTTGTTATAATCAAATCTTTCATGCACTCCATCATGCTTCCAACTATGCACTCATTAGAGAGCATTTTTCTTCATAAAATCTCATTCTCCAATCATTTCTCAATTTTTTGAGCTTCAAAATCCTCTTCTAATATTTTCATCATGTTCATAGCTTTTCGGGATTCCATTTGACCCTCATTTCATGAAACAACTCCTTGTTTATTATTACTTTTAACAAAGTCAACAATGGTCAATAGCCGCATCAACTTAGCCTCATTGACTAGGCCCCATCAACACACCACAAAAATTCTATAAATACCACCCAACACTTTGAAATTTTTATCATTTTCTTTAAAATAGAGATGGACTTTTTGTAATTTTTTAGAGCCCAAAAACCTTCTAGAGCTCATAAATTTCACATTTTTTGTCCAAATCACTCCATTCTTTGACCCTATAGCTACCAACGTTAAGCTCTTAGTCATGGGGGCCACAAACCTTAAGGTTTCTAATGTAAATTTTTCAAAATTTTTCTAACTCCCCCAAAGTATTAATGAATAGAATAATATTAAACCATCAATTTTTGAGAGTTTAACCCTTCCAACAAACTTTGGTAAACCTAAAATTACTTATTAATATTAAAATAAGAATAAAATAATAATTAAAATGATCAAATCAACCATGATCACAACTTAGCAAGGTGTAACATTCTCAAATAGAAAAGGTATCCCAATTGTTTCAAGTTACACATTAAATGTTATCCCTTGGTCATGTTGTGATTATAGATGACACCAAGACTAAAATGATTGCAGGAAGGAGGACCATCCCAACAAAAGGGCAAATGACCTAGAGCTTGAAGGAAGCAGCAGGAATAAGCCTTGAAGTAGGTAGTAGAAACTCATGCAACAAGACCTCTTTGGGAGGAGCCCAAAGTGGAATCTATCCAATAGATTCCTAAAGAAGAGGCTACAACTGAAAAATCTCAAAGAGGAGAGGCACCAAAGCTCATACCAAGACTTGAGATCACATTAAAATAAGCTTTCTTTGATATGATCAAGCCTTGTGATGTCCAACACTCAATTCTCCAAGAACTAAACTTTGGACCATTCTTAGAATATGCTCCACTAGAAGTTAAGACATAGTTGCAAAACTCTCCCATGTGGTTAATCATCACTCCTAGTGGAAGGTGATACATGAAAGAGACGTATCTTTTCTAAAATAGAAAAAAGGTAAGATCCACTTTGAGAATCAAGGACATTCAAGTGTTCTATTCAGCAAACGCTATTGCATAGGCTCTTGGTCTACCTAATTTTGAAACCCATCTAGTAGAGATCTCCATGCATGTAGGCCCAAAGGTAAAAAAGGAGTGCACCCAGTGGTGTTACAAGTTTGACTGTAAGGAGTTTGATGCACTCACACCAACATAGCACATATACTTCAAGATAGCAGCTTATCATCTCAATCCAACAGTGAGTCCCAAAAAGGTGACTACTTTCTCCACCCATGCATGAGTTGCTTTAAGCACAAAATTCCCTATAAACCTTCCATAGCTAATCTATCCAAAGATGGAAAAGTCCTTCAAGGAAAATGAACATGGAAGGAAAACCCTACCCTTTCCATGCCTTATCAGAAAACTTTGTAAAAGGGTAGGGATAGTCTACTACCCAAATGACATAATCAAGCATACTCCCATTGCCTCTTGGTCTGAAATGATGAAATATAAGAAACCTGCTATGTCAAAAGAAGAGGAGTAGCAACTAAAACCTCCATCAACCACTAAGGAAACAATGCTAGAGGCCCATGCTACCATTGAGCACATGTGTGAAATCCAAAAGCAACTCTTGCGTGAGTAGGAGCAACAAGTAGGAACAAGTGGTGGGGATCCATCTGTGTACCATCCCATAATGAGTCACTTTAATGAAGTGGCTTGGAAAATCAATCAAATGGAGAGAGGTGGACCAATACTATTAGCCTAAACAATGAAAATGCCCACAAGGTTGAATCCTAGTGCTTGAGAGGTGACAATGTCTCTTTCACAATGATAGCAATTCCCAAAAATCTCTAGGAATGTTGCTACCTTTTCTATGTGCTCGAAGGAGGGTGAGGGGGAAACTATCTTGGTGATGCAACACCAAGGATAGGAGATAGCAATAGAAGTGGTTGCTGATCAAATCACTAAAGCACTGAATGCACCTACGAAATCTATACTAGATTTTTTTACATTCAAAGATGTGCAAATGTTCATAAGAACTATTAGCAACAGATTGAATGTAGCCCAGCATAGGGAGTTACTAGACCAATTGGTGGAAACTAAGCAACCAATTCTAAATATCTTTTATTTTCTGAATAACATCACCATAACCTAGTTGGAGCTACTTGAAGCAAATGGGAAATGCATCATTCTAGAAGGGAAACTCAAAAAAGCTTAAGCACAAAACCAATGCTTGGCCACAGAGGTTGCTGAATTCAAAGCTCACCTTGTTGATCCTATGCTCCTCAACCCTATACTAATAAGAGATAAAATATTTTCAATAGCTTAAAGATAGACTTAAATAAGTTAAGGTAAGGATGGTGACAACCATCTTTAACTAGTCTATGGCCGAGGCCAAGACATATATGGTTCAAAAGAACATGTTCCATACATGCTTAGAGAATGTGATGCTAACCATAGAGAAACTTGTGGATAGTTAATGTGCAAAAATAATAGATGCAAGAATTCATCCATTAATGATAAGAGTAGCTAGCTAGGGTAAACACTGAATTGAGAAGATTGGTAGAAAAAAATAGAAATTTCTCTATGAAGGAAGTCTTTACTTAAGACCAAAAATCTATGATTGAGATTGTCACCTGGAAGAATGAGGCTCTCAAATTTAAGAGAGTCAAAAACCACTACAAAGATCAAGTTTGCCTATAGAAGGAAGTTAATGAAAAACACATCCAAATGGCTAAGGGAAAAGTTAATGAGACACTTCAACAACTCAGTAAGAAAAATGGGTATGGCAATCTATCATTGATGGGATAGATGCCTATAACAAAGCAAAGATCTGCATGAAGGAGTTGTATATTGAATAGATGATAAAGTACATGAAGCTTGCCAATATCTGATATGCAAACCTAGTAATGCTTACTACCAAATAACTATGGTTAGAGTTAGAGAAATAGGTGGCTAGCTCATACTCATTGTACAAGGAAAAGTTCAAGGACCACAAGGAGACCAAGTAAAAGCTTGAGACTGCAAACAATGAACTCGAAGTTCTCAGGGCAAGATTCATTGATCAAAGATCAATTGCTAAGAACTTGGCCAAAATAACGAATGACTACTAGAAATTGTAGAATGCAATCAGGGCATTCAACATTGAATGAAAAAAATTTTCTACTTGGTTCATTAATGTCAAGAAATTTTTTCCAACAATGCCCTATCTTTGGAATGTGCCCATTTTCGCCCACATTAGCAAAGCTATGTGGATAGTGCACGATCTCAAAAATAACAAGAAGAATATCAACGCATTATTAGACTATTTTCATCTTCCACCAGAAGTTGCAATTGCAGCTAGATAACCACAATACCCTCAACCATTGCATGTGCCTAAAGTAGGAGAAACTCCTTTGGAACCTTAAGAGCCTCCACTAGTGGGGACCATTTAATCTTCTTCATCATATTCACACCATCAAATGGATTGTGTTTGTTAAATTTAGTTCCAGTCTTCAATTTTGTAGTCCTGAACACCAAAAATTTTTGTAATGATTATTAATCCATACACTTGGAAACTTAGTGTTTATTTGTGTTTATCATATGTCTATCATCAGTTAATAATTCCATACATTTCCAAATTTGTAAAGAACTTAAGAACAAGTTTGAATTCAATCATGGGGGTATGATGAATCGTAAATTAGGTACATCAAGTAAGCCCTGTTAACTCATGATTTGATGCGTTAACGGGGCCCCATCAACGTAGTATCTATTTTTGCCTATAAATACATGGTCACTCGCCATGTTTATGGTGATCTTTATCATAGTGTAGTAGAGCTCTTACAATTTTTCTTCCCCAAAGTTAGAATATTTTCCTGAGTGCCCATAGTAGTAGTCATTAAGTGTACAAATCTTTACTCAAGCACTGTTGTACCTAAGCACAACAATGTGTGCAGCAATAAAGATGAGCTTTCTAATAAACCTTGTAGCACTTTGGCTTGATTAAATATCTCCTTCATGCTTCCAAGTGATTAAGCTTATTAAGGAATTAATCTAGCTAGATTAAATAATGATTAATTAAGTACATAAGTATAATCGCTTCAAGCATGTGCATGATGCTTGGTAATCCCATCAATGCTTAATGTTTGGTAACCCAGCAGTGTTATACATTTTCAAGATATGTACAGAAAGTGGGACCGAATGCTTATGTTAGGATTAGGTAGACATTGATTATTTAGTTAGATTAAATTAGTAATTAATTTACTTGATTCTTTTCATCTTTTATTTTAAGCATCCAAAACATAAAACATAAAAATAATAAAAATCATATACCTCGATTACACTTAACCATACCTTTGCATATCACAAGTGTAATTGGGAAGACAATGAATAATTGTAATGATTAGTTTCACTTCCTAGAGACTAGTGTATGTAGAAGGCCATAAGTCCACAAAATTCAACTAGTTCACAAGTGAATACTTAGTGATTTGTATGGTTAGGTGTATGGTCTACTTGCTACTCATCAATTAGGAACAACTTCTTCAAGCTCATCAAGGGTCCAAGAGAAATAACTCTCTTCCATTAAGGATAAATGCTCCTTTAGAATGTCTATGGCTAAGGGATGATCTTTTCTCTTTACCCATCTACATGCTTAATTAATAATGTTTTTCTTTATTATCCTTGTACTTCATCTATAGCTCTCACTTCATTATCTAAAGCTCTTTGATATACTACATCTATTTCATCAATTTGATGCACCTTCCTAGTCTTTGTGGTTGAATAGATTCTTTTAGAAGCTATGGGAATATCACATTGCTTTTTATATTTCTTGGTCATTCCTTTGAGGTGGCCTACATTATTAGATTTTTAAGAGCCAAATTTTAATGGAAAAACTTCTTTATACTTGTAGTCATACTTGAGGGGGGCTTTTCCACATATGCTTTCCTACTTATAGAGCTGATAGGTATGGGGCTATAAATTTTGAGAGCTTACAAGCTTGGCCTTCAAAACTTACTATTAATATTAAAGTATATCTCATGGGAAGAAAAATAGCTCCATGATACTTATTTTTGATCTTATTGATTATTTTATAATCAACTCTAGGCTGAAAAACTCTTAAGAAAAACAAATGGGGGTAAACATAATTCATTAAGATTTCTAAAGCTTGATAGTAGAAAGAAATCATAGTAGGGATCTTCTACTCAAGCTTTATGTTTTAAGCTATATCCAATAGAAATTGAGGTTGTTCGCTCGAGCTATGGCATTCCATTCAACAAATAGTCCATAGAATGAGCTCAAATTAAATTGTGTTACCTTATCATGAATTTCTAACAAGGAAGAAATTTCTCTTATTTTCTAAAGCTACCCAAAT
Source organism: Gnetum montanum (assembly GCA_015680685.1). NCBI lineage: Eukaryota > Viridiplantae > Streptophyta > Gnetopsida > Gnetales > Gnetaceae > Gnetum > Gnetum montanum. Next base: position 708,241 of record MNCI01012686.1, read on the forward strand.
CCACACATGGTATCCCCATATGAATATAATTTCATGTCCTCTATAGAAATTAAAAGTTGAAATAATAATTCAATAAAGAAACTTGAGCACAGTTGTCTTTGAGATGATGGTTCAGTAGCCCCAAATCTTTACAAGCTATGCTAGTGGGATCTTGAATAAATTTCCTATGTTTAGATATCACCAAAATCTTCTACTTAATGTCTTCTCATTAATCTAATATGCTTCTTCTTCACTAATGTCAAGCTTTATGATGTGGTAGAGCTTGTATGCCTTCTTGATACCCATATCAAAGAACCATTCCACATTTTCCCTAAAACAGATTTTTTCTTTTTTATAAATCATCTCTACAACTAGGTGATTTATTAAATCTATTATTAGATTATCCCTAGGCCTAATTTGAGCTTATGAAGGCTTATTTTTTCATAGAATTCATGCCATTCTTCCATTATTTCCATGCTTTCCAGCCCAATTTTCTTAACTAAGTCATGGTCTTCATCAAAACTAAAGAATTCTTTCTCATGTTACTCTATCTCTAAAAACCAAACATCAATCCATTAGCATAGCTAATAAATGTTTAGCTTGAATTGTTGCAAGTAATTCAAGAAGTTGAAGGTATCAATATCTTGAAGTGTTGAAAATCTTCCTGCACTTCAAAATGCTGAGTCTTAGCTTCACAATGTAGCTCTTACTCTGCTTTGTAGCTATACTTTGTGTTTGCTTTTGTAACAACTCTATGATTCCAAATTCAACATGGCTCTATCAATTAATACTTAATGCTTTAATCCTAATTTGCTTACTTGAGGATATGCTATTGGAATCATTTGTTGATACTTGTCTTAAATCTCTATATATCTTTAAATTTATTAAGTTGCCTTCTCAAAACTATTAATATCAAAGGAGCTTTAATATGAAGAGCTTAGCTTTTTCTTTATTCAACTTTAATTCTAATAACTTTGATTTTGCTAAGTATTGAAGAGCTAATGCATCATTATGAGTTGTAAGTAAAACCATTTCATACAACCAAGTTTTTGGTTCTACAAGCTTTGACAATGAAATAAACCTCCCAACTTCACTTCAGTTTATATAACATGCCAATGTGGCTCGTAAAACCAAGTTTTAGCCAATTCATAGAATTAGTTTTGGTTTTAGATATTTTGGGATGATATGGCTTGTAGAACCAAAAAAAGATATTTTATAGAACAATTTTTTTATTTTAGCAATCTTGTGCTAACATGGATTCTTATGCTAGCTTTCTTTTTCATAATCAAGTTCTTCAAATCTTAACTATTCTTCATAGAACCAAATCTATGAGCTTTTTGTATAACTAATTTTAGCTTGGATTTCTTAAAATATTCCTTTACACTAATTTTTTTTTAGCTTTTATTTTCTCAGTTGGATTAAAATTGTAGTTAAGCACATGTGCAAATTATGCCTATCAAATTGTTACAAACACCATGTTTGTAGAGTAGAATTTAAACTTTAAAGTAGATCACTTCTTTATTTCTTCAAGTCAACATGGCTCGTAGAACTAATTTAAAGCTCACTCATAGAACTAGTTTTTGGTTCTACAAACCACACTCTACTTCCGAGATTACATGGCAAACTAGATAAACTCCATTCCTAAAATCATTTTTGATCTTTCCTATAGAATCATTTGTTTAAACTCTTTGTAGAATCATTTTATACTTCTATAAGCCTTCCTCAATGTTAGGTGCTGATGTGGTTTCAAATCTAATTAGTGCTTTCTAGTAGAATTGGTTTTAATTCTATAAGCTTATTTTCTATCAAGAGCTACGGTATCCTATAGAACCAATTTCAAATCCCTTTGTAAAATCATTTTTCAATTCTACAAAATTTCTTCAATTTTTAACACTGATGTGATTTGTAGAACCAATTTTTGGTTCTATAAACTGTAATTTTAGCTTTTGGTGATGTGGCTTTTAATGAGCTTTTAATGGAACCTAACTTTACTTATGTCTACTAGATCATAGCTAACTGACATGGTAAAACCAAAAATGAATGCATTTCTAGAACTAATTTTTGGTTCTATGAGATCTCCAATTCTATAAGTTAATGTCACTTGTAGAACTGAATGATGAATTTTCATAAAGATAAGTTTTTGGTTCCACAAAGCTCTCCCTCTTCAAATTTGACATGTCAAATGAGCTTTTCTTCATAGATCAATTCTATTCCTCTTCATAGAGCTTACTCTTTAGTTCAACAAACTAAGCCTCTCTAACTCAATCTATGTGGCATATAATTTGAGCTTACTTATAGAACTAAGTTGTATTTCCTTATAAAACTAAATTTTAGCTCTTCGAACCTTTGTTGATAACTCTTACAATGATGTAAAGTTAAGCTTCAAGCCTTCAACCTACTAACATGGTAGAACCAATTTAAAGATCATTTGCATGAACAATTTTTGATTCTATGAACTTATTAATTTTAGGAGCTAATTGTGTTTGTAACACCAAATTTTTGATTTCTAATAGAGCTAAGTTTTGATTCTACATAGCTTTCCTCTTTGAATTTGAGAGGGCAAATGATAATAACTTTGTATGAAAAATCACTTTTTCCTCTCCTTGTAGAACCAATTTTAAAGCCTTTCTCGGTATAGTGTAAACAATGCTTTTTCACTTAAACTTTATACAATAGAGCTTTAAGCCTTTTGTACTTAAGCACCCACATGAATGCTCACTCATCACAAGTTGACATAGTAGAACTAAATTTAGGGTTGTTCATATAACCATTTTTTGATTCTATGAACTCCACATTAAAAGCTAATTTTCTTTGATTATGAGCTTCTATTTCCATAAATATCCTTAATACATAAGCTTTAATATATTATTTGATATGAAAATTCTTAAAATTATATTATAATCCTATAAGCTCTTTCCTAAAAAGCTAATTACAACATAATTATTTGCTAACTTTCAACCTAATTCTATTATTTTAAATCCAACATGAAAAAAGGGTCATCTTATAAAACCAAATAACTAGAATCAAAATTTGGTTCTACAAACTAATTCTACAAAGCTTGAACTAATGGGTCCAACAAGAAATAAAAACACTTGACTGATTAACAATCCCTGAGCTTCATTAATAATCAAATTATCATGGTTGCAAACCAATCTTAGAACCTTAGCATGATTAAATAAACACTTTTATTAATCATCAAGTATGTTCACAAATAGTTTCCACTACAAGCTTTGTTCTTCTTCTAGGACTTTCTATGTTGTGCATTCACATTCTCATGGAATGAATTCATGAGCTATAATTCAACATAGATATTCAAGCTTCCTTAACGATCTCCTTCAAAATATTATTATGTTTTCTTGGCAAGCAAGATTCATCAATTTCCATCATAATTGTTATTTTCTTAGAAAATTTTTCTATTTGCATGGAGAAATTTATAAATTGTTCTCTAAATAAGCTTGACACTCCCAATTTTTACTGTTTCATGTAATGGTTGAGTTGTGACAACACTTTGATAAGTCAATGATTATAACATGATGGGGCATATATCTTAAATCAAATATGAACTTAGCATACCACACATGAATCAAGAACTACAAGAAAATAATAAAACTGATAACTTTAAGTAATAAATTTAAGTTTTAATTGTTGAAAATAAAACTAAATATGAAATGAACTACAAGAGATAAAATATTATCCACATTTATAATCGCAAATAGAATAGCATAAAATATTTAAAATATAGAGAGCTCAATATAAAGAAAAGGATTTCAATTCCCTTCCCAAATAATGAGGATCCTCAATTAAGTGAATGACAAATGTTTGCCTCCTATAGAAGGTCAAACCTACAAGTATTAGTAAAAAATGTTAGGGAGCTAAAATTCATAATAAAGGCTTAATTTATGAGAAAATGGGGATTTTAGGAGTGAAATTAAATCTTTGTATGATGAATATATAGAAGGAAAAGCTCTAGATGCTATGAAAAATGAATTCAAGGCTAAAATAGGGGTGTCTTAGCTAAGTGTCTTGGGACTAATGTTGGAGCTGAAAAGATTCTAACTTTAAAGAATTGGTGTTGATGCTAAAAAATTCTATCTTTCGGACAATGAAACTAATATTGAAATATTCTAACTTTGGGATAATAACACAAGACGAGCTAGACTGACATTAACACTAGATTGAGTTCATGGGTTACTAGGTAGGGTAGTGGTGATCATGGATTATATGAGAGATGCATAGAAGGTAGACACTCATGGTCTTAGTCTCTTAAAATCCAAAAAAAGTACTCTATGTTTTAATAAATCAGCCTCAAGTTTGTGTTTTAATATCATATTTATAAGCCTAGATTTGCCAAATTTAACCCTAGAGTTAAGTAGAGTTTTCTTGGAGCTTATTTTTGGTAAGTTTGACTTATGAGACTAGGCAAATTTGGTCACAAGAGATATGATGCTAATGCTGATGTTGGTGTCAATGTTAACATTACCAGAAGATAGAAACATTTTTTCAATGTTTATCAAACTATATTTCTAAGTTCTTGGACCTCTTCTAATGCCCAAATTAATGTCAAATTGTGTCATGATAATGCTGAGAAGCTCATGAAGCTAAAGAATAATGCCAAATGCAAAGTATAATGGCTAAAGATCATATGGTGGAGGTCCCACAAATAGTAACACTAATGCTAATGTTAGTGTCAGCATTAGCATTAGTGAAGAACTTAGAAAACTTCTTAACATGTTTTCAAGGTGTCATTCCAAACCTTTAGAATGTCCAAGCTCATGTCAGAATGTGTCATAATGATGCTTGGAGCATGTCAAAAAGCTTATGAACCTAGGAAATGCTACCGAATACTAAACTTAGTGGCCTTGCAAAGATGACATAGGCAAGATGACATTAATGCTAATGTTGATGGTAATGTTACCTACCATATTTAGCAAAAATTGTAGTCTTGATCATTAACACTACCTCCAAACCTGCTAAAATTAATATTTGGTACCTCAAAAATGATGTTGATTGGTCACCTAAGAAATTGAGAAACTAAGATTGAAGTTGTAATGCTAGTTTTTATAAGTTAGAACTGTTAGGCTTATGTTGGTAATGGTGATGGAGGTGATGATACTAACACTAATGTTGACTATTATGGATGAATCATTTAGGGTCCTTCAACATTAAAACAAAGGTCAAAAGATAGTTGCAGCATAGGTAACATGGAAAGCATGATCTAGGACTGACATTAATGCAACATCAATGTCATCTTAGGAGATTAGAAAATTTTTTATTCTTGAATTCAAGTATCAGGAACCTAGATGTGGGGTTAAATAAATTCCCTAATTAAAAAGCCAAGACCACTAGAACTGCATACCAGTTTTTACATGGTTCCCCAACTTAGGTACTTCCACACTCAAGGGGTAGAATCCTTACACACCTTTGGACTTTGTTCCTTAGAAAAATGTGGTTTCAAGGGTACCACAACTTTACAAAGTTTGAGCTATGCTTAGAGTATTTTCTTGCTAGATAAACACTCAACCTTGCAAGATCCCAACAAGATCAAAATGTGGTTTAAAAGATCATACAACCTTTACAAAATGTGAGCTCTGCACTGGAGTGTTTCATTGCTATAAACACATTAAACCCTGCAAGGTCCCGACAAGCTTAATGAAGATGCCTTCTTGCAAAAAACACATCAACCCTACAAGAAGAGAATGGAACTCAATTTACAAATTCCTTATAATGAATCTCTCAATACATACAATAAATGATAAAATATAAGAACAAAGAGGAACAAAGCTAAATCACTTAATGTAGAAAATTATTGATATCCCAATGAATAGTGCTTGTACATCTCCTAAGAATTCCTCTTTATTTTACAGCCTTTTAGTTTCCAAAAACTCCTCTAAATTCATGAGGCCTAGGAAATGACTAATTGGAACGTCCCATTCAAGGTTGTGATATCTATCTAAAAATTACTTTTATTTTGGTAGGACACATATATAGAAATTGGGACATCTCAACTAGGACGTCTCAGCAGTAAATGGGACATCTACTAATTATTTGGGATGTTTGGCTTACAAGTGAACTTTGAACTCTAGAGCATTCCTTTGACATTTTAACACCTTGACAGATCCTAAAACATCTTCATTTGTCTTGTAGACTCCATTTGCACCCCATATCTCATCTTGTCATCCCAGCTCTCATTTTTTCATTGCAACTCTCATTTTTTCATTTTGATCAACTTCTCAACTTAGCCCTAAAAGATTATCAGCACAATTCTACATTCTCCATTCTCTAAGGTTTTAATATACCAAAAGGTTAACAAAATTTTCCAAGGTTGCTAAAAGTGATGTTCATAGGTTGGGTTATGATTTGAAATGGTTTTTGTAGGCCTCTAAAGGCTAGAATTATGTCCTATAATGTTGTTTTTGGACAATTTTAATACTCAAACTTGGATGAAATAATGTCATAACCATGCCTAGTCTAAGTGATTTTGAAACTAAAAAAGTCTATACAATAGATATCACATGATTTTTCATACCTATTTAGTTTACAATTGATTGCTATTTGCATTAGCTCTAGTTCTAGCTTCTATGGCTATAGTTTTTTTTTTTTTTTTTGTTTACCAACTTCTTTGTAAATGCATCACATGGTTACATCCTTTTAGTGATAACTTTTTTACCTATTTCTTGTGATAGATCTTCTAAGAATTTTCTCTTAGTCAATCTTACAAGGGCTATGATCTAAAAGCTTCTTTAGCATTCCATAGCCAAGCCTCATTATCCTAGATCTCATCCATAGATAGGTTCATGTATCTTACTTACAAACTATAAATTGGATTTACATTTTCTTCTCTCTCATAATTTAGCTTATAAATTCTAACTATTATAAGAACATAGGCACATTACTTGAAGTTGCATCTTCACTTAACTTCATTTTTACTTCAGATCTTTTCTCCCTTTTAAGATCTAGATTCTTTTGCTTACTTCTTCATTTAGAACTTTAATTGTCTTTTGGCTTAAATCTCTTTAGAACTTTACTTATGATTTCATAAGCTACATGTTTCATAATTTTTATGAGTTCACTTAGGTTTTATGTATTACTTTGTGAGGTGTTCATTGAATTGGTAGGTTACTATCATAAAGACTAGATAACCAAGCACATAGTACCTGAACTTTTTAATTACATACACCACTATCATTGGTTCTTTTCCAGTTATAGTGTAGTTTAATTATACACTTGTAATGATCTTTCTTGTTTAATCAATGTAATATGAACATTTTTTATTGTTCAACTACATGAGTATGTCTTCTAATACATAAATGAATGCATATATCATAACATGATCTAATTTAGAATAGATAGAATCTTGTAGAATTGGAGTTTCTACAAACCTTTATTTTAGAAGTTTGAATGTTTAGTCACATTACTTGATTTATTCAAATAATACATCCTTTTTATCAACTTCACTAATGGTTCAGTAATCTTGGAAAAGTTTTCAATAAAGCAACTATAGTAGCTAGTATGCCCAAGGAATGATCTAATATCTTTTATTGGTTGTGGCCTTAGATAACTCTTCTCTTTTATATATTAATCTCTATTCTCTTTTATGATATTCAGTGCCCAAAAAAAATTTCTCTTGAATCATCAACTGACTTGTCTGCCAATTAAGCTTAAGATTAATCTCTACAAAGCACTTTAAGACTTACATAAGATGATCTAATGCTTACATAAAATTATAATCATATGTAGAGAAGTCATCCATAAGGACTTCTACATCATTTTCAATCTATTTTCGAAAGATATTGAAGATAAGATGTTGAAAAGTTACAAGGGCATTACATAGATCAAAAAGCATCTTGTTATACGTAAAAATCCCCCAAAATCTTATGAATGTAGTTTTGGCAACATCTTCTAGGGCTATTTGAATTTGATTTTAAGCACTATATTCATCTAAAAAACTATAATATTTGTGCCCTATAATTATATCTAACACTTGTTTAACAAATGATAATGGAAAATGATTTTTGAATATTGACATATTTAATAATAGCTTGAAGTTAATGTAGATTCTCCACTAATTTTCCTTTTTAGGCATAATCATAAGTAGACTTTTCCACTTATCTACTATAGGATATATGAATTCCACTTTTATGAGTTTTTAAATTTCCTTCCTCACAACCTACTTTAATTTGGGATTCTACCTACATTAAGGCTGGCATTTGAACGTAATGGTAGGATTTGTGTAAATTCTATGCTGGCATATGCATGGATCAACCAATGTTATTTCATCATATGACTAGGTGAAGGTTTTTTTGACCATGTGTTAAGCACCTCAATTAATCTTTATTTTTATTCCTATGTAATCTAGACATTTATAATCATCAATTTACAATTTTCCAAGAATACAAACTTAAGAGATTTTGGTAATATTTTGAGTTCTATGGGTTCCAACTCTATTCTATATGGAATTTCTAACTTTCCCAAATCTATCTCATCTTCATCCTTATTTTCTACTTGAGTAAGTTTCTACCTAATGTGTTCCATCTTAGTTTTTCTATCAACATAAGCATTTGTGAGGTATTCATGCAGTTTCATGCATAGTAAAGACTTGTAGCTTTTATTTGATATCAATGACAAGATCTCTTCTTTCTTAGTGGCTATTGCATATAGACACTTTTTACACACACACTTTTTCTTGACATGAACTATATGTGATGATGGTCCTCTATTTAAATATTCATATTTTACTCATGTAGTTACACCCTATATCATTGTATGCAATGCATAGAAATATTTTTCTTTTCAATCACTCCATGTTCATTTTTCTTGGAGATTTTCAAAGAAAGATCTTCTATCTTAAGCTTAGCATCAATGGTGCTTAGCCAACTTTTTTCATAAGGATAAAAAAATTTTCTTTGTAATTATCTACTTGAATCATCAAGAAATCTACTAGGCAGGACCACCCATTGATGTGGTCACAATTTTTTTTATCTATCTTAAGGGAATAGTGATGGACTAATTTGCAAGCCCTAACTTAATGTTACACTTTTCAAGTGTTAGAAGGTTCCATGCTTTGTATATCTCTTAGGAGATCAAGTTCACACTGGATACTAAGTTTCATAAAGCTTTGCAAGGTGCATTCCTAACAATTTATATGTAAATGAGGGGACTTCTAGAATTTGTTCTTTTTCTAGGAAGGTTACCAACTTTCATCCAATCAATAACATCATCAGTTAATATAATAGTTGTTATGCTCACATATTAGTTTGAATGTGACTTATTAAAAAGATTGGAGGATGTTGGCATTGAAGTGAGATCCATAGCCACTAATTCCTACATTAGTTTAAATCATCTTCTTCATAGGGTTTCTATCCTTCCTTTTGTCATAAGCATTTATTTTACAAATAGATGGATTTCTATTGTACTTTTTGGAATTTTTTTTCTTTTTTAACTCTCCTTCCTCTTTAGCCACTTTTTCTTTTACGAATAGTTTATCTTGGGTATAGATCCCAAGGATTTCTATTGTTTTATTTTTGAGCTCATCTATGATATGTCTCACCTATTCCCTTTGAAAAAATTTATGGCTTGAAAACCTACATAAAAATGAATAGTATTTTTCTAATGATGTATCAAGGAATCAATAATTATCATGTTTCCATTCTGGTATATGTTTTCTCAAGTTAAACATTCTAGAGTCATCGTCGTCATCATCATCCTAGCCTTTTCTTAGCATAATGGAGTCATCTACATGAGTTATTTATTACTATTCATCTCTATGAAGAGGTAGATATTTGTTTATTTATAGTTTCTTTAAATCATCTTTGATCATTTTCTTCCATGTTTTCTTTGGTCTTCCTTTCAATGGCTTTTCTAGAACAGTGATGTACCAACCTTTGTTTATAAGCTCATTATCTAATCTTCTTTGCACATGTCCAAACCATCTAAGCTTTCATTATTGTAGCTTAAGTACAATATAATTCATTTTAAGCCTTCCAATAATGTCTATATTATATATTTTATCTCTTCTAATAACATTCAACATTCGTCAAAGCATTCACATTCCTATCATACTTATATCTTGTTCATGGTTCTTTTGTAATACCCAACACTTAGTATTATATAAAATAGAAGACTTCACTATTGTCTTCTAAATTTTCCTTTTTAATTTTATTGGTGTTCTTTTATTACATTGAACATCACTAGCCTATCTTCATTTTAACCATCTTGCCCTAGTTTTATTTCTAATATCTTAATCAATTTCACTATCTAATTAGAGGATTGATCCTAGGTAGAAGAACTATTTAGAGTGAGAGAATTTTTTACCTTAAATTGTTACCTCTATTTTATCACTATTTATGCTATTAATAAAATTTCATTTCATATATTTTATCTTACTTCTACTAACTTTTAAGCCTTTTAATTCTAAAGCATGTCTTTGCTTCTCCATTTCAGAAGTAATATTTTTCTGAAATGTATCCCCCAAAATAATGTTATTTGCAAATAACATATACTAATGGATTTCATCTTGTATTTTATTTATTAATTCATCCATTTTAGGCACTCTAAAGTACATTTGATATTTATTATTGAACAAATCTAGCATTGTACTTCATCTCTTATAGATTCTAGTTCCAAGGATTAGTACCAATTATCTGCTTCTTTAATTAGTATCATTAGGAACAATCTAAGCTTTTGCTAATCATTCTATATATTCTAAAAGACACAGACATCATGGAAGGCTTCCAAATGGTGTTGTGAGTCTAAACTGTAGCCTCCCTCAAACTTAGAAACTTTGCTTATGTCAAGTTACTTGATGTAGCTATTTCTTTGATGTTTGGTTAAGATATAAACAACTTCCTTAATATTATTCATGTTTCTGGTAGCAAGTAAGGGTTCATCATATTCATCATGATTTGTTTTATGACTCTCACCTCTTCGAATTTTCTTTTTATGCCTTCTTCCATGTTTATATCCATGGTAGCTATCTCTATCATGATCATAGTTACCACCCTTATCTCCATTCTTTTTTTTATCTTGCTAGTTAATACCACTAGGATATCCATCTTAACCTCTTCTACATAGTCTATGCTCATGCTCATCAAATCTTAATGACGAGGATGATAAGAGTACAAAGAACTTGGAAATCCATGCTAGCTTATTCATCCACCATAACCCATTTCATTATCTCTAGGTGGTTTGCTCTAAGACCTAGGCCTTGAGGTCCTCCTTGTGTTAGGAAATATTCTCCTATTTCCTTATTATCTATCCAAGTTTGAACATAGCCATGGGTTAGTCATTTTATCTACATTGAAGAGTGAAGGAATCTGATGATGTGATCTTTGTAAATGATAATTAGTATCCTCCTTCTTGAACTATGAAGTTAACGAGATGATAGTTTCCTTATTATTTTTTGCCTTATTGTGTGTTTTCATGAAATGATTTTTCCATTATTGGACCTAAGCTAGCTTATAAAGCCTATAAAGTTCATCAATTACTTTGTATTTAGCAATAGTAGCTCCCAATCCAGCTTTCATCAATGCTAGCATTAGCATTGATGGGATTGCACTTTTAAGTGGCAATAAAATGTTACATTCCATGTCTCTCCATCTCATTTGTTCATTATGATGTAGAACAAAGGCAAATTTTAAATAATAAATATCCATATGTTGATAGATAACCTTAACTTGGTAGGGCACATCATCATCATTTCTTGTTATGTTCTTGTTTTCCATTGTAGAATTATTAGTAGGTGGGGAATTAGCTTTATGTGAAAAATACATCTTGAAATTAGTGTATGTAATTTAATAAAATAAAATAATAATATTTTTTCAATAGATAAATCATTAAGTTCTAACAATAATTATTTATAATCTAGCTAATCTAGATTACTAGCATTAAGTATCTGACAACAGTACTAATGATGAGTGACAAAAGTGTCCTATGCCTAATCATATAAATTACAAGTTTTCATGAGTGACTTAATTATAGTTAATGAACTTGGACTAACATGATATCTAGATTACTTAAGTGTAATCATAGGTTGTTATCTTCCTAATTATACTTGTGATGATCCATAATATGTATGGTTAAGTGTAACTGAGACATATGATTGATGCTAAATGACCATAATTAAAATGTTATTAAAATATATAATTTACTAATTACTCTAATGGATAAGAAATTAAAGTTTAATTTATTCTAAGTTGATGAGTGTTCATTTTCACTTCTACACCTATCCTAAATGCAAATATTCACTACTAGGATTACAAAACATAATGTCACTAGGTGTACCAAGTGTTAACATTAATGGGTTACTAAGTGAATATATGTTGCACTCGGAGTGGTCGTGCTCATTCTACTAAGTCTACTTATGCAATGAAAAGGTAAATTATTATTCTAAGTGCTTAAAGAAAGTAAACATTAAGATACATGCATGGAAAAATAAATTACAACAAAAGTAAATTCTATGTTGAGTTAAAGTGATGAAATGGAGTAAATTTATTTTGGTCTTTGTTACCATTCTTGCAATGTGTTCAGGTATAGTGTAGTCAAATAAGGACCCTAGGCAATTACTTTATACCACACTACAAGCACTCATTAACTAATACAAACTTCTACAAATTCAAAATGATAGAGTCTACCTATAATTAATGAATTATATGTCATAAATGTGGTAAGTGACTTTGTTTATATAGATACTTATTACTATAGCATCAATGTTGATGTGGTAATACAGCCTTACCTATGTCAACATGACAAACCAAAAAATATTGTTCATCACTTATGAGCTATTTGTCTAGATTGATCAGTACTTCTTATAATATAAGTAAAAACATTCATAGAAGCTTCTATCTTCTCTGATTTCTTTGTTGTTACTTAATCATTCTTATCATTGACATTAACATGATTTTTCATACCTTCAACTTTGAGCTATTTTTTTCTTTCATTAACTTCAACACATTTTTTCTTTTCTTTAAAATCTTTTTTCATGAGTAGAAAAACACAAACATTAAATAAATATTCATTATCATCCTAGTTTTGTCCTAATAAAATAGGATTGGCTAAAAAAATATCCTTCATGATAATAAAATTTGTAAGAATTAAGACAATAATATGTAATTGGTTGAATCCAAGTCTCTCAACCTACTTGCAGAATCAATTAATTTTTATGGTTAAGAAGATTAATTTCAATAAAAAATGTCTACAAAAACTAAATATTATAGAACTAGATTTCATATGCTTGATGGGATTGAGAAGACTAATAATGGCCTACTCTGCTTTCTAAAAAATCAATGGAAGATTAAATAGCTTAATAAATCATGAAACTTTAAAATATTCTTCAAATTGGGTATCAAAATTTAAAGTTCCCTTGTGAATGATCAACACTACATACTTATGTGTAAAACACCATATATCTAGTGCATGTTGTACCATTGAAGTATTTCTTAGTTCAATAAGAAGAATAAAACAAGAATAATACTTACCCTAAAGAACTTGAATGTCATATTTTTACATCACATTAAGAAATATAAAATTAGGTGTCTTACTTTCATGATCACTAGAAGAAGATGTCTCAAATTTTGGCTTACCAGCTTGTAAATCTACATTCTAAGAACCAAGAAATTTTTTTACATTAACAAAAAATTCAAAAATTTTATAATCATTTGAAGAAGTTAAAAGTAATTTAAAATCCCTCATAAGGAAATTTTAAAGAGATTAACTCTATGAGAGAAAAATCATATGCACAAGAAAAACATCTACTTAGTTATTTTAATATATTATGCTGAATAAGCTAAAGGATCAACTAATATCCAAAGCCTATGATTCTAATATTAAATGTAGGGTGTTGGGGAAGGGAGGATCACTTGCTAGCTTAGGTGTATTAATTACATTCTAAAACTCATGGCTTTAATATCGGGATTGAAGAGTAAAGGAGGATGTTGGAACATGAAACTTTTTTTAGGAGGGGTGGACGTTGAAAACCTAAAATAGATACACCTCAAGATATATAGTTTAATTAGAACTTCATAACTAAACATTGCTTATCAAAATGAAATCCATAACTTGGAACTTTGAAATTAAGGGTCATAGGTTTAATATCAATAAACTACCATTAAGATATAAAAGCATTATGGAAATAAAAGAAAAAGTTAAAACTAAACTAGTATAAAAGATCCATATGGTATTTAACATAATTTCAAATTGTTTAAATTTCAATGTCATAGATACTCTAACAGAGCTTATGTTTGCTACTCACAAATTGTATAACTCAATGCCAACTATGATCTTGAAGAATCATATTCAAGAAAAATCTATCTTAAATAGATCTATTAGAGTGAAATAATGATTAATATATACTTTATTTCACATTTAATTGATGAATTATAGTAGTAAATAAACTTAGATGACATAGAGTCTATTCAGGTTGAGAAATTTATCATGAATATTTGAATGTTATCCAATGATAGAGTCCTATTAACAAAAGAAGATACTCAAATAAAACTATTAGATTATACTAATAGATCAATTATGTAATCATTAGTGTCTAATTAATATCTTAAGAAAATTTTTTAATGAAGAGACATAATGTTTCATAAAGAGTCACATTGGTTTAGAAGAGAAATAATCAGTGAACTCCACCATTCTCATACCATGACATTAACAATAAATTACAATTGGTGGAAGAGAGAAGGAACATGAGACAAATAACCCAAGAAAGATAAGGGGAGAAATTTTAAGGATGAAGAAGAAATAAAGTGAACTAACTAAGTTATACGATAAAGATTCATAAGCCACATTACAAGGAAGAAAACAACTAGTTGTTAATGAAGTGTAACTAGGTTCTTCATGAATAAGCCAATGGTTAGCCCCATTTCATGTGATGGTTAGTGATCCTCTAAGAATTTTATCATACCATGATTGATAAAAAATATATTGAGAATGTAGTTGCAAATCATTTTTCTTGATTACAATGGAAAAATCAAGCTAATGAGATGTCACTTTCTAATCATGTTTCAAATAAAATACTTCTTACAAAAGCTATAATAATTTTATTAGAAGTAGTTAAACCATTATATGTTGAGTATCTCATATATTTTCTCACACAAGAGATCCTTACCGAATGGGAAAGTATATGAAATAATAATTCCTATACTAGGTCAAGCACTACATGGAGATGGAAGATAACCTCTACAAAATTTGAGTATATAGCCTAGTTCAGTAGTGTGTAACTAATAGAAAGAAGAATAACCATGAAGATGCTCATGGTTGGGTACTTTTATGTTACAATATTCATGAATGCCCACCACTTTGCAAAACCTTGTAATAGATGCTAACAAGACTGTAAGATGACAACAAGATTTAAAGGATCCCAATAATGGATTCAATTGCTAGATTTACTTTATCTATGGGAATATGATTCATTGTCCCATCATGGCTATGTCAAATGGAAAATCCTACATTATTATTATTGGGAACTATTTTATAAAATGAATAAAAACTATAACAATATAACTACACAATTGATGAGCCACGATATCGTGTAGGCCCTTGCAATATCGCATACGCGATATCATAGCCCACTGCCAGGTCTATAAATAAGAGGTGGCTTTCCCTTGTTCACACATCTAGAGTTAGTCCCTTAGCCAAAATATAGTAGTTTTACCATTCTAGAGTTAGAATAATTTCCATGTGCCCATAGTAGGAGTCTCAAATTGAACGGATCTTTATTTGAGCAAATTGTACCTGAGCATACATTTGTGTACGGCAATAAAGATGAACTTTCTAATAAACCTTACAGCATATGGACTAAGCTAAATAGGACTTAATTATTATTAAATGTTTAAATGCTTTCCTAGATAATTAATATTTCTCAACCGTTGACTCTCCTAGTTAAGCACATTCAATACGACTGCTTCAAGCACATGTGTAACGCTTGGTAACCCAGTAACAAGTAGCATTTGGTAATCCTAGTAGCGTTGCATTGGTTCAGGCTGTGTGCGGCAAGTGGGAATGGATATTGATGCTAGGATAATTAAAGCCTAGTTAGTAAATAGTTTATGGAAATTAGTTATTTAGTTCTCTTCACCTTTCCCTACTAGCATAGGCGTTAAAAAGATGAAAGTTATAAAAATCACATACCTCAAACTTACTTAACCATACAACCGTTACAATACAATTAAGTTTGGGAGGACAATGATTGATTAACCTTAAGTGTTCCATTAAGGTGTGTAAGCAATTAGTCCTTTGAGTTCAACTAGATCGTGCATGAGATGCTCCTATTCGTATGGTTCAGTGTTGGCGTACCTCACCACTCATCATTGGCACTGTTACCGGGGACTTAGTTGTTTGTGCACTACGTAGAACATAGGAGATCATTCACATCGTTGGGATGCTAGAATGAACCCTTAAGGTAATCAAGAGAAAAATAAGATAACAATAAATAGCACACCAAACAAGATGAAAATTTCTTCTTCTTCGCACAAAAGCACTTCATCGCCTAGGAACAACACTAGAGACAGTCGACAGCACAACACACATAACCAAGAACTTCCAATTCCTCAACAGTTCTGAGTGGTATATATTCATCATGATGAATATGTACCTAACTTTACCTTTATCCTCCATCAAGATGAGTAACTGCGTTGGAGAGACTTGGAGGGTAACATAATGTTCCCTCTAGACCGAGCAGTCCCCAGCTCTCGCACGAATAGGCATGTCACAGTTATATGCACAATACGTTGCATGCAAGCACCAAGCAAGGGACTACCATCCCACAAAAGTGTAATGTCAACGAGACTTGCAACAGGAGAGATATTATACATCGTTGAAGGGAAAAGGACCCCATAACCCTCCACCCATCCTAAGTGAAATTGATGGTGATGAACCTATTTCCATAGTTTCTCCACAAAATGATGTTTCCCCTCCTAACGATGGTGAGGAGGTGGTGTATCAAAACCTTCACTTCACGATTCAAAATCCTGGTTCTAATCCCCATGAACACCAAGTGTTCAACGAGGGAACACAAACACATGATAAGGGTGGGCATTCTAATCGTCATCACGATTGGGGCCGAGATCACTGAAGAGAAGATAGGAAGCATCATCATGGCAATGGTTCTCCTTCTTCTTCACCTTCATCGTCACATTCATCCTCTCTTTCAGTATCAGGATGCAGGCATAAGGAACCTAACCATGAGGATAAGGGTAAACAGAGTGAGAAACCTTGACGAGAGAGTTGAAAGCGAGGACGAGGGCACTCTAGAGAATC
Organism: Gnetum montanum; assembly: GCA_015680685.1. Taxonomy (NCBI): domain Eukaryota; kingdom Viridiplantae; phylum Streptophyta; class Gnetopsida; order Gnetales; family Gnetaceae; genus Gnetum; species Gnetum montanum. The sequence goes on from MNCI01012686.1 coordinate 725,476, forward strand.
AAGGCATGGAAGAAGGAAAAGTAGGGAATCACATAGACATCACAAACGCTATGAAATAAATGACCATGAAGAACCCCTACTTGCAACCTAAAGCCTGTTAGACATCATAGAGGCCATTAGAATTCCTACAAGGCACCAAAAAGATAGTAGGATCAAGAGATTAGACATGAATAATATCCCACGATTTGAGGGGGGATACAACGCTAATCCTTAGAACCACTTACAAGAATTTCACGATGCATGTGCCTTGTATAAAATTGAGAACGAATGGCAAAAATTAAAGTTGTTCCCAAGGATACTAGTAAAGGAAGCAGAAAGCTGGTACCGATCCTTATAACTGGAATCCATTCAAAGGTGGAGTATGATGCTAGAACTGTTTAATGATAAGTATCAAACGTACTCCTAGGTGTCCAACCTACAAAAGCAAATCCAAGGATGGAAGTAGGGAACTCATGAACCCTTGGATGTTGCCATGGGCTGATATTATGCACTGCTACATCGTTGCCTGGGCCATGGTTATTTGTAGCAAGATCAACTACATCATCTCGTAGATGGCCTTAGGCATGAAACTAGGAGAACCCTTGGAACATATGCCCAAGGGAGATTATTAGAGCTTAGGTCCCATCAGGTCCATAGATTGCTGGAGCAAGTAGCTAAGGAAGAAGGAGAGCTACGTAAGAGAGAAAGTGCAGAAGAGTACAACCATGATCCTTCCCTTTGAAAAAGGGGAGTGAGATTCTGTGAGGAGGAGGAAGAGTCACCACTTGAAGAGTTGGTGAATAGGAAAACCTTGCCACTCCAAAAATTAACAACAAAAGTGTCGGCTAAGGTAGACCAGATGTGGGACTCCTTAGGTAGTAGATTTGAAACCGTTCTCAAAATCGTAGAGGAGTCTAAGGAGTGAGGTAGTGACTATGATAAAAGGAAAAAGAGGGATTTGGACCATGCACGTAACAAAGGTAAGGGTAAAATGGCTATCACCGAAGAGGTTGTGGATTCAAATATAGACAATGATGGTGGATGTGAGATATGCTAGTATGACCATCCTAAGGGATGTTGCCTAATAATCTCAAATCTACAAGAGTCTAGGGTGTATGCACTCAACCCATGACTTAACAAACGGTAAACACCCCAACGGTTACCTTATCCCCAAGGTAACCCAAGGCAGTTCCACCAACCATTAACATATTATCCAAGTGGAACTCCACCACAACCTATTGAGCAACACCAGCAATGGCAATACCCATAGTCATGGGGGATGCCACTGCCAAGGCAATAATACCCTTACTGGCAACCGGATCCATATGGCTACTATGTGTAGTAGCTAATCTCTCCACATGACTCTATTGGTCATGTGACACCAGAACATTTCTACCAAGCTTGGGAGTATTATAGGACTCCTTCTCCTAGGAGAGACATACCACATACATACCATCCTCCAAATCCACCCACAACTCTCACACTAATAGCTCCATTACCACCTGCTCCAACAATGCAAGGGGAACTCCCCACTCAACCACAATAACAAAATGCTACGAGAGCTGTAAATCTTCAACCCGCTACTGGTTCTGACAACTGTACAAAGAAAATACCTTTCTTTAGAAACAATAATCCAAACAAGCTCTCACAATCACAAGTGGTTGAGCCTCTGAACGCTTTTCCATTAAATAAGGCTTCAGAGCTCCCTTCAAACCAAAAATAGAGCTCAACACGCACGGTTATGTTAACACATACCATCACTGACTAGATCAAGGAGGGCCACCTTCCCAGGAAATTCTCTGACCTCGAAAGCCCTTTAATTTATCTCCAAATCACTGGGAATGAACCTTGTAAAGCTCTTCTAGACTCAGGTTCCAGAGTCAACTTGATATCGCAAGAAATATATAAAGCCTGAAACCTACCTCCACTAAAGAAGAGTAATATTCACTTAGAGATGGCTGACTAGTCCATCACCATTCCCTTAGGACTAGTTGAGGACATCATTACCACTGTGTGTGGGTGGTCATACCCAGCTGATTTCCTAGTGATACAAGTTAACAATGACAAAGGGGACTTCCCAATAATAATGGGAAGGGTATGGCTAAGTACCGTGAATGCATGCCTAGGAATCTGTGATCTTTCCCTGGAAATATCTAAGGAAAACACTTGTGGGAAGATCAAGAAGAAGAAATTTCCATGCATCACATACAATGATATAGGGTGTGATTGCGTACAGAAATGTTCAACATTACCTGCATGCAATCGGTGTGCACCAGAGGTTAACATACAAAGGTGCCTATATGTAGCAACCACACAACAAGAAAACACCCAGTAGTTGACAGCTAATCAAGAGAGTAACTCACCAATATGCATGGAACTAACTAGGGGACCAACTTGCATCCACATAAAAAGCATAGATGCACTGAAGCAAGAGTGTCACCAACTTCCAACCCTTAACCTGAAAACATCAATTGGGAGAAGTTGGGAACTCCTAAAATATTCAAAAAAAATGCTCCAATAGGAGAGTACTAATTGATGTGCAATAGACCAAACCTTATCATGAATCTAGAATGGTCAATGCACATTACACATCAGAGAGAGGACGACCTCGCTCATTATTTCAGATCTTCCCCTTCCAACTCAGTCATGGGGGAGATGGCCACCTCTGCTGATCAAGTAAGGCCCTCAGTTCCTTTTTTAAGTTTTTGTTTTACACATTTTTTTTTTACAAATTTCTTTAACTTTTTTTTTTGCTTTGCAACATCATTCATACTTTTTCATTTATTTTTATATTTATTTATTTTATTTTATTTGTCACTTAATAAGTGCTCCTAAAGATGGTATGAACTGTATTCCACTGATTGCTAATGTTTGGTTTTTACCTTTGAGTTATAATGTTGATACTTTGGTACGGTTCTTTTGATATAATAGGCAATGAGTCCACGTCATCCATGCATCCATGAATTTCTATGGTCTCTCTTGGCTTGGAACTATACAGTCCCTTTCTCAATAATAAGAACTATCAATGAATAGGTAACTAGGCATTTCTCAAACTAAGGAAGGACTCAAGGATTGAAAAGGGTGTGACTTCAAGGGAACTTGATGCATTTGTGTTGGCCATTCTCTTGGGTGCTTGGATGTTTTCTTCTTGAGTTTTCCTTACCATTTTGATGTTGCTCCATTATCAGGAAGCTGAGCTAATAAAAATAATAAGTCTTTGCATGGTGTGGTTCTCACGCAAAACACAAAAAAAAAAAAAAAACACAGTGAGAGTTCAAAGCACACCCCTTAGACAAAATAAGCATCTAGGCTACAAGCACTAGTTATGGAACTAAATAAACATGTTCCCTCTAACTAAGGCCCTTCTCACTTCCTATTTTCTCCTTTTTCATTTCGTTGGAATGGTGGTGACTCTTTGGTGGAAGCATTCTTGCTACTTCAAGTGGATGGATGGGCCAAATGTATTAATGCGAAGTCACTGGATGTGGATTTTTTGAGGCTAGATTTGGAATGAGATATACTAAGTTACATTAACCATTAACACACAAGGGGCTGTACACCACCTTGTTCTTGAGATTCCATTCCATTCTCTTCTTTCCATCCTTCTTTCTCCATTTTTCACCTCATTGCTGGTTGTATCAATAGTCCATATTTTGGTGGATACATTGTTTTCTTTTTGCTAAACTCTTGTGGTTAAGACTTTAACTCTTGTTTCCAAATGGAACTTCTAGAGACTACAGACTCTTTGAATGTAGGATTGTCAGGGCATTAAGGGCATGAGCCTTCTTTAGGGAGGATCCACTAGCATTCCTATTTGGTGCATCCTTTAATTTCTTTCCCTTAAACATTTTCGCAATCACCATTTATTTTGTTCATCTCCATCTTTGACATCCATTTTATCAGCGTTGCCATTTTTTCTTTTTCTCCATCTTTCTTATTCCTTATCTTTTTCCATTCTCTTGCTACCAGAGATTCGCTCTCAGTCATGGGGATCCTGGTCCAATTTTTTCGATTTCCTCTTAACCCCTACACCTCTGGTAGTCACCAGCATTATATCTCCATATTAGCGATATCACAACTCAGCCAATGGACCTTACACCGAGGTAAGGTATCAATTTCATTGTGATTCATTTATCCTTGCTAATATAAGACTGTGTTGTATGTGCAGATGGAAATCATACAATAATGGATTGGATCTGGAGGGAACACTTGGAATGGACTACTGCTGAAGTAGTTATGCAAAGAATAAGATTGATGACATGCTTATGGGTGGACAACGAAAGGTGCAATCTTGGCATCAGCAGCAACAGACTTCTTCTTTTCTCTCTCAACTACCAAATAAGGCCGGATGTCAAATGTGTCTAGTGTTCACTCTTATTGTCATGAACACTAATTTTTTCATATATTATAATGATGATCCATTCACATGTCACCCCATTCACCATTAGTATCATTCAATTCAATAATATCATACCTTTCCAATACTTTGTAAGGAACTCGAGGACGAGTTTTCATTCAGTCATGGGGGTATGATGAGCCACGATATCGCGTACACGATATCACAGCCCACCACCAGGTCTATAAATAAGATGCAGCTTTCCCTTGTTCACACATCTAGAGTTAGTCCCTTAGCCAAACTATAGCAGTTTTACCATTCTAGAGTTAGAATAATTTCCATGTGCCCACAGTAGGAGTCTCAAAGTGAACGGATCTTTATTCAAGCAAATTGTACCTGAGCACACATTTGTGTACGACAATAAAGATGAACTTTCTAATAAACCTTATAGCATATGTACTAAGCTAAATAGGACTTAATTATTGTTAAATGTTTAACTGCTTTCCTAGATAATTAATCTCTCTCAACCCTTGACTCTCCTAGTTAAGTGCATTCAATACGCCCGCTTCGAGCACATGTGTAACGCTTGGTAACCCATTAACAAGTAGCATTTGGTAATCCCAGTAGCGTTGCACTAGTTTAGGGTGTGTGCGGCAAGTGGGAATGGATACTGATGCTAGGATAATTAAAGCCTAGTTAGTAAATAGTTAATGAAAATTAGTTATTTAGTTCTCTTCACCTTTCCCTACTAGCATAGGCATTAAAAAGATAAAAGTTATAAAAATCACATACATCAAACTTACTTAACCATACAATTTTGAAAATACAAGTAAGTTTGGGAGGACAACAATTGATTAACCTTAAGTGTTCCATTAAGGTGTGTAAACACTTAGTCCTTGGAGTTTGACCGGATCACACGTGAGACACTCATATTCATATGGTTGAGTGTAGGGGTACCTCGCCACTCATCAACAATGATAACAGTCATAAATTCCTTTCAACAACAATCAATTAAAAGGTTTAGTGTGCCAAGGAAACTTATTTTCAATAACAACACCAATTTCAGGAGTACTACCTTTATGAAATTAATGCAGCTTTTGGGGATTAAGCATATTAAAATGTTAACATCTTCAAGCAAATGGTCAATCAAAGGTAAATAATAGAGAAATTATACACATTCTTATGAGAACCATTAGTAGATATAAGAAAGATTAGAGCATGAAACTAAATTATGTGTTATGTACCTATCTCTCCATATGGAAACATCCTATAGGCCATTTCCCATAAGAATTAGTGTATGAAAAGCTTTCTAAGTTGCCCATTCAAAGAGAACTTCATTTACTAAATACAACATGTGAGCTTGAACTTGACCTTAATCTAGCACAAAAAGAACATTTGATGAATCTCAACATGCTAGATTAAATCAAAGGATAGTACTAATGTTGAATGATGTGTATAAGGTATACACCAAAAAAAGTCATGATATCAAGATTAGATGAGTAGAATTCAACCTAGGAGATAAGATCCTATACTGAAATCCCACTAATGTGACACAACATACTAAATTTCAAATGTTATAGAAGGGACTTATATTGTTCACTCTACATTCAAATCAAGCACCATCCTAAAAAGCCACAGAAACTTATTATGCTTAACATGCAATAAGTTAATTCATTTTGGGACTTTTAAATAGTCACCAATTTACCTTCAACCTCTACTAGTTGCCAAAACACACTCCATCTTTTGTATCTTCACGATGAACTTTAGTCATGAAAGAGATGTTCATCCTAATTAAAATCTTGTGAGGATATTTTATACTTTTTTCTAAGTTTCTTTATGGTCTTACTATTTTTCCTATTTCTTGATTTGATTTCTATTTATTAATATTTTTTAATTCTTCTATATTTTCTATATCTTCTTTATTTCTATTTTCCTTAAGTTGCTTCCTTTATGTTTGTGGGATGATTTTGATATTATTGTTAATAAAGTTACTAAATTTTGTATAGGAGTCAACTTCATTGTTGGAATTGTGTTCTATGCTATTAAATCATTCAAAGAATAATTGTACAAAGTAATGAGAGAAAAATATTCATCCCTCCAATTCCATTAATAAGAGGTCCACATCATGGAAGTAATGTGATCCTTATTATATCTCAAACTGAAAGTATTCCATGATCATCAAACCTTGAAGAAAGAAAGAAGGATCAAGAGAGTTGAATAAACATGTGACATCAAGGGGATTTTTTGATTCTTTAGGCTTCTACCTTGGGTGTTGTTAGTTCCATGTTAATACATTACTACTTATGTTTTTCATTACTATTGGAAAATATTATTTGCAAATACTTGTTCCCTTATTATGGCATTGGAAAGGCATGTGACCCATGCTAAAAGGTAGTTCTATGGAAAGGGTAATAAATTAAATAATTAATTAAATTTTAAGAAAACCATTATTTAGATACCATTTGAAAGCCCTATGATCCATGCCTATAGATGCTTCTCTAACTAGTAGCCAAGTTTTATGAAATAAATGCTTATAATTAATTAATCATTTTTAATCACTTTAATGTATTTTTCCTAATATTTTCTTATTCAGTGATGTTATTTTTATTATGGTGGCTAGTTAGTCTCATGATGGTCATTCTTAATCATGCTCCATACTAGGGATCTATTATAATCATAATAATGTATTTCATGTGTTCCTTATGTAATCCCTACTAATTCTACTTCCCCTCACTACTATGTATGATAATGAATTTAATGGTTTGGTTTAGTATAATGCAAGATTCTAAGAACATTAGTTGTATGTGTGATTAAAACAAGGGCCCAATCAATATTCAATTTTCTAAGTGCCCACAAACATTTAATGAAATGGTTATACAAAGGAATTTTAGACATGAGCCTACTTTGGGAAGGACCCACTTCTGTAGCTCATGGACATCATGCCCATAAACTAACTTCATGCCTTCTAAACATCTCATATTTTTAAACAAAATCTTCAAGAGTCATCACTTAGTCAATTCTCCTTAGTTTTTGTTTAGATTCTATGCTTAAAACTACTCAAAAATTCTAATTTTTTTTCATGAGCCTTTTCAACTACTATAACTAGCCCTTAGTCTCTTTGGTAACTCATGACCTTTTAAACAACTCAATTTTGGCTTCCAACACTATAAGAAATATCATCAATCATGGTGTTTTAGAATTTATCACCATAATAGATTAGTAATTAAGGTGTTTCCCTATGAAATGTCCCAACAAATTTCAAAATGCAAAAAAAAAAAAAAAAAAAAAGTACATCTACTAGATATCCAATAGTAGTATTTCTTAAGAAACACCACTATTAAAAATATTAGTGGTGTTTTAGTAAAATGCCTCTATTATGTACTACAAACTCAAAATCTCAATAGTGATGTTTCTAAACGAAATGTCATTAAGGCTATTAGTGGCATTGCTACAAACACCACTATTGAGCGACTAGATGTTTTATGATAAAAATTGTGACATCTTACTAAAATACCATGATTGAGGTGTTAGTAGTAGGTCAAACCTCAATCTCAATAGTGGAGTTTTCCTAAAAAAATTTAATAATTGACTGCAATAGCAACATTTTGCTAAATAACCACTTTTGATATTGGTTATATCGTAACAAGTGAAAGTGAGCTTTCTAACATGAATGCTATAAGTATGACCTTGTAAAAAATTTAAAATATTTCTTTTGCATTTGCAGGGGAATCATTTTTTTTTATTTTTTATTTCTTATAAATCACATGAATAAAGTAATTCATTGTGCCCTCCTACAATCTCATAAATTGAACAATGCATTCTTTCTTGTTGCTATAGATATAATTATCGAAGACCAATACCAAATCTCACAAAATCATCCCCAACTATAATGTTTTGATTCAAAACATGGCATCTAATTGTTAAATACGAGAAAATAAAATTTTATTTCTTATAAACTTATTTCAGTATTTGTGTGATTATTATCTATCTCATTAATTTGTGCTTTCCATTACATTATCCTAATTTCTTTATTGCATATTGTTGCATTGATGCTATATTGCTTGTCCTTACTGTGTTTTCTGGTGTTTATGGTATCTCTTACTATGTTGCTTCTAATTCAAGTTGTATTTTTTCTACTATGTTGTTCGTTGGCCTTGCATTACTCATATCATTGCCATATTGTTGTTGATGTGCTTATGTTGTTAGTGAGATCATTATTGTCCTTACTCATGTACTTTGATGTTGCTCATGATGCTTTCTGCATTGCAAACTATTTTTTACACATACTATTGTTGTCCAACATGCTATTGACTGTGCCCTTTTTTCCATTCCTCACTTCCTAAGGTTGCAGGTGCATTATTTGATTATTTAGGGTTTTGGGTTTATACTAATTTTAAACATCATTTAATTTTTCTTAGAAATCATAATCATTATATAGTAACCCTAGTACCTTAACAAAATATCAGTTAAGATCATAGAGTCAAATCAAAAACTACATCAAATCTATAAACTATCTCTTATTTTCAAGGATTTATTATATGATCTTAACTAAGGATAAAGGATGTCTTGTGTTTTTTGTTGCTATTTACATTTTCATTATTGTTGCTTTCATTTTATTAACTTGTACTAGAATTAGGGTGTGCTAGTTATAATTTTCATTAACAAGTTTTATTTTCTTTTATTTTAAACTATCCATTGTTTTCTCGCTTTTGTTATGTAATATTATCTGGGATTGAAGGATATATTATATCTTATTTCTTGTTTACATTTCATTTGCTCTTATTATCTACTTCTATTGCATTATGTTCATATGTTATATGAAAACTAGTGTATCTTGGTTAAGATTTTGCTATGAAAGTTTCATGTTATTTACTATAAGGTTTTGGGTTTCTTTTTTAATATTTTTTTTGGTAGGGTTTTGATGAATCATGATTTGCCAAGCCCTGATATCGAGTATGTGATATCGTAGCCTGGATACGATATCGTATACACAATATCATGATTCATGTGTTAGCCTATAAATACAACACTCAAGCGCACAACATGATAACAATTAGATCATTAAAGAGTTAGAAGTTCTTTTCTTTTGAAAGTTTAGTTTTCAATTTCTTTCTTCCAAGATAGTTATTCCCAATGCATGCCCATAGTGTGATATTTATAATTGTACAACACCTTTGTTCAAGTGTGATGTACTTGGACACATGCATGACTGGCAATAAAGATCAAGATTACTTTCATCATTGCAATATTCACTTAGATTAATTTTTTTGTTTTAATTATTTAATTTCTTTAGTTAATAGTTTATTTATTGTTATTTACTTTTCCCATCATTAAGTAGAGTGTGTACACCTTAATCACAAGGGTTTAAGTGCAAATACTTGGCATGCCTAGTAATAATCCCATGAAGTCCAAGATGTGTATGGATGATTAAGGACAGATACCATCGTCATAGGCTAATTTAGGTTTTTCTCTTATTATTAATGTAATCAATTTATATTTTCTATTATCAGGAGTAACATAGAGTTAGGACAACATCATATGCCTCACTCTAGACTAAACCATATGTGACAAAGCTACTACTAGTCCAAGTGGGAAGACAGTGAACTATAATCAACATTTAACTATCTAGGTGCCACAACTAGTCCATTCGTAGAGTTCTACTAGATCATGCATACATGCTCATATTAGTATGGTTGAGCGTAGGGGTACCTCGCAACTCATCATTAGCGCCATTACCAGGGATGGTGCTAGTTATCTAAATTAGTTGTACTACACAAGATCATTGTAACAAGGAATTAACGATATATCTTTCGAGAAGTATTCAAACACACACCAAAAATCAAAAACAATGTCTCACTCACATGGAAATGATTATGAACCATGTAGTACAACTATTCATTGGATAACTAACAAATTATACAATGAAGAAGATTGGAGTGATCCACCTTATGAAGGGGTTTTTCATGACCATGACTACCCTAACAACACTCGAAGACTACATTCACCTGAGGTAGACAATCTTGAAGAAGATGAAATAAATCCTAAACTAAGGGAGGACTCAAGGCCTAAGACCTCCTTGGTACTTAGAAATGATAAACTAAGGGACCACGAGGGACATTATAGAAGCCATGGTTATCCTACCAATTCCTCCTTTTCATCTTCCCCCTCAACTTCAACGTTTAGTTTTGATGAAGATGATCATAGGAATAGAGATAAAGCTCCACAAAATGGTTAGAGTAAAAGCAAAAATCAAGCCCATGGACACACTCAAGGTTATTAACATGAATACAAACCCCATCATCACCATCAATCAAATAGAGATTTTAATCACCACTTGTTTGACGATGATAAACCCTTGTTAGTTCGTAACAGCCTAATGTACATCACAGAGGCTATTAAGATATCTCACAAGCATCGCAAGAAGAGTTGACTACCTTAGCTTGACTTAAATAATATTCCAAAATTTGCAGGAGGCTATGATTTAGACCTGCAACATCATTTATAGGCCTTCCATGATGCATGTGTGCTCAACAATGTGGACAGTAAATGGCAAAAGCTTAAGCTCTTTCCTAGGACACTAATCGATAAAGCTAAAGTGTGGTATAGATTATTGGAATCAAATTCAATCAAACAATGGTCAACCATGCTAGAACTTTTTATTAAAAGATACCAAACCTATGCACAAGTGTCCACCTTGAGAAGACAAATCCAAGGATGGAAACAAGAATAACAAGGACCCTTAGACATGGCCTTAGATAGATACTATGCCTTATTGAATAAATGTCTAGGTCATAGGTTTTCTAAGAAAGAGAAAATACTCCACATTATAAATGGGCTTAGCAATGAAACAAGGATGAACCTTGGAAAGTATGCCTAAGGATAACTATATAAGCTCCAAGGCCACTAGGTCAAAGAACTAATAGAGCATCTATCGAAAGAAGAGAGAGAATTATCTAAATAGAAGAATACCAAAGCATTTGAGCGAGGCCCAACTCTAGAAACAGAAAGGGTCCAAAACCACAATGAAGAGGAAACAGCCAATTCTAAGAGGGTGATACAGTTCCAACCTTTGTCAATACAGAAATTGATAAATGAAATTGAAGCAAAGCATAACAAGATGATCGTATGGGAAAATGAACAAAGTGTGAATTTTGAAGACACTGTTGGGGAGAGGGTCATCCAAAATAAACCTAGTAATCAAAACAAACAAAGGGCATAGAAATTAGAAATAGTTAAGAACACTATTTGGCAGCTAGGGGGAATGGCTAAGGGTAATGAGGCCAAAGGCTTAACTACAAATAATGAGGATGGATGTGATGTCTGTTTATATGACCATCTAAAGGGCCATTGCCCAATCTTGTCACATCTATATGAGTAATGGGCAGGGAAGCTACACCCAAAATTCATACAAAGGTATTAATTTAGGTGCATCCCTATTCCACAAGGTAATTATGGACAACCCCATGACCCATTGTACCATCCTAAGAGCAGCTATTACTAGCCTCAACACTTTGCTCCACCGTAATGGCAAAACTCATAGGCTTGGGGAAGGCCACCATGTAGCTAGCCACAGCCTCCCTATCCACCAAAACTAAACACCTAGTATGTTCAACATCCTATTTCTTCAACCAGTTCTAAATCCTCTATTTCCAATTGTTGTTATCACTCTTTTGAGCACCATCAACCCATGTATTCTCTTGAGGGGTCACCACCTCATACTTCTCCTCACCCTCGCTATTCTCATCCTTCACCTCCTTCTACACCATCATAAGATGTATCAAATGGTTCTGCACCACCATGCCAACCAATGGATGTAACTTATGCTACTGCTATTAATGAAAGTAGGTTCCCCCACAACATGGAAAGCATCCCTTCTTTGGGCATGACCATAAGAAGAAGAATCACACTTCCGAACCTACTTCACCTTCTAAACCAGCCCAAGGAAAACCTGGTGCCACACCTTCCTTAGCCCCATCAATAGCCCTTGTCACTATACCTAGGCCACCACCTCACACTCCAACATCCACATGATCCAATGAATTCACCAATGTGAAGGAACACAAAGATCCATGCATATTTCCATCTAGTTAAGGATGTCATAGTGGGTCAGATTTTCCTCATAATGTACACACATCATCTAACATGCCCCACTATGCTTTCTATAATCAAGTGTGTGACCAACGATTTCTCTACCTAGCCACCATACCATCAATAGACACCCAGTGGCTGGGGCATGATAGGCCCATAACGTTTCATACATGCATGGATCCTATTCATCCACTTATTAATCCTAGCCACAAGCAAATGTTTAGTCATGGTGGTCACCCCCCATTCTACTTTCTAGGATTCATATGTGTTATTTTATCTTCTTTTTTTACGATTTTTTTTCATTTCTCTATTTCTTTTACTTTTTCTAATTCTTGTTTTCAATTTTTCATTGTAATCTCGATTGTGAATGAGTTGATCATGTTGCCCATTAAGGTGACATTTTTCTTTATGTTGCCTAGTCATAAGAGATGGATTATTTGGACATTGAGGCCATGACATCCATCCACCTATTCCATTAATAAGGGGTTTGTGCTCTAGTCACAAATATTTTTCATCATTCATCTATACATAATTTGATAATCATTGTGTCTAAAGAGCAGAGTAAAGGATCAAGGTGGAATGACAAGGGTGTGACATCAAGGGGATTCGTAGATTCTCTTTGGCTACTTTCGTATGTTCTATCATGTTGTCGAGGTTGTAACTATATCCTTGTAGATATAACAAAAAATGGGAGGAAGAGAACCTCAAATGGTACTAAATAAGCTTATGTGGGTCCTACTGGAAATTCATGTGCCCATGCCTAAAGGTAGGTGACTTCATAGAGCCAAACACAAATCGAAAAAAAGAGGAGAAAGAAAAAGAGAAAATAGAGAAGAAGGAAAGAAAGAGAGTGAGCTAGTATGACACTCCTCTCCTGCTCCTCCCTTAAAAAAATTCCAAGTGATGTTACTCCTCGCAACTCTAGTAGGCTTATGGTTGTTTGTTGATGGGATGAAGTGATGCAATGTCACTGCAATGTGGTATGAACTTGGTCTCGAACTTGGAAGCTACACACATGGTTATTTTATCACTAATTACACACAAGATTCCATTGTAACCATCATGAGAAACCTCATGTCCTGATTTCTGCAATCCCTTCTGCATCCATCTCATCTTGTTGTCCAAGTGTTCATAACTTATGGTTGGTATAACATAGAGTTATTATCTCAACTTGGTGTCTTTAACATGTGTGTTTTGTTCACAAGTATATGTTGCATTCAACTTCTCTAGTTCCTACAGACACTAGAGGTGTGGTTCCACAAGGGCATCATAGGCTAGAGCCTGCTTTGGGGAGGACCCACTTATGTAACTTTTGTAACTTGTCCCTATTGCACACAACACATTATTTTACACCCTTTGACTACTTACCTAAGTGACCTATCCTTTCCCTTATCATTGTAATCAGTCATTTCTCAATAATTACTGTACACCCTTCATCCTAGCCCCTTTTCATAAATTTTCATAGATGATCCCACCATGACATACTTCTGGTGCCGCAAAATTAATTTTGTAAATATCCGAAAGCTCCAATGTGATTTCCAATCCTTCATTACACATTGAAAATTTTGTATTCCCACTCAGTCTTTGCATTCAATGAATTTTGGTGGGGACGCGATATCACATCCAACGTGATACCAAGTACTCAATATCGGGTACACAATATCGCGTCTCCCCTACCTATATATACTCATGGCCCTATCCACTTCAAGTTCATTTCTCTCATTTGACATTAGGGGAGTTGTTGAAATTTTCCTTTGTGACTTAGTGCCTTACATCTCCATCTTCCAAGCACAATATCTCACTCCCTAACATTTCGATTTCACTTCTGTTTGATCCTAGTTGAACCCGAAGTGTTCCACTTAGTCGTGGGGGAGTACTGTAGTGGGAGGAGCAAAATTTTTTTCAAAATTTGCCATTATCTGAAGGATATTAGAAGGGTAAGAATTCCATGTTTACTAAAGAAACCTTCCTTATTTAAATGCCAAGCTAATTTTTATCAATCACCTAGGCCACCCAAATGATTATAAGGTCAATAATAACACCTCTTGAATCCACTTCTTGAAAGTATTTCTAACTATAAAAATCACACTACATAATTATGAATTATTAATTAAGGAAATGAGTGAGGTATGAATTGATAAAAATTTCTCTACACAACCTTATTAACAATGATTTTTGTGTGATCATAGATGGCCCCAAAAAGAGGAGATTGAGCAGGACCTTCCCAATGAGTAGCTAAATTCTTGAGAGGAGGTAGAGGCTCGGAACCTTAAGTAGAACATGCAAAGCAAGAGGCCCACTCATTTAGCATTCATCAAGAAACCCCTAAGATAGTGCAATCTAGCCATGTAGAAGGTGGTGAAGTTAGAGCCCCAGAACCAAGGCAACATCTTATGTTGTCCCCTAAATGTCTCAAAGTCATTCACAAGAAGTCCACCTTTGCAGCTATGATAGTGAAGCTCAATTTTGGGCCTTTCACTGAGTTCATCCCTGAACCAATGAAGACTCAACTAGAGGCATCTCCACTATGGCCCATCCTCTCAGAGAGGTGATTGGTATTTGGATGAAACATAACAATTTTGGCATGGCAAGGAGGAAGGAACCATTGCTAATGTAGGTGGTGTTTCCATTGATTTTTCTACAAAGGCTATTGTAGAGGTCCTAAATTGTCCAAACGAAGGATCAAAAGTTGCTCATTTATCCACTCGCTTAGATGCAGATGCAAGGAAATTATGGTTAAAATGGGCTTATGACAAGGAGAATAAATTTTATGGAGAATTAACCCTAGAAAATAGGAACTACTCTAAGATTAGCACTTATCACCTCTTCCCCACCAAAGGTTTAAACAAATTATCTACTTATGCAGTGTGGGGCAGTGCAATTTTGATGGGAAAATTTAATGCGAATCTACCCCATTTATATTTGATGAAGATATTAAGATGATTTGAAGAAAGGAAGACAGGGAAGCTTGTGTTGCCTTTCCCTTATCTTATTAGGAAGCTGTGCAAACATGCTAGGATCTTGGGCTACACGAATGATGTCCCTAGAAAAGCCCAAAACACTTCATATGCTAAACTGTTCAAACCGCCAGCGCTATGGAAAGACGTTGGCAAGCAATTAGAATAAGAGGAAGAGCAAACGATAGGACCAAACCAACAACAAGAAGCAGGGCCTAGCACACAATCCATAAGCCAACAAGTCCAACAATTACCACCGCTGCAACAAGACTATCGGTCGTCTATCAGTCATCTCCAAACAATCGCTAAGATGGTTAGCTAGGAAATTCATGATGCTAAAAACTTATTCAGAGTCATTGATGATGTTGTACAGCCCACTATTTCGATCGATCCTATAAGTGGACATATTTCATTGATTTTAGGACGAGAGTCCCAGTGGTCGTAGTAGATCTTTGGGAATGCTGCATCCTTCCAAGTCAGATTGGAAACTGATGAGGGTGCCACGGTGGTGGTCATGTAGCACCAGGATGTAGCAGGCATAGTAGAGGTGGTCGCATATCACATCAAAGAATCATTTAACGTCCTTGTTATGCCATTGGCAGATTTCACAAGAGCACGTGATGCTCAAGTTTTCGCTAGTCCCTTAATGACTCCTGTGAAACATGAGGATGCTTTAGATTGCCTACTACAAACAGGACAAGTCATGATGTCCTTGTTTGACATCCCCCAAGATGTCATAGTGGCACAATCAAAACTCATTTTCACCAAAGGAAAATTGATCATGGATGAAGTTAGGGTCAAGCATGCAGAAGTAGAGTTGCAAAGATTACAAGAAAAGCTCATCACCCCACAAGCTGAATGAAGGGATCCTTCCCAATTTATCATAGTTGACCAATTAGATGTTTGCAGAACCGAGCAACTGAATAAATTGTTGGAAGAAAATAAAAAGGTGGTAAGGGAAAAGGAATAGGTTGATTAGAATGCTTCAAAGGCACAAGCTTAGACATATGCACATGCCAAAGCTCTCAAGGCCTTATAAGAGAAGAATAAACTACTTGTTGCTGAAAATATTTAGTTGACAACAATTGAGAAATAGAAGACTATTCTCAAAGAAAGTTTCCAACAAATGTAAGAACAACTAGTTTAGGTCAACCAAGAAATTAATTTCTTAGCTAGGGAGAATAGAACCCTTTCCATGGAGGACGTCTATGCCATCCAACAAAATATGGCCATAGAAATAAGTGTGTGGAAAAATGAGGCCAAGAAGCATGAGAAGTTAAAAGAACACTTTTGTGACCAGGTGTGAATGTACAAGGAAATCATCAAAAAGGATATCTGCATGGCTAAGGCCCACATTAATTTTTCCAATGCTCAACACACTAACTAACGAGCCATACTGGATACTTATGCCTTCATCCACTAAGAAAAATTGAAAAGTCGGGACCTACAGATTTAGGACTTAATAGAGTACATGGAGTTGGCAAACCTACAATATGCCAACTTGGCCATGTTAATAGCAGGGTGCCCAAGAACTGAGCTCGAGAAGCAGGTAGCTACCATTTATATTAAGTATGAGATAGAGTTTGTAGAACATAAGAAGACATTACAAAAATTAGAAGTAGCAAAATCTGAATTAGAAGTGGCAAAAGCAAGCTACCATGACCAAAAATATGTAGCAGCAAAATTGGCTCAAAAACTAACAGATTACTACGAATGACAAGACAAGGCCAAAGCCTATGAGAGGGAACAATGGTAATTTGCTGCATGGTATGTTAAAGCAAATCAGATGTTTCCATAGCTACCATGTCCATGGGAGGTGCCAGCTCCATCAAACATTGGAACATTAGCATGGACTATGCATGACTCTTGGACAAAAGAAGAGAAACCATAGGCACTTCTCACCCATCAACAATCTCAAAAGCATGTAGGGTTAGAAAAAGGGAAAGCATCGATGGAGGAGCCACCATCTCCAAGAATCACATGAGTTCCAACAACTTTGTATTTTTTATTTTGTATTTTTTGTTTAAATTTTTTGCTCCCATACCTTCATAATGTTTTGTAAGAGACTCATTTCTCATTGTATTAACTTGAGGACAAGTTTTTATTTAGTCGTGGGGGTATACACGATATCATGATTCCTGTGTTAGCCTATAAATACAGCACTCAAGTGCACAATGAGATAACAATTAGATCATTAGAGAGTTAGAAGTTCTTTTCTTTTGGTAGTTTAGTTTTCAGTTTCTTTCTTCCAAGCTTGTTATTCCCAATGCATGCCCATAGTGTGATGTTTGTAATTGTACAACACCTTTGTTCGAGTGTGACGTACTTGGACATATGCATGAACAACAATAAAGATCAAGATTACTTTCATCATTGCAGCATTCACTTAGATTAATTTCATTGTTTTAATTATTTAATGTATTCTTTAGTTAACAATTGATTTATTGTTATTTTCTTTTCCTATCATTAAGCGGAGTGTGTATGCCTTAATCATGAGCGTTTAAGTGCAAATACTTAGCATGCCCAGTAGTAATCCCATGAAGTCCAAGACATGTAGAGATGGTTAAGGGTGGATACCATCGCCATAGGCTAATTAAGGTTTAGCTCTTATTATTAATTTAATCAATTTATCTTTTTTGTTATCAGGAGTAACATAGAGTTAGGACAACATCATATGCCTCACTCTAGACTAAACCATACATGACAAAGCTACTACTAGTCCAAGTGGGAAGATAGTGAATTACGATCAACATATAACTATCTAGGTGCCACAACTAGTCCATCCACAGAGTTCGACTGGATCACGCATACATGCTCGTATTCATATGGTTGAGCGTAGGGGTACCTTGCCACTCATCAAGTTTGTTTGTAAATATTTTCTGGCTAGAATGTTCATCAAGGTTTTATGGCTAGATCTCATTGGTAATCATAACCATAATCAAATGGTAGTCCACTAATTAGAGTCAAATACTTGAATGCAATTAATTAATGGATATGTTTTCTTTGTTTCTACTAGATATTATCTATGAAATATAAACTTAAAGAGCTTCTGAGAATGATTTATTGCATCATGCAATTTTAGAATAAAAATATTTTTCAATCTTAATTAAAATATCTAGCTTTATTGTACTTTAATCCTTAAGAATCTCAACAAGATTTTCATTGAATTTAATGATGGCTTTATATTAGAAATTTATCTTTTATAATCCTAGATCATTAAAGCAAGATTTTTATTTTTATGATTCTTAGAAGAGGTGTTACATGCAGTTATATAATTTGAATCTCAATGTTTGGGATGAACTTTTTAGGGAAAGTTTTGATTTAGTTCATTTTTATGGAGTGAGGAAAATCATAACTTTACTGTAGGTTACTTAACTTAAAAAAAAACCTTTATCAAAACCTAGTATTTTCATTGAAAACTATTTTATAAATAAGATTTGTAGTAAATAAAAACATGCAGTTCAAACTTTATTGCATAAATAAAGTGAATAGTTGCCATATTTATAAGTATATGTAGATTTGTATGGTGTATTGGAGATGGATTCAAAAAAGAAATAACAATGACATATCTTCAACTATGATGTTATAAAATCCAATTGATCAATTTATTTTAAATTAAATAGACACATTTCATGACATTCTTAGATTAAATTTATTACCTAAATCCTCCAATTAGTCATTAATAGTTGTTGCATTATTTTCATCTTGATTGACAACTTCTACCAAGATGGTAGGAGGTAAACATTAGGTTAAAACTAAGTTGATGCTTCTCTCTCTAAATTACTCAGATTTTTATATCTATAACTACTAGATGCACTTAAATTTTTGGATTTAATTTGATGATTATTATTAGATTTTATAAAAATAAATTTTCTAGAAAAATACACAATAATTGTTAGTCAAAATAGCTTATTTTTTTTTAATTATAAACTTTACTATCCTTACTATCATTGTAGGATTTGATTTACAAAAATTTGTAATCTAGGTTCTACTTTTTGTACAAGATATTTTTATTTGTTAACAGGGTCTTTGTGTTTGAAATTTCCATTCAAAATTACAATTTAAATATGTTAGGCTTTTGAATATGATAGATTAGGGGAAGGAATATGGATGGAAGTAAGGCCTGATAATCAACATTACATAATTTATGAACTACATAAGATTTGCAGACCATTTAATACTTTATTTATTGATTATCAAGTATCAAACTTACATAACAGTTGATTAATACATATTCTGTTCATAATTAAAATTATTTTATTTAGATTTGGAGTTTGATAAATCAACCATGTTGTTTATTTTGCTAATTTAGTTAGCATGCCAACAATCTTGATTAATTATATTATTTATTTAACTTGTTCTTGGCCATTTATTTTTGGATAACACTAACTTTGAAAATACTATTTAGAATTGCTTGAGTGTGAAATCAAACATTGAATATTGAAAGGTCTACTATGTTTAATTTTCTTAGTTGAAAATGAGCCTTTTTATTAATTTAATTCAAATTTTGAAATATTATCATTAGATTAATACATAAGTTCTAGCCTTGATATATTTGTTGGTTTAGTTTGGAGAATTTTAGTGCACTATAACTAAAAGTAAAATTTTTTACTTGTATCCTTTCTTGGATCTATCACACCAATCTTAAAATTTCACTTATAGAATTTTTTCTATTTATAACTCACTGTTGCTTAGTAGGATTGAACCTATGAATTGGATTAATGAATATGATTGTATTTTTTAGCAACTAAAGGCAAGTTTTGATAGGTTATTCAACTCTATTTTCCAACAATTCTAAAATAATAAATTAGTGAATATGATAGTATTATTAATATTTGGTGAATTTCAATTTGTTATTTTTATACTAGTTTTGTTTATCTTGTTACATTAAAAACTAATTTGTCTTTTAATTTTAGTTTTGAACATTATTACTATTGGATTATGTACAAGCCTACAAATTCCACTTTGGACCATTTATTGGATTAATATAAAAATTTCATTTTTTTCTAGTTTGCTAGATTAAGAAAAATATAATCTATATTTTATTTTGATGTTTATTTGAAGTATCTTATTGACAAGTTTATAATTGATTTCAATGATTTAAATTCAAGTTTGCTCTAAACATAAATAGAATTAGTGAGTATGTTTTTAATTCTCATTAGAAAACTATCTCCCTTTGGTTTTGTTCAGGTTTGAAATTTGAGAAAATATATGTTTAAAGTATTTAAAATTTTCATGAATGTTTCTTTTGATTAATTTATACCTGGTTTTATGTTTATTAACTAAGTCTTTTAGAGATGGATTTTGGAGATGAATTTATTATCATAAGACTTTAAAATGTAATGCCCCTCAATATATCATAGGTTTAATATTTGAAAAGAAAAATTATCAATTATGCAAAAAAAATTTAATATTGGACTATTTAGATGGTATTAGAGGCCATTAGCTTTTGGTTTCTATAAGCCATTTTAAAACCTCTACAAGTTTTGAACATAATAAAATAATATCTATTTTATGATTTAGTTAATGAGTTAGTGATGAAAGTAATTACTTTAGCAATTATTCTAATTATTAAAGTAGTTACTCTAGCGGTTACTCTAGCAGTTACTGTAATTATTAGAGTGGTTACTCTAGTAGTTATTCTAATTATTAGAGTGGTTACTCTAGCGGTTACTTTAGCAGTTATTCTAATTATTAGAGCGATTACTCTAATTATTAGAGTAGTTGCTCCCAAGCCTATAAATACAGTGCCCATGTGCACAATTGGGAGAGAAGTCTTTTAGTAGTGAAGTAGCGAAACTCTTGTAGTCTATTTGAAAGTTAGAGTATTTTCNAGATGCTGGTGTTAGGATTAGTTAGAACTTAGTTAATGAGTATTTAAGTTAAATTATTCACTTAGTTACCTCTCTCCTTCCCTACTAGCATAGGACATAAAAATATAAAAGCTATAAAATCATATGCCTCAAGCTTACTTAACCATACAATCATGACATATAGGTAAGCTTGGGAAAACAATGATCAACCAACCCATCCTTGTTCCACAAGGGCTCATAAGCACTTAGTCCTTAGAATTCCATCGAATCATGCGTGAAACGTTCGTATTCGTATGGTTGAGCGTAGGGGTACCTCACTGCTCATCATTAGCACCATTGTCGGGGACTTAGTTGTTTGTGCGCTAACTAGAACATAGGAAATCATTCACATCATTGGAAAAAACCCTTAGGGTTGGTTCAAAAAATAATAAACAACAATGCATTGCACACTGAACAGACAAGTATGTCTCCTTCTTTGTCCAAAAGCACCTCACCACCTAGGTCTAAAATAGAAAATAGTCGATGGCGTAATATACATGACGTTGATCCGCCAGTCCCCGAACAAGTTTGAGTGGTATATATTCATCCTGATGAGTATATACCAGACTTCACCTTTATCTTCCATCAAGACAAACAATTGTGTTGATGAGACTTAGAAGGTAACATACTGTTACCTCCCAATTGTTCAGTCCCAACCATGCTTCTTCGTGCTCTCACATGAATTGGCATGCCGCACTTACATGCAAAATACGTTGTGCAAGATCATAACTCGAGAGAATATCATCCCATAGAGGCACAACGTCAAAAGGACTTGCAACAGGAGAGACATCATAAGTCTTTGAAGGGTAAGTGGTCCTAGGATGCCCCACATGTCTTAAGCAAAAATGAGGGTGGTGAACCTACCTCAAGCAATTGCCCACACAATGATGTTCCTCCCCTTGACTTTGGCCAAGGGGTTGTGTATCAGAACCTTCATTTCACTATTCATAACCTAGGTTTTCATACCCATGGGCACAAAGGATTTGAAAAAGGAACATGAACTCATGATAAAGGTGGACATTCTGATCATAATCACGATCAAGGCCAAGACCACAAAAGAGAAGGTAGTAGACACTATCATGGTGATGGTTCTCCTTCTTCTTCACCTTCATCATCTCCTTCACCCTCTTCTTCAATATCTAGATGTGTTCATAAAGAAAAAGACCATGGGGATAAAGGTAGGCAAAGTGGAGGTCATAGACGAAACAGCTTGGAAAGGGGACAAGGGCACTCTAGAGAGTCACGATATAGAAGGGAGAGTAGGGAACAATGTAGGCATCATAGATTTCATGGATAAGATGATCACGATAAACCCCTCCTCGCTACTTGAAGTATGTTGGGCATAACTAAGGATGTTAGAATTCCAGTAGGGCATCAGAAAGATATTAGGATCAAGAAATTAGATATGAACAACATCCCACGATTTGAAGGGGGATACAACACTGATCCTTAGAATCATTTATAAGCATTCCATGATACGTGTGTCATACAGAACATAGAGAATGAAAGGAAAAAACTTAAGTTGTTCTCATGGACATTAGTTAAAGAAGCGGAAAGCTGGTACCAGTCTTTAGAACCGAAATTCATTCGTAGGTGGAGTACTATGTTAGAACTATTTAATGACAAGTACCAAATGTACTCCCAAGTGTCTAACTTGCTAAAGCAAATCCAAGGCTAGAAATAAGAACAACATGAACCCTTGGATGTTACCATGGGTTGATACTATGCACTGTTACATCGTTGTCCTGGCCATGGTTATTTGCAAAGGGATCAATTGTGCCATCTCGTGGATGGGCTTAGGCATGAAATGAGAAGAACCATTGGGACTTATGCCCAAGGGAGACTATCTGAGCTTAGTTTCCATCAAATTCAAAGACTACTAGAGCAAGTTTCTAAGGAAGAAGATGAGCTACAGAAGAGAGAAAGTGCAAAAGAGTATAACCGAGATCCTTCCCTTTGGAAGAGATGAGTAAGATTTTGTGAGGATGAAGAAGAGTCACCACTCGAAGAGATGATGAATAGGAAAACTCTGCCTATCCAAAAGATGACATCATAATTTTTAGCAAAGTTAGACCAAATGTGGGATTCCCTAGACAATAGATTTCAAACTATTCTTAAAATAGTAGAGGAGTCTAGAGAGCAAGGTAGTGAGAAAAGAAAAAAGAAAGAGGCTAAACATCCATGTAGCAAGGGTAAGGGCAAAGTTGCCATCATTGAAGAGGTTGTGGATTTGGAAACAAATAATGATAGTGGATGTGACATATGTTAATATGACCATCCTAAGGGATGTTGCCCTATAATCTCACATCTACAGGAGTCTGAGGTGTATGCACTCAATCTACGATTAAACAAATGGCAAACACCTTGAAGGTTACCTTATCCTCAAGGTAACCTAAGGTAGTTCCACCAACCCTTAACATATTATCCCATTAAAACTCTACCACAACCAATTGAGCAATATCAACAGTGGAAACACCCACAATCATGGGGAATGCCACCACGAAGGCAACAGTATCCTTATTGACAACCTAACTCGTATGGATATCACATGCAGTAGCCAATCTCCCCACGTGACTCTACTAGTCACGTCACTTATCAACCTCACTACCAAGCCTACTAGTATTACAAGATTCCCTCTTCTAGAGGATATATTCTGCAAGCATATCATCCTTCTCATCCAGCCACATCTCTTTCACCAATAGCTCCACTACAACTTGCTCCTGCAATGTAAGGTGAAATCCCTACCCAGCCATCGAAATGTAACACAATGAGGGTTGTTAACTCTCAACCTACTATTGGTTCCAACAACCACATGAAAAAAAGACCTTTCTTTAGAACCAACAGTACAACCAAGCCCTTGTAATCACAAGCAGCTGATTCCTTAGATGCCTCAGTATCAATCAAAACTTCAAGCCCCCTTCAACCCAATCATCGCACTCAATGCATGTAATCATGCTAACACATGCCATCACTGATTGAATCAAAGCTAGCCACCTTCTCAAGAAATTCTCTAATCCTGGGAGTCCTCTGATATATTTACAAATCATTGGAAATGCACCGTGCAAGGCTCTTTTGGATTCAGTTTCCGGTGTCAACTTGATTTCTCAAGAAATGTACAAGGCCTAGAACCTGCCTCCATTGAAAAAGAGTAACATCCATCTAGATTTGGTTGACCAATCCATCACTATCACATTGGGACTAGTGGAAGACATTATTACCACTGTTTGTGGGTGGTCATACCTAGCTGACTTCCTAGTGATTCAGGTAAACAATGGTAAGGGGGACTTCCCAATCATAATGAGAAGAGCATGGCTAAGCACCATCAACGCATGCCTAGGAATCCATGATCTTTCTCTAGAAATATCAAAGAAAAATGCATTTAGAAAGATCGAGAAGAAGAAAGTTATGTGCATCGCATACAGTGACATAGGGTGTAATTGCATGCAGAGGTCATGGTTTGTGCAAAGTTTAGCATTGCCTGCATGCAATTAGTGTGCATAAGTAATTAACATACAAAGATGCCTATATGCAGTAGCCACACAACATGAAAACACCCAATGGCTGACAACTAATCAAGAAAGCAGTTCACTCATATGCATGGAACCAACTGAGGGTTTGACTTATGCTTACATCAATAGCATAGATGCATTACAGCAAGTCCACCACCAAATTCCAAGTCTTAACCTTGAAAATATCAACTAGGGGAAGTTGGAAATCCCTGAGAAATTTAAGCAGGAGCCCCTCAAGCTAAAACCATTGTCCAACGGTATGGAATACACGTTCTTTAAAAATAGAAAACCAGTAATTATCAACACTAAGCTTGCTCCTCAACAAAAAGAAGAACTGTTGAAAGTAATAAATAAATGGTTGGAAGCCTTTGCTTGGTCATATCCCGAATTAATTGGAATAGATCCTAGGATATGCCAACATAGAATTTACACTGACCCCTCCATGAAGCCTCAAAGACAATCACAGAGGTGATTGAACCCTAAACTAAAGCAAGTAGTTAATGAAGAAATTGAACAGCTTCTCAAGGCTGGGTTCATATACCCCATTGCTGATAGCAAATGGGTTAGCTCCTTAGTTATTGTGCCTAAAAAGGAAGGCAAATGAAGGGTGTGCATAGATTTTTGGCTACTAAATATGGCAACATTCAAAGATCACTTTCCATTGCCATTTGTCGACCAAGTCTTAGACACCATCGCAGGGCATCGCTATTACAATTTTCTAGATGGATACAGCAAATATAACCAAATACAAATAGCCCCAGAAGACCAAGCCAAGACTACATTCACTAGTCCTTGGGGAATGTTCACATACAAATAGATGTCGTTTGGCTTGTGCAGTGCCCCTGCAACATTTCAACGACTAGTTCTAAGAATATTCCAACAGCAAATAGGGAATGGCATGGAGGTCTTTATGGACAACTTCTCCACTTATGGAGCAAAATTTTATCAAGCCTTGGACTAGTTGGAGAAAGTGTTAAAAAGATGTGTCGAAACCAATTTGAGGCTCAACTAGCAGAAAAGCCATTTGATGGTCCTAGAAGGCGTAGTACTAGGGCATAAAATCTCACACATAGGGATAGAGGTAGACCCCGAGAAAATCAAAATTATCCAAGGAATTACCTGTCAACTAGAAACTGTGAAAGATATTCGATCATTCCTTGGACATACTAGCTACTATAGGAGATTTATTGAGAACTTTTGAAAGATTTCCAAACCATTGGTGAAATTAACAAAAAAGGACATACCTTTCGAGTGGGCCAGGGAATGTGAATTAGCTTTCCAAACTCTGAAACAGAAGCTAGTAGAAACACCCATTCTAGAAGCTCCTAACTAGTCCAAATAATTCCATATCATGACTAACATGTCCAACTATGCTTTAGGAGCTGTACTTACATAGTTAGATGACCAGAAGTGTCCTTATTACATCCACTATGGAAGTAGAAGTATTGCTGGTGCACAACTTAACTACACTACCACAGAGAAAGAAGTAATGGCTATAGTGTTTGCACTAGAAAATTTTAGACACTATGTATTGGGATATAAAGTATATATACATATAGATCATAGTGCAATCTGGTTCCTCATGAATAAGCCAATGGTAAGCCCTCGTATCATACAATGGTTTGTAATCTTACAAGAGTTCAATTTAATGATGATTGATCACAAGGGCACCAAGAATGTAGTTGTTGATCATTTATCTCGATTGTAATGGGACAACAAAGAGGATGAGTATTCAATTTTTGATCATTTTCCTGATGAATTCCTCTTTTTTGGTGTAGTGAATAATCAATCACCCATGGAGAAAAATGGGTACAATAGCATTCTTACCTATCTCCTCACCCAACAAACGCCACAAGAGTTAAACCTTAAGAAGAANTATATAGATCAACTGCGAGTTCTCCTAGATGCTTATGAGGGTCCTTGTGGGGGTCATTACACTAGGATACAAATGGCCATCAAGATCCTGCTTGCAAGATATTGTTGGCCTACATTATTTTGAGACATCCATCGTTTCATCCAATCTTGTGAGCATTGTCAATGTGATGGGGGAATGACTACTAGAATGGAGGATCCACAACAATGGATTCAACCGTTAGAACCCTTCGACATTTGGGGAATTGATTTTATGAAGCCGATTACACCAATGTTCAATGGAAAAGCTTATATTATTATTGTCATTGATTACCTAACAAAATGGGCCAAAGTAGCTACTGTTAAAGATTGTACATCATCTACAACTACACGATTTGTTCAACAACAAATCATAAACAGGTTTGGTGTGTCACGTGCACTTATTTTAGACAATGGTACACACTTCACAGGTGCAAATTTTTGAAAATTAATGCAATGCTTAGGGGTTGAGCATAAATTGACTACACCATACCACCCCCAAGCGAATGGTCAAGTAGAAGTCACCAATAGAGAGATTACAAAGATATTGATAAGAACCATTAGCAAGTTTAGTCAAGAGTGGAGCACTAAACTAAATGATGCTCTTTGGGCATACTGCTCCACATGGTAGCTTCCTACAGGCTACTCTCCCTATGAGTTAGTGTATGGTAAATTGCCAACACTTCCCATTCAAACTGATCTCCGTATACTATCCATGGCATGTGACCTCAACCTTGACCTTGATCTAGCACAGAAACAATGGTTAGTAACCCTTAACTTGCTAGATGAAAATAGATTAGCTACCCTGTCATCTAACGAATTACACAAGGCCTTCAATAAACAACATCATGACCTAAGAATTAGGAAAGTTAAATATAAGCTAGGAGATAAGGTTCTCTATTTGAATCCCACACATGTGCCACAACGTACTAAATTTCAAACATTGTGGGAAGGACCTTATATTATTTATGCAACTTTTTCTTCAACGGCCATGACAATATACAAACTTGAGAGCCCGAATAAGAAACTTTTGATCAACGTGCAACAAACCAAACCTTTTTAGGAGCTTAGCATAGCCAGTACACATGCTACCTCTCTTGATGGACAACCCTGCTCACTATTTTGGATCTCCTCCTTCCAACTTAGTCATGGGGGAGATGGCCACCTATGCTAACTATTCTAGGCCCTCAGTTCTTTTTGAATTTTTTTTTACACATTTTTTGTTACACATTCTTTCAACTTTTCTTATTTTTGTTTTATACCATCATTCATGTTTTTACTGTTTCTTTGTTTGCTTGATTTACTTTTATTTATCATCTAATAAGTGCTCATGATGGTGGATTGAATTATATCATATTGATTACTAATGTTTGGTTTTTACCTTTGAATTATGATGCTAATATTAAGGTATGGTTCTTTTGATAAAACATGCAATGAGTCCACACCGTCCACTCATCCATACAACTCTATGGTCTCATTTGGCTTGGAACTATATAGTCCCTCTTTTCTAAGTAAACTTATTAATGAATTGGTGGCTGGGTATTTTTCAAACCAAGGAAAGACTCAAAATATGAAAAGGGTGTAACTTCAAGGGGATTTGATGCATTGGTGATGGTCATTCTCTTGGGTTCTTGGATGCTTTTTCTTGGGTTTTCTGCCATTTTGACATTGTTCAAATATTAGGAAGCTGAGTGAATAAAAATAAGTCTTTTCATGGTATGGTTCTCACACATAAACATAAAAAAAGAGAGAGAAAAAAGAGAAAAATGTGAGAATTCAAAGCACACCCCTTAAACATAATAAAGTAATATGAGCTACAAGTGTTGGTTATGGCACTGGAAAGACATGTTACCCATGCCTGAAGGTTCCCTCTAACTAAGGCCCTTTCTTGCTTCCTACTTCTCCATCTCACTCTCTTTAGGATGGTGGCGACTCTTTGTGGAAGCATTCTTGTTGCCTCAAGAGGATGGATTGGTCAAGTGTATTGATGTGAGGTCATTGAATGTGGTTGGTTTGAGTCTGGATTTGGAATGAGTTCTACTTAGTTATCTTAACCATGAAATACACAAGGGGCTTTACACAACCTTGTTCTTGGGATTCCATTCCATTCTCTCCTCTCCATCTTTCTTCTTATATTCCACCTCATTGCCAGTTTTATCATTATTCTATTCTAGGTTGATGCATTATTTTTCTTTGGTGAATTCTTGTGGGTAAGTTTTTAACTCTTGCTCCCAAATTACATTCCTAGAGCCTACAGACTCTTTGGTTTGTGGGTTTTTCAGGGCATAAAGGGCATGAGCCTGCTTTGGGGAGGACCCACTTACATATCTTTTGGTTTGGTTAAGTTAAGTTCTTTACCCTTAGACATTGTTATAATCAAATTCTTTTTATTTACCCCATCCATGTCATCCAAATTATATGCAACTTCACAACTATTTGTAATGAATTTCTTTTTATTGTTGTGAATACCCTCTTTCCACTACTCCTTGTGTCAAGCTTTCTCTGAATTATATGGATCGCTTCTATTATTTAACCCATTCTTCAATCTTTCCACTAACAATATCAAGCAAGAAATTTATCACAATCACAACTTGGATAGATAAAATCACCAACGAGACAAGCTATTCAGCCATTATTTATGTATTATATATACTAATCCTTGGTTTTGTTGTGATTGCAGTGGAAAGCGTGGATTGGAAGTAGGATTGTCATTACCAAGGAGGATGCAACCATATCACTCATGGGAGATTGTTCATGACCACTGGATCTCTTTTACCTCTCCCTCATTCTTCTATTTCCAAGAGGAGTTGGATGTCCTTTGGATCTGTTGGTGTTCTTTCCTAATTGTCATGAACACCAATTTGTACGTAATTGTAATATTGTATGCTCGAGCACTTCTATATTTGTCTGTTTTCTCTATGTTACTCTACATGTCAATCAAATAAGTCCACATCCCCCTAATATATTTTGTAAAAAAAACTTGTTTCTCTTCTTCTATACTCAAGGATGAGTTTTCATTCAGTCGTGGGGGTATGATGAGAGCTATTACTCCAGTTGTTATTCTAATTATTAGAGCAGTTACTCTAGCGGTTACTCTAGCAGTTACTCTAATTATTAGAGTGGCTACAGTAGTGGTTACTCTAGTAGTTATTCTAATTATTAGAGTGGTTACTCTAGCAGTTACTCTAGTAGTTATTCTAATTATTAGAGCGGTTAATCTAGTGGTTACTTTAGCAGTTATTCTAATTATTAGAGTAGTTACTCTAATTGTTAGAGTAGTTGCTCCCAAGCCTATAAATACAATGCCTAGGTGCACAATTGGGAGAGAAGTCTTTTAGCAGTGAAGTAGCAAAACTCTTGTATTCTATTTGAAAGTTGGAGTATTTTCCAAGTGCCCATAGCAGGAGGTCGAAGTGTGGATGGATCTTTATTCAAGCATTAATGTACCTGAGCACACCTTGTGTAAGGCAAAAAAGATGAGCTCTTTGATTCATCCTTACAGCACTTGAGATTTGTTTTGTTACACATTTCTTTTATTTTATTTTCTTATGCATTTATTTTATTTTATGCACTTTACCCCTATGTTATTAGCATAGCAATTCATTTTGATCAATTAAGAAAATCATTAAATTACACAAGCACGACCACTTCGAGCATGCGTGTAATGCTTGGTAACCTAGTAACAATTAGCGTTTGGTAATCCCAACAGTGTTGCACTAGTTCAAGATGTGTACGGCAAGTGGGAATGGGTGCTGGTGTTAGGATTAGTTAGAACTTAGTTAAGGAATAGTTAAGTTAAATTAGTCACTTAGTTACCTCTCTCCTTCCCTACTAGTGTAGGACATAAAAACATAAAAGCTATAAAAATCATATGCCTCAAGCTTACTTAACCATACAATCATGACATACAGGAAATCTTGGGAAGACAACGATCAACCAACCCGTCCTTGTTCCACAAGGGCACATAAGCACTTAGTCCCTGGAATTCGACCGAATCTTGTGTGAAATGCTCGTATTCGTATGGTTGAGCATAGGGGTACCTCACCGCTCATCAATTAGATATAAAATAAAATGTTTTTCCAATTTACTTTTAGTTTACATATGTCTTTTGATGATTTGTTAAAGTTTAACAAACACCACTTACTTATGGTATAAAAGCCTTGTGGATTTTGCAGTGTAGAAGCCATTTGGAGATCATACCATTCTAATTGAATTTAATATCATAGTAAAGAAGCATTTTGGTATTTATTGACATTTTAGTTATGATTTTAACATTAATGCCAACTAGAAAGGAAACATAGTAATGTTGTATGTCAAAATTTCTAAACAAAACTTTTTCCCATGAGATAAGAGCTTGTAACATATTATGCTTTGACCTTGTATTAAAAAACTAGAAATTTTAGCATACTATATCTCAATCAAGTCAAATATAATTATATTATATTAGGTTTTGATTACTTTAGCATATTTTGAAAACACCACTAATAGTCATATGTGGAATTTCCTACAAATTCCACTCCTACCATTGAAGCATCGGTTACTTTAGAGGCATTTTGGTGAAATGCCACCATACTAGTATTAGTAGCATTTTTAAAAATCATCACTAATGCATCAATAACAACATTTTCAAAAATGCCACTATTGATGCTTTAGTGACAATTCTCAAAAATGCCACTATTGATGCATTAGTGGCAATTTTCAAAAATGCCACCAATAGTTATTTCTTTTTTATGAAGCATGTCAACAAAGAAATAATTCTATTAACTATTAAAGGTGCAAGGAGATGTTGTGTTCCATAAAAATACCAATAAATATTATTTATAGCTTTTTTTAACTTTTAGTGCCAATTCTTGAAATGCAACTATTAATAGCATTTCGTGTAGTGCAAACTAGTTAAAATTATTAGGAAAATTACTTTGATTAATCACGTCAAAATTATTGCATCAACACTATAGGCTTAGTTAATGTAGCCCTATCTATGCTACAACATCAACGTGGTCACAAAAATCTATATATATGTATCCACTATTAGAAAATGTTTCATCATCTTTCATTTGAGAAAGAGAAGTTTCTATAATTTTTTAGAGTCCAAACTTTCCACAAGTAATATCTTACAATCCAAACCTTTTATTAACATTAGTTAACAATCTATGAGCTCTCAAATTTGAGTTCTACATCATGGAAGAAATCAAATTACAATGTGAAAATTTTCTAACAACCCAAATTTTGAATTCCTAAGGAAGTTAACACTAAGAATAATTAAAACTAAGTAACAAGTAAGATGTTTTAGATATATTAAGACCTCTAAATCATTAAAACATAATAATCCAAAAATCTTAAACACTAAATTTCTATAATTAAGCTAATACAAAGGCTAATTAAGCATAAAACTATTATCAAATATATTAAAATATAATGATTGATCATTAATGTGATTGCAAATGGTACTAAATGCATTTTAGAGGTAGGCAATCCACTACAACCTAAGGAGAAGAGACCAATAGGTGCACAAGGATATGGATGTGGATAAGCACAAGAATAAGAAGTAATCCATGCAATGGGATCCATGAGAGAGGAGCAAGAAGTAGAATCTATTAGGAAAATTCTCATAACATATACAGGTTAGTATGTGTAGGATGAGGCACCTCAACCATGACCCAATATAGAGATGATCCGCATAGAAGCATGCTTGGAAAGAATTAGGACTAAGAAGATTCAAAGTATTGTTCTATATAAGAGCCTAATTTGAAATTCTTTTTGGAGTTTCCAATGAAGAGATTCATGAGCAATTATAGACATCCCCTCTTTGGCCTACCATTTTAACCAATGGAAAATGGTACCTATAAAAAATGTATCTCTTTTGAAACAATTACTAGAACGATGCAACAATTAATATCAAGAATGTTACTATTTCCTATTTTATTAACATCATAACAGAATTCTTGAAAATTTCTAATGTGGAGGTACAAGTTGTTGAAGTATCAATCCAATCATATGCAAAGGTAAAGAAGGAATAAATACAAAGAACCTACAATGTTGACAATGAGTACAACTTCTTAATGCAAGTTGAAAAGATGTACCTTAAAATTTCCATGTATCATCTAAACCTAACAATTCAACCTAGCAAAATCACATCTTTTTTTTTTTTTTTTGCAAGGGCATGTACATTACTTAGTAGAAAATTTCTAGTTAACTTACCATAACTAATCTTTTTAGAGATTGAGAAGCATTTCAAAGAGAATGAGAAAGTTAGGAAGACTATACTTTTGATGCATGATGAAAAAACTCTATCGAAGGAAAGAGATCACCCATTATGCCAATGATGTTCTCTATAGGACACTAGTAGAATTTTTGTAGAAAATGATGAAGGAAAAGTCACCTCTTAGGTTCTAGGAAGATATACCATCATCACCAAAAACTAGAGCAACAATAATTAGAACTACATTTACTGAAGCTAGTTTAAGTATACCAAGCATAAGCCATTAAGCACCTATGAAAGACTATTATCCTCTAATGAGCTACTTTCATGAAGTTGCTCAAATATTAAGCTAGCAATAAGATGCCTTTTCAAACTTATTCATTATCTAAATAAGCAATGCCACATTCTAAATGAACCCTACAATACAAGGTGTAGTAGTCACATTACCCACTCAATCATATCCTAAGATATTTAGCAATGTTGCATTCTTCTTTATCATATTGGAAAATTGGGATGAAGTAATTATGATAATCATGCCACATCAAGGATAAGAGACTACTATAAAAATGGTAGCTTATTAGATAGAAGAAGATTTGAAGGTCCCTATGGCACTAATTTTAGACTTTGTTACAATTTTAGACATCCAAGTATTGGCAAAGGCTAGATTAAGAGATACAAGAACAATGAGCATGAACCAACATAAGACGATGTTGGATAAACTAGTTGAAGCCAAGCAAATGATCCTAGATATCTTCAACATCCCCAAAGATATCACAACAATCTAGTTCAATCTCATTATAATAAAGGAAAAGTTGATCATTTCAAATGTCCAACTGTAATAGGCTAAGTTAGTAAACCATCAATTATAAAATGAAGTCACATAATTCCTTTTCCAGCCATCTGACCTTATCATCCACTAGTCTATCTTGTCCCATGATGACACATTTAATTAGTTGAAGGCCAAGCAATATTAGATGGAAATGGAAAAGGAGAAAGTCATGTAGAATGTCTTCCAAGTATATGCTATGATACATACCTTAAATAAAAACATCATTGTATTTGCAAAAGAGAATAAAGGCCTTGCCATTAAAAATAGGATGTTACAGAACATAAAAATGGAGAAACATAAAATAGAAGATCATTTTAAGCTCCTCCAAGAGAAATTAACACATGTACACTTAGACATCTACAAGTTAGTAGCTAAAAATAGGAATCACTTAATGGAGATAATTAGGACCATTAGGTAGAAATTAACAATTGAGATCAAAACTTGGCTAAATAATATTGTTAAGTATGAAAAGATAAAGAACCAATATAAGGAATAGACAAGTCTCCAAAAGGAAACCAATGAAAAGAAGATTTAGTCAGTAAAAGTTATACTTAATGAAGCCTTCTAACAGATTTCAAATCCCATCCTAGATAAAATCAATGTCATTAATCAAGCATAGATCAAGACAAAGGAGCTACAAATTAAAGATATGACCAAGTACATGGAACTAGCTAACTTATGTTATGCAAACCTAGCTATGCTAATTGCTAGTAGGCATTAGATAGAGTTGGAAAAACAAGTGGCTACCTTATTATTATTGTATGAGAATGAGCACAAGCTCCATAAAGGAGTGTTTGAAAATTTCAAAATTGTAAATATAGAGCTTTAGGTTCTAAGGGAAAAAGTCATCAATCAAAGAGATATCATGAAGAATCTAACCAAAAGAATGATAGACTTATAGGACCTCAAAGCCAAAGTTAGGGTGTTCAACATCAAATGCATACATGTTGCAACTTGGTTTGTTAATGATCATGAAATGTTTTTAACTCTATCTTTTCCTTGGAATGTTCCAACAATGTTAACTCTAGGCAAACTAGCCTAGACCATCCATGATCCTAGGGAAAAGAAAGAGGAGATGATAGTTTTAGTTAAAGAATTTTACTTTAAGAGCACAATAGCTATAGTACCAGAATATTCGTATAAGCCACCAAAGCATGATAAGCCACAGCCACTAGACATCACTTAAGGCATATACCTTGATTATTTCTTTTGGTAATCCTACCAATTTTTTTAAAGAAAACATGTCCAAATTTTATCATTTTATGAATTGTTAGTCACACAAATAATTTTGCAATGGAGCCCTTAAGTCTAAGTTAAGATGAATAAACAAATTAATCAATTGATTATACTTCCAAATTTTATAAACAAACTCTATCCCCATTTTTTTAACTTAAGGATGATTTTCTAGTTAGTTGTGGGGGTATGATGAATAGTCTTTTTTAATTAGTTGCATCAACACATTAGTGTCAACATAGATAAGGCTACATTGATGTAGTAATCATAAATGTCTATATAAATGAACCTACCTACTACATTTATGATATTTGATTCATTAATTGTAGCAGAATCTGTTAGTTTGAATTTGTAAAAGTTAATATTAGTTAATAAGTGCCTACAATGTGATGTGAAGCAATTATCTAAAGCCCTTATTTGAGTGCATTACACCTAGACACATTGCATGAATAATAATAAATACTAAAATTATTTCACTCCATTGCAGCACTTTGACTTAGCATAGAGTTTACTTTTCCTATAACTTATTTTCCATGCATGTAATTTAATGTTTACTTTTTCTTAGTTATAGAATAATAATTTACTTTTCATTGTATGAGTAGACTTGATGAAATGATCACACCGACTTCGAGTATAACATAGGTTCACTTGGTAACCCAGTAACATTAACAAGGACATGGATATGAGTAAGCACATGAATAAGAAGCAATCCATGCAATCCCAATAGTGAATATATGCATTTAGGATATATACAACAAGTAGAAATAAGCACTCATCACCTTCATATAGATTTGACTTTACTTTTTTGTTCATTAGTGATGAAGTGTCTTTGGTCAGCTGCGTTGACAGGATCCCATCAACATAGGGTTTCCCACATTGACGTGTACCTATCGACATGGCACCCTAGTAGGTCTATAAATACGACACCCCAATCGTGTTAATGAGGAGTTAGAATTTTAGTTACTAGCAAAAATCTTGCAGTTTGTTTCCATGAGAAATAGAATAACTTTCTAAGTGCCAGCAGCAAGAGTCAATGAGTGTACAGATATTTATTTGAGCATTATTGTACATGAGCATTGCAGTGTGTGCAGCAATAAAGACAAGCTTTTTGATAAACCTTGTAGCACTTGGACTAGCTTAATGATTTATTTATGCATTTATTTTTTTCATTAATTAAGTGATTAATTAATCTAAGATGATTAAGACATTAAGTAATCAATTATTTAAGCTAAATAGTCTAGCATACATAAGTACGACCACTTCGAGTATACATATAATACTTGGTAATCTCAATAGTGCTTATGCTTGGTTGCCTAGTAGTGTTGTACATGTTCAGGATGTGTACGGAAAGTGGGATCAGATGCTTATGTTAGGATAGTTAGTTATTAATTATCAATTGAATTAATTGAATTAGTTAGTTAATTTATCCTCAATCTATTACCAACCTTAGGCAAACAAATTATAAAATAATAAATATCATGTGCCTTAATTACACTTAACCATACAACTAAGCCTCACAAGTATAGCTGGGAAGACAACGATCGTTCCATGATTAGATTCATATTCTACATTGAATCTTGTGTACGAGAATACTAGGAATCTGATCACGCATGAACACCTTAGTGATTTGTATGGTTGGGCATAGGGGTACCTTGTCGCTCATCAATTAGATTAATTAGGATATTTTAATATTTGAATAATATTTTAATCATGGATGTTCAACATTAATCATATACCTTAGTTACACTTAAATCATACATATTGAGGGCCATATAAGTGTAATTAGGAACACAAAAACTTGGGATCACACTTAAATAATCTAGATACCACGCTAGTCCACGTTCATGAATTATGATCAAATCACTCAAGAATGCTTATGATTTGTATGGCTAGGACTAGGGGACACTCATTGCTCATTAATAAGATAATGTTATTCTTATTTGAAAAAATCAATGTAACTCAAAGATCAATACCAATGTTGAGAAGTAAACTATAGCTGATGGTCATTAATGCAAGGTTAATATTAAACAATGAAGTAATGGTAAAGTTGATTATGTGATACCAATTTTTCACATTCTTTCATAAGCAAGTATGCTACCTCAAATTCTTTTGCTATGTTAAGTTCTAGCATAGATGTTGAAAGCAATGTAAATGTTGTTAGGGTAGGGGTCATCCTCCTAAATAATAATTAATTTTTCAAAAATATCAACAATAAGGTTGTAAAATTGAGGAGGCATCCCTATAATTAGAAAGATTTTCTTTTTTATGTTCTCTACTTTGTGTTAAGCTTATGATATACCCTTTTCTTTTATTTTTTTTTGTTTATTATCAATATTATTTTTGGGGTCCAACACCTCCCTCGTCTTAGTTAACTAAGTAATGCACAAAATCATTACATAAAATATGTGGGTTTCTAGAAGAAAATTATAAATGTATAGACCCCAAACCTTGTAATCAATACCATGCTATCAACTTCTTTTCCTATTTGTTTCTTATTTTTTATTATTTTATTCATTATTCTTTGGAGAAATTGTTCTTCTTGTTTTTATCCAATATCCTTTCATTTTTCTTTAGAGAGAGTATTCTTGTTATTTTTACATAAAACCATTTAGTAAGAATTAAAAAATCTTTTCTTTTCTTTTGTTTAGGAAAAGGTCAAGTCTACCTAGGACATGCCCCTAGGTTAACAACATAGAAATTACATAGTAAGTGCAAAGGAGATGCTAGTACTAAGCTTTGAACCCAACACCTATAAGTACAAAGCTATTCAAGATAACCAACTAGTTCCAATAGCCTATGCTCAAGTAAAATTCATTTCTTATTTCTTATTATTGCATTCATTTTCTTTAGAGAGGGTACTTTTTTTTCATTTTACATGAAAACTTATGAGTATGTGTTTAAAATATTAGTAAGGCTTAATCCTTTTTCTAGAAGGTAGGATGAAAACTTAAAAAGATATTTCAAAATTGTTGGGCTTTTTCTTTAGACTCTCTCTTCTATGATGATGATTTGCTGTACTTTAAATTTTTTTAAATTAATATTCTTTTTTTTTTACATCCTCCTACTTGTGAAAGTCTTAGAATACTATCTAATTTTGCCCATTTATTAAGTATTTTTTGCAATACAATGCTAGTCCCAAGCCTAGATATGAAAGAAGGTGGGTTAGCATCAAGTTAGTAGCTAGCTATAAAACCTTATCAAATCTCATTGTTGAGTTCTAATTTAGATTTTGTAAATGTTAAGGCATTCCCAAGATGCAATGTGCAATAGTCATAAGGCTTGATTATTGTCAAAATAGGGGAGTGTTGGATCCTAAAAAATTAAATATATTTAAAAAATTAGATTCAGAGTAGAAAAGTAGACAAGAAACTCCAAAACAACAAAAAGGAAAGGCCCAATGGTTTCACAGATATCTTTTTATGTTTTCATCCTTACAACCAATCATGAAAAACCTTCCCTCTTGAATAGGAAAAGGATTAGAATTTACCCTTGTTCAAATGCATCCAAATGGGTTTTCACTTCCTACTAAATACTTCTGGTTCATAAAAAGGAAAACTACAAAGAGAAGCAATTAGAAATTTAGCTAAAGCATCAGTTGTTGAATGATATCATCTTAGACCAATTGATGAGATGCGATATCGTAGCCGTCACGATATCGCGTCGTCCCCTGCGATATCGTGTATGCAATATCGCGGTCCGTCGTCAAATCTATAAATAAGAGGTGGCACTCCCCTTATTTTCCATCCTAGGCTTAAAGTAGGGAAACTCTAGCAGTTTGATCACTCCATAGATAGAATATTTTCCATGTGTCCACAGTAGGAGTCCCCAAGTGAACGGATCTTTATTCAAACAGCTTTGTACCTAAACGCAAGTTGTGTACAACAATAAAGACGAGCTTTGTGGATAAACCTTGTGGTGCATGGAATAGGATTCATTACTTGTTATTTCTTACTTGTTATTTATTACCTGCATTAGCGTGGCATGAGTACGACTTGATTACGAGCATTGACGAATGTGTACGGCTAATCAAGGAATTGGCTGCTCATCGTGATTACTCTCTCTCACCCTCAACTCCTAGAATGTGGGATGAGTAAGACTTGATTACGAGCATCTACGGATGTGTACGGCTAGTCAAGGAATCGGCTGCTCATCACGTTTAGGCTAGTTAAGTGCCTCAGTACAACCACTTTGAGCACGAGCATTACATGTGTTGATCCCAGTAACGATTAGCGTTTGGTAGCCACAATTGCATAGTTCAGGGTGTGTACGGTAAGTGGGAACGGATGCTGATGTTAGTTAATTTGGACTTAGTTCTTAGTTAGAGTTAGTTAGCTTTCTCAACCCTTCGCTCTTAGCATAGAAGACATAAAACCATAAAAGACCATAAAAATCATATACCTCGGACTTACTTAACCATACACCGTGACAACAAGAAGTAAGTCTAAGAAGACAACGAATGATTAACCCCAAGTGTTCCATGGGGCGTTTAGGCATTTAGTCTGCAGAGTTCGACCGAATCATGCGTGCTATGCTCGTTTCGTATGGTTGAGTGTAGGGGTACCTCGCCACTCATCATTGGTGCTGTTGTCAGGGACTAAGTGTTTGTGCACCGAATAGAACATAAGGGATATCACTCACATCGTTGTGAGCCTTAATGAACCTTTAGGTTAATCAAGATAAAAATTTATATAATGGTGACTTAGCAGACTGATAAAAATGCCTTCTTCTCATAAGAGCAACTCACCACCTAAGGACCATACACGAGATAGTCGGCAACATAAAACACATAATCAAAATCAACCAAGTCCTAAACAATATAAGATGACATATACTCATCCCAATGAGTATATTCCTAATTTTACTTTTATTCTCCATCAGGACGAACAGCTACGGTGGAGAGATTTGCAAGGTAACATTGTGTTACCCCCAGATCAATCAATCTCTCACATGCTTTTCCGTGTCTTGGCATACATAGGCATGACTGAACTATATGCTGAATACGTTGTGGAAGACTTTGACATGAGGGATTATTATCCCACAGATGCCCAACATATGAGAGACTTAAGGTAGGAGAGTCAACATGCACTATTGAAGGGCAAGGTCCCACATGTCCTTAGCGAAATAGGAGATGAGGAACCCCTTATCACGGGTTCTTTAGCAAACAATGTTCCCCCTCCTAACGATGGTGAGGAGGTTGGGTATCAGAATCTACAATCAACGATACCTATCCCGGGTTCTGATGCCCATGAATACCAACTGTTCATAGAAGGAACAACCACTTATGCTAAGGAAGGGCACTTAGATCGTCACCACGATCGGGGCCATAGCAGCCAAAGAGAAGGCAAGAAACATCGTCATGACGATGATTCCCCTTCTTCTTCCCCTTCTTCACATCACTCATCCTCTCCTTCCACATCTGGGTGTAGCCACCATGAACATAAAGGTGAGGATAAAAGTAAAGAAAATGAAAGACCTCGACGGGAAATTTGAGAGAGAGGACAAGGGCAAGGACGTAGGGAGAGTAGGGAACAACGCAGAAATCACAGGCATCATGAAAGAGACGATCATGATGAGCCCCTACTCACAACCTGATGCATGCTTGACATTATGGAGGTAGTTAGGATTCCCACAAGGCATTTAAAGGATAGTCGGATCAAACGATTAGACATGAACAATATCCCACGATTTGAAGGGGGATACAATGCTAATCTGCAAAATCATTTATGGGCATTCCACGATGCCTGTGCCTTGCAGAATATAGAAAATGAGTGGCAGAAGCTTAAGTTGTTCCCAAGGACACTCACAAAAGAAGCAGAGAGTTGGTATCGGTCCTTAGAACCAGAAACCATTAGGAGGTGGAGTACGATGCTAGAACTATTCAAAGATAAGTATCAAACGTACTCTAGAGTGTCCAATTTGCATAAGCAGATCCAAGGCAGGAAGCAAGGGACATATGAACCCTTGGATGCTGCCATGGCCCACTATTACACATTGTTACATCATTACCTGGGCCATGGGTACGCTCAGTGGGATCAACTTCGCCACATCGTGGATGGGCTGAGGCATGAAACTAGAAGAACCCTTGGAACTTATGCCCAAGGGAGACTCTCACAACTTAGAGCCCATGAAGTACATAGCTTGTTAGAACAAATAGCAAAAGAAGAGGGTGAGCTATGCAAAAGGGAAAGTGCAGAAGAGTACTACTGCAATCCCTCCCTTCGAAAGAAGGGAGTGAAATTTTGTGATGAAGAGGATGAGTCACCAATCGAAGAGTTGGTGAATCGGAAAACCTTGCCAATCCAAAAATTAACAACAGAAATAGCGGCTAAGGTAGATGATGTATGGAGTTCCTTAGACTCTAAAATTGAAACTATCTTAAAAATTGTAGAGGAGTCTAAGGTTGAACAAAGTAGTGACAAAGGTAAGAAAAAGTGGAGAGATTTAGGCCCTGCACATAACAAGGGTAAGGGAAAAATCACTAACTCCGATGTGGCTGAGGTCTCTGACACAAATGATGATGGTGGATGTGAGATCTGCCACTATGACCATCCTAAGGGATGTTGCCCCATCATCTCACATCTACAGGAGCCTGGGGTGTATGCACTTAATCCAAGACTCAACCAACGGCAAACACCCCTAAGGTTGCCTTATCCACAAGGTAACCCAAGGCAGTTCCACCAACCACTAACGTATTATCCAAGTGGAACTTCACCACAACCCATCGGATAGCATCAGTAGTGGCAATACCCACAGTCATGGGGAATGTCATTGCCGAAACATCAGTACCCTTACCGGCAGCCTAACCCTTATGGATATTATGTGCAGTAGCCAATTTCTCCAAGTGACTCTATGAGTCACACAACCCCCAACCATCACTACCAAGTTTGGGAGTACTTCAGAAGGACTCCTTCTCCTTTGGGAGACACTCCATACCCACACCATCCTCCTAATCCATCCGCACCTCTTCCACCACAAGTAGTTCCCATAACACCTCTTGCTCCAACAATGCAAGGGGAACTTCCTCCTCAACCGCAACAACATCACGCTGCGAGAGCTGTAAATATTCAGCCTACTACTAGTTCTGACAACTATAAAAAGAGAAGACCTTACTTCAGAACCAAAAGCCCAAACAAACTCTCGCAACAACAAGTGGTTGGGGCCATGTACACTCCTCCACCATCTAACACTTCAGAGCATCCTTCCATCCAAAATCAGAGCTTAACACATACGATTATGTTAATGCATACCGTAACTGACTGGATCAAGGT
The DNA here is from genome assembly GCA_015680685.1 of Gnetum montanum. NCBI lineage: Eukaryota > Viridiplantae > Streptophyta > Gnetopsida > Gnetales > Gnetaceae > Gnetum > Gnetum montanum. The sequence goes on from MNCI01012686.1 coordinate 767,616, forward strand.
GGGCCACCTTCCTAGGAAACTAACTAGCCTTGGGAGTCCCTTAATCTATTTACAGATCGTCGAAAATGAACCACATAGGGCTCTTCTTGACTCAAGTTCTGGAGTCAACTTAATTTCACAAGAGATGTATCACGCCTGGAACCTTCCCCAACTTAAGAAGAGAAACATTCAACTAGAGCTGGCAGACCAGTCCATCACCATTCCCTTGGGATTGGTGGAGGACACCATCACCACTATGTGTGTTTGGTCTTACCCAACTAATTTCTTGGTGATTGAAGTTAACAACAACAAAGGGGACTTCCTAATTATAATGGGAAGGGCATGGCTTAGTATAGTAGACGCATGCCTTAGGATCCGCGATCTTTCCTTGGAAATTTCTAAGATAAACATATGTGGAAAGATCAAGAAGAAGAAAGTTCCATGCATCACATACAGTGATTCATGGGTGATGACATGGAGGAAATGCCTCCATGTAACAAGTGTGCTCTTGAAACATTGAAACAAAGATGCCTGTATGTAGCAACCACACAACCAGTAGTAGACACCCCGTGGTTGACAGCTACTCGAAGGAGCAACCAAATATGCATGGAACGAACTGAGGAAACCCATGCCAACAACGAAGGCATAGAAACATTGGAATATGAGCATTGCCAACTTCCACCCCTTAATCTAAGATAATCATTTGGGAGAAGTTGGACACTTTTAAGAAACTCAAACAAGCACTCATTATTTCAGATATCTCCCTTTCTGCTCAGTCATGGGGGAGATGGCCACCTATGCTAATCATATGGGGCCCTCAGTTCTTCTTCGATTTTTGTTTTACACGTTTTTGTTTTACAATGTTTTTGTCTTACACATATTTGTTTTACAAATTTCTTAAACTTTTCTAATTTTTTTTTTTACAAATTTCTTTAAATTTTCTAGTTTTTGTTTTACAACATCGTTATACTTTTCCATTTTGTGTGTGTATGTGTGTCCACCATGTAAGTTTGTCCCATAATAAGTGTTCAGAATGATGGTATGAACTATTTTCATATTGATTGCTAATGTTTGGTTTTTACCTTTAAGTCACAATGTTGATACTAAGATATGTTTCTTTTGATATGGTAAGCAATGAGATCACTTCATCCATCCATCCACCAATTTCTATGGTTTCTCTTAGCTTGGAAATGTACAGTCCCTTCTTAATAAGAACTTAAACGAATCGGTGACTAGGCATTTCTCAAACTAAGGAAGGACTCAAGGATTAAAAATGGTGTGACTTCAAGGGAACTTGATGCTTTTGTGTTGGTCATTCTCTTGGGTGCTTGAATGTTTCTTCTTGAGTTTTCTTGTCATTCCGATGTTACCCAACTATCGGAAGCTAAGTCAATAAAAATAAAAAGTCTTTGCATGGTGTGGTTCTCACACATAAAAACACAAAACACAAAAAGAAAACAAAGAAAGTGAGAATTCAAAGCACACCCCTTAGAAGGAATAAATATTTGGGCTACAAGCACTAGTTATGGAACCAAAAGTGTTCCCTCTAACTAAGGCCCTTCTCGCTTTCCATTCTCTCCTTTGTTTCGTTGGAATGGTGGTCGCTCTTGGAGGACGCATTCTTGTTACCCAAGTGGATGGTTCAGCCGAATGCATTGATGTGAAGTCACTGGATGTGGTTGGTTTGAGGCTAGGCTTGGAATGGGATTTGCTAAGTCACATTAATCATAAAACACACAAGGGGCTGTACACCACCTTATTATTGAGATTCCATTCCATTTGCTTCTCTCCATCCTTCTCTCCATTGTTCACCTCATTGCCGATTGTATCATTAGTGTATATATTTTGGTTGATGCATTGTTTTCTTTTTGGTAAATTCTTGTGGTTAAGACTTTAACTCTTGTTCCAAATGACATTCCCAGGGCCTACGAACTCTTTGAATGTGGGTTTGTCAGGGTATTACGGGCATGAGCTTGCTTTGGGGAGGACCCACTGACATTTCTATTTGGAGCATTAGTTAAATTCTTTTCCCTAACATTTTGCAATTAACGTTATTTTGTTCATTACCATCTTGACATCCATTTCACTGATGTTTTCAGTTGTCCCTTTTTATCTATCTTTTTTACTTCTTTTTCTTTCTCCATTCTAATGCTACCGAAGGTTCGCGATTAGTCATGGGGGTACGGGGCCTGGGCCTGATTTTTTGATTTTCTCTTAGCCCCAAAATTTTTGATTTTCTTCCTAACCCCTACACCTTCGGTAGTCATCATTAATATATTCCCAGATCCATATCAGCCATACAACACCCTAGCCAATGGACTTACACCGAAGCAAGGTATCAATTACATGATGATTCAATTACCCTTGCTAATATATGATTGTGTTGTGTGTGCAAATGGTGGACATGCAACAACGGATTGGATCTGGAGCAAACACTTGGAATGGAGCAGCGCTGAAGCAGCTATGTAAGGAGTAAGATCGATGGCGTGCTTACAGATGAACAATGAAGGCACAATCTTGGTGTTGGCAGCAGCAACACTTCGTTCTCTCTCTCTTTCTCAGTTGCCAACTAAGGCCTGATGTCATTGTAATAAGGTGTTCACCCTTGTTGTCATGAACACCAGTTTTGTCAAGTCTTGTAATAATGATTTGTTCACATGTCATCCCATTAGTTTCATTCCCCTCAATAATTCCATACCTTCTCGATATTATTGTAAGGAACTCGAGGAAGAGTTTTCATTCAGTCATGGAGGTATGATGAGACACGATATCGCATGCACCACGGTATCACGTATGCGATATCGCATGCACCACGATATCGCGTACGCAATATCGTGGCCGTCGTGATATCGCGGTCTGCACCAAATCTATAAATAAGAGGTGGCACTCTCCTTATTTTCCATCCTAGGCTTAAAGTAGGAAAACTCTAGCAGTTTGATCACTCCAGAGATAGAATATTTTCCATGTGCCCATAGTAGGAGTCCCCAAGTGAACGGATCTTTATTCGAGCAGCTTTGTACCTGAATGCAAGTTGTGTATGGCAATAAAGATGAGCTTTGTGGATAAACCTTGCAGTGCATGGAATAGGATTTATTACTTGTTATTTTTTACTTGTTATTTATTACCTACATTAGCGCAGCATGAGTACAACTTGATTACGAGCATTGACGAATGTGTACGGCTAATCAAGGAATCGGCTGCTCATCACGATTAGTCTCTCTCACCCTCAATTCCTAGAATGCAAGATGAGTACGACTTGATTACGAGCATCTACAGACGTGTACGGCTAGTCAAGGAATTGACTGCTCATCACGTTTAGGCTAGTTAAGTACCTCAGTATGACCACTTCGAGCACGTGCGTTACATGTGGTGATCCCAGTAACGATTAGCGTTTGGTAGCCACAATTGCATAGTTCAGGGTGTGTACGGTAAGTGGGAACGGATGCTGATGTTAGTTAATTTGGACTTAGTTCTTAGTTAGAGTTAGTTAGCTTTCTCAACCCTTCGCTCTTAGCATAGAAGACATAAAACCATAAAAGACCATAAAAATCATATACCTCGGACTTACTTAACCATACACCATGAAAACAACAAGTAAGTTTGGGAAGACAACGAATGATTAACCTGAAGTGTTCCATGGGGCATTTAGGCATTTAGTCTATGGAGTTTGATCGGATCGCGTGTGCTACGCTCGTTTTGTATGGTTGAGTGTAGGGGTACCTCACCACTCATCACCAATAAAGGAAGAAAATTAGCTAGAGAATCTTTGTGAAAAATCACATTACATCGAAACTTCCATATGGAATAAAGAATAAGAGGACAAAAGCAATATTGACTATGAAGTAGAAATCCTTGAAGTTGAAGAATGTCATCAAATAAAAATTTATCTAATCTTAGTTTAAAACCATGTAAATACCCAATACAACAAGTCTAAGAGCTACAAGCAACTGGACAAGTAAAAAAATAATGGATGAACATATCTTCCATGTTGTAGATAGGACATCTTGGATCATGAACGCCCAAATGAAAGTGTTGCATATCAATAGGAAAACCTTGATGAATCAAGCATCATAGCAAATGTCTAATTTTTGAAAGAGTAGTGGCATTCCATATCTTCTAAATTCACTACTTCCATAATTGCACCTTGTGATTAACCTTCTAAAGATAATTGAATCTTGACCAAATATTATTATTAGAACTTATAAGAATATACATAATCTTGGGCTGATATCAAAAACATGATGGCCATTAATCTGAGAAAAATCAAGAAAATCATGATGAGAATATTGAATAGCTACACTTTTGTTCAAACTATCCAATAGATAAGAAAATGTAGAGTTTTTAGAAACATTAATCCATAGAAAATTTGACACTTAAACCAAGTGATGAGTAGCAAGGTACCCCTATGCTCAACCATACAAATATGAGCATTTCATGCACGATCCCGTCGAATTCCAAGGACTAAGTGCTTATGCACCTCTATGGAACAAGGATGGGTTGGTTAATCGTTGTCTTTCCAAACTTACTTGTATGTCACAATTGTATGGTTAAGTAAGCTTGAGGCATATGATTTTTATATCTTTTATGTTTTTATGTTCTGTGCTAATAAGGGAAGAGAGAGATAACTAAGTGGCTAATTTAACTTAACTACTCATTAACTAAGTTCTAACTAATCCTACCACCAGCATCCATTCTCACTTGCCGTACACATCCTAAACTAGTGCAACACTGCTGGGATTACCAAACGCTAATCGTTACTAGGTTACCAAGGGTTACACACATGCTCGAAGCAATCGTACTATGTGTGTTTACTTAAGAAAGTGTAGGGTGAGAGAAGACATTAATTAACTAGGAAAGCATTTAATAACATTAATTAACACTAATTAATCTATTTTGGATGTTGCAAGGTTTATCATAAAGTTCGTCTTTATTATCATGCACAAGGTGTGCTCAGGTACACAATGCTCAAATAAAGATTTGTTCACTTTATGACTCCTACTGCGGGCATGTAGAAATAATTCTAACTCTGGGAGGGAGAAAAGGCAAGAGTTCAGCTAAGGGTCTAACTATCTATTGCAAAACCAAGTGCACCCGCCTCTTATTTATAAGCAAGGAGACAGGCCCTGATATCAGGTATCTAACATCGCATGGTAGGCTCTGATATCACAGATGCGATATTGCAGCCCCGATATCATGGTTCATCACCAAGTAATCTAGAAATTATGCATGCAAAGAGAGGAAAGGGAGGAAATGTTAATTTTTCATCATGTATTGCAAAGGCATGGATGCTTAATAGCCCATGGTTCATTATTAATTAGAATCCACTAAGGAGAAAGCTTATCAAACATAGAGGTAGAAAAAATGATATTATTGAAGTTCCAAAAATCACTAATAAAACTCCAAGCCTTCCAAAAATGCTTTATCATAATAAAACCTAATATAGTAATGCCTTTTGGAAAAAGGATTCAATTAAAACTAAGAAAACCATTTTGAGAATCTTGAATAGCTATACTTCTATCCAAACTATCCAATAGATCAAAAAATGTAGACTTTGTAGAAACATTAATGCCATAGAGACTTTGACACTTAAACTAAGGAATCTAGCAATTATGCATGCGAAGAGATGAAAGGGAGGAAATGTCAAGTTTGCATCATGCACTACAAAGGCATGGACACTTAATAGCCCATGGTTCATTATTAATTGGAAGCCACCAATGAGAAGTCTTATCAAACATAGAGGCAGAAAACAATAATATTATTGAAGTTCCAAAAATCACTAATAAAGCTCCAAGCCTTCCAAAAATGCTTTATAATAATACAACCTAATATAGTAATGCCTTTTGGAAAAAGGATCCAATTAAAATCAAGAAAACCATTCTGAGAATCTTGAATAGGTATACTTCTGTCTAAACCATCCAATAGATCAAAAAATGTAGACTCTTTAGAAACATTAATGCCATAGAGACTTTGACACTTAAACCAAGTAATCCAACAATTATGCATGTGAAGAGATGAAAGGAAGGAAATGTCAAGTTTTTATCATGTACTACAAAGGCATGGATGCTTAATAGCCCATGGTTCATTATTAATTGGAAGCCACCAAGGAGAAAGCTTATCAAGCATAGAGGTAGAAATAGTAATTGATGAGTGATGAGGTACCCCTACACTCAACTATATGAAACGAGCATAGCACGCGCGATCCGATTGAACTCCGCAGACTAAGTTCCTACACGCCCCATGGAACACTTGGGGTTAATCATTCGTTGTCTTCCCAAACTTACTTGTAGTTGTCACGGTGTATGGTTAAGTAAGTCCGAGGTATATGATTTTTATAGTCTTTTATGTTTTATCTCCTATGCTATCGAGGTGAAGGGTTGGAGGAACTAACTAACTCTAACTAATGAACTAAGTCTAATTTACCTAGCATCAGCATCCATTCCCACTTACCGTACACACCCTGAACCGATGCAACCGCGACTACCAAATGCTAATCATTGTTGGGATCACTACACGTAACGCACGTGCTCAAAGTGATCGTACTGAGGCACTTAACTAGGAGGAAAGGATTGAGAGAATCTAATCTAGCCTAAGTGCGATGAGCAGTCGATTCCTTGACTAATCGTACACATCTTGGTGCATGACTACCACTAAGATTACCAAGCGCAGATCCTAAATACGGCACTGGGTTACCAAGTAGTCACACTAGATGCTCGTAATCAAGTCGTACTCATAGCGCGTTGCGATGAGTAGCCGATTCCTTGACTATCCGTACACATCCTTAGATGCTCATAATCAAGTCGTACTCATTCTGCATTCTAGGAGTTTAAGGATGAGAGAGAAAGTAATAAATAAAATCCTATTCCATGCACTGCAAGGTTTATGCAGGAAGCTCATCTTTATTGTTGTACAAAACTTGTGTTCAGGTACAATGTTGCTCGAATAAAGATCCGTTCACTTTAGGACTCCTATTGCAGGCACATGGAAAATATTCTATCTCTGGAGTGATCAAACTGCCAGAGTTTCCCTACTTCTAACTCAGGATGAGGAAACAAGGGAGAGCTGCCTCTTATTTATAGACTTGGCAGTGGACCGCGATATCGTGTATGCGACATCACAGGGGACAACGCGATATCACGTATGCGATATCGCATGGGATGCGATATCGCAACTGCCACGATATTGCATACACGATATTGCGGCCTATGCGATATCGTGTCTCATCATACCCCCATGACTGAATGAAAACTCGTCCTCAAGTTCCTTACAAAATATTGGGAAGGTATGGGATTATTGAGGGGAATGGAACTAATGGGATGACATGTGAACAGATCATCATTACAAGACTTGACAAAAATGGTGTTCATGACAACAAGAGTGAACACCTTATTACATTGACATCAGGCCTTAGTTGGCAGATGAGAGAGAAGAGAGAAAGAAGTTTTGCTGCTACCAACGCCAAGATTGAGCCTTTCATTGTTCATCCATAAGCACGCCATCGATCTTGCTCCTTGCATAGCTGCTTCCAGCATAGCTCCATTCCAAGTGTTTGCTCCAGATCCAATCCGTTGTTATATGATTACCATCTGCACACACAACACAATCATATATTAGCAAGGGTAAATGAATCATCATGTAATTGATACCTTACTTTGGTGTAAGTTCATTGGCTAGGTTGTGGTATGGCTGATATGGATTGGGAGATATAGTAATGATGACTACCGAAGGTTTAGGGGTTAGGAAGAAGATCAAAAAAATTCGGGGCTAGGAGAAAATTGAAAAAATTGGGCCCTGTACCCCCAAGACTAATCGCGAACCTCCGATAGCATTAGAATGGAGAAAGGAAAGGAGTAAGAAAGATAGATAAAAAGGGACAACTATGGCATCGATGAAATGAATTTCAAGATGGAAATGAACAAAATAAAATTAATTGCAAAATGTTAAGGGAAAGAATTTAACTAATGTCCCAAATAGGAATGTCAGGGATCCTTCCCAAAGCAGGCTCATGCCCTTAATGCCCTAACAAACCCACATTCAAAGAGTCCGTAGGCTCTGAGAATGTCATTTGGAACAAGAGTTAAAGTCTTAACTGCAAGAATTTACCAAAAAGGAAACAATGTATCTACCAAAATATACACTAATGATACAACTGGCAATGAGGTGAACAATGGAGAGAAGGATGGAGAGAAGAGGATGGAATGGAATTCCAAGAACAAGGTGGTGTACAGCCCCTTGTGTGTTTCATGATTAATGTAACTTAGAAAATCCCATTCCAAGTCCGGCCTCAAACCGACCACATCCAGTGACTTCGCATCAATGCATTCGGCTAAACCATCCACTTGGATAACAAGGATGCCTTTCCCAAGAGTCACCACCATTTTGATGAAACAAAGGAGAGAATGGGAAGTGAGAAGGGCCTTAGTTAAAGGGAACACTTTTGGTTCCATAATTAGTGCTTGTAGCCCAAGTTTATTTCGTCTAAGGGGTGTGCTTTGAATTCTCACTTAGATTTTATTTATTTATTTATGTTTTGTGTTTTTATGCGTGAGAACCACACCATGCAAAGACTTTTTATTTTTATTGTCTCAGCTTCCAATAGTTGGGGTAACATCGGAATAGCAAGAAAACTCAAAAAGAAAACATCCAAGCACCCAAGAGAATGGCCAATACAAAAGCATCAAGTTCCCTTGAAGTCACACCCTTTTCAATCCTTGAGTCCTTCCTTAGTTTGAAAAATTCCCAATCACCAATTCATTTAAGTTTTTATTAGAAGGGGACTGTACATTTCCAAGTCGAGAGAGACCATAGAAACTGGTGGATGGATGGATGAAGTGGTCTCATTGCCTGCCATATCAAAATAAACATACCTTAGTATCAACATTATGACTTAAAGGTAAAAACCAAACATGAGCAATGAACATGAAAATAGTTCATACCATCATTCTGAACACTTATTGGGTGACAAACTTACAAGGTGGATCACACACACACACACACAAAATGGAAAAGTATAACGATGTTGTAAAACAAAAAACAAGAAAAGTTCAAGAAAGTTGTTGAACAAAAACTAGAAAAGTTAAAGAAATTTTTAAAACAAAAATGTGTAAGACAAAAACGTTGTAAAACAAAAACGTAAAAAAAAACTGAGGGCCCCATATGATTAGCATAGGTGGCCATCTCCCCCATGACTGAATTGCAAGGGGGAGATCCGAAATAATGAACGTCTATTTGAATTTCGTAGAAGTGCCCAACTCCTCCCAATTGATGATCTTAGGTTGAGGGGTGGGAGTTGGCAATGTTCATATTCCAACATGTCTATGCCTTCATTATTGGCATGGTTTGTCTCCTCAGTTCGTTCCATGCATATTTGGTTGCTCCTTCTAGTAGCTGTCAACCACGGGGTGTCTACTACTTGTTGTATGGTTGCTACATATAGGCATCTTTGTTTCAAGGTTTCAAGGGCACACCTGCTGCATGGAGGCATTTCCTCCATGTCATCACCCATGAATCACTGTATGTGATGCATGGAACTTTCCTCTTCTCGATCTTTCCATAAATATTTATCTTAGAGATTTCCAAGGAAAGATCGCAGATCCTAAGGCATGCATCTATTGTACTAAGCCATGCCCTTCCCATTATAATTGGGAATTCCCCTTCGTTGCTGTTGACTTCAATCATCAGGAAATCAGCTAGTTAAGACCAACCACACATAGTGGTAATGATGTCCTCCACCAATCCCAAGGGAATGGTGATGGACGGGTCTGCCAGCTCTAGTTGAATGTTGCTCTTCTTAAGTTGGGGCAGGTTCCAGGCGTGATACATCTCTTGTGAAATTAAGTTGACTCCAGAACCTGAGTCAAGAAGAGCCCTATGTGATTCATTTTCGGCGACTTGAAGGTAGATTAAGGGACTTCCAAGATCAATTAGTTTCCTAGGAAGGTGGCCTACCTTGATCCAGTTAGTTACAATATGCGTCAACATAACCATATATGTTAAGCTCTGTTGGACTAAAGGGTGCAGTGTTAGATGGTGGAGGAGTGTACATGGGCTCAACCGCTTGTTGTTGCAAGAGTTTGTCTGGGATTTTGGTTCTGAAGAAGGGTCATCTCTTTTTACAGTTGTCAGAACCAACAGCAGGTTGAATATTTACAGCTCTTACAGCGTGACGTTGCTGCGGTTGAGTAGGAAGTTCCCCTTGCATTGTTGGAGCAGGAGGTGTTATGGGAACTACTTGTGGAAGAGGTGCGGATGGATTTGGAGGATGGTGTGGGTATGAAGTGTCTCCCAGAGGAGAAGGAGTTCTTCTGAAGTACTCCCAAACTTGGTAGTGACAATGGGGAGTTGTGTGACTCTTAGAGTCACTTGGAGAAATCAGCTGCTGCACATAATATCCATAAGGGTCAGGCTGCTGGTAAGGATACTGATGTTTTGGAGATGGCATCCCTCAAGACTGTGGGTATTGCCACTGCTGATGTTGTTTGATGGGTTGTGTCAAAGTTCCACTTGGATAATATGTTAATGGTTGGTGGAATTTCCTTGGGTTACCTTGGGGATAAGGTAACCTATGGGGTGTTTGCCATTGATTAAGTCTTGGATTAAGTGCATACACCCCAGACTCTTATAGATGTGAGATGGTTGGGCAACATCCCTTAGGATGGTCATAGTGGCAGATCTCACATCCACCGTCATCGTCTGTGTTTGAATCCACAATCACATCGAAGTTAGTGATTTTCCCCTTACCCTTGTTATGTGCAGGGCCTAAATCTCTCCACTTTGTCTTACCTTTGTCACTACTTTGTTCTACCTTAGACTCTTCTACAATTTTTAAGATAGTTTCAATTTTAGAGTCTAAAGAACTCCATACGTCATCTACCTTAGCCACTATTTCTATTGTTAACTTTTGAATCGGCAAGGCTTTTCTATTCACCAACTCTTTGATTGGTGACTCATCCTCTTCATCGCAAAATTTCACTTCCTTCTTTCAAAGAGAGGGATCATGGTTGTATTCTTCTACACTTTCTCTTTTTCGTAGCTCACCTTCTTCTTTTGCTACTTACCCCAACAAGCGATGTACTTCATGGGCTCTAAGTTGTGAGAGTCTCCCTTGGGCATAAGTCCCAAGGGTTCTTCTAGTTTCATGCCTTAGCCCATCTAAGATGTGGCGAAGTTGATCCTACTGAGCATAACCATGGCCCAGGCAACGATGTAACAATGTGTAGTAGTAGGTCATGGTAGCATCCAATGGTTCATGAATACCCTGCTTCCATTCTTGGATCTGCTTACGCAAATTAGACACTCGGGAGTATGTTTGATACTTATCGTTGAAGAGTTCTAGCATCGTACTCCACCTCCTAATGGTTTCCATTTCTAAGGACTGGCACTAACTCTCTGCTTCCTTGATGAGTGTCCTTGGGAACAACTTAAGTTTTTTCCACTCATTTTCTATATTCTGCAAGGCACGGGCATCGTGGAATGCCTGCAAATGATGCTGTGGATCAGCGTTGTATCCCCCCTCAAAGTGTGGGATATTGTTCATGTCTAAACGCTTGATCTGACTATCTTTTAAATGCCTTGTGGGAATTCTAACTGCCTCCGTTATGTCAAGCATACTTCGGGTTGCAAGTAGGGGCTCGTCATGATCATCTCCTTCATGAAACCTATGATGTCTTCGTCGTTCCCTACTTTCCCTACGTCCTTGCCCTTGTCCTCTCTCTTGACTCTCTCGTCGAGGTCTCTCATTTTTCTTACTTTTATCCTCTCCATTATGCTCGTGTTGGTTGCGTCCAAATGTGGAAGGAGAGGGTGAATGATGGGAAGAAGGGGAAGAATAAGGAGAACCATCACCATGATGATGTTTCCTACCTTCTCTTCTGCTGCTCCAGCACCGATCGTGATGACGATCCAAGTGCCCATCCTTAGCATGAGTGGTTGTTCCCTCTGTGAACAGTTGGTGTTCACGAGCATCAAAACCAGGGTTATGTATCACTGATCGTAGGTTTTGATGCCCAACCTCCTCACCATCGTTAGGAGGGGAAACATTATTTGCTAAAGAACTCATTATAAGGGGTTCCTCATCTTCTATTTCGCTAAGGACGTGCGGACCTTTGCCCTTCAACAGTGTATGTTGGCTCTCCTACCTTGAGTCTCTCATACGTTGCAAAGCTGTGGGATGGTAATCCCTCATGTCAAAATCACCCATAACGTATTCAGCATAAAATTCTATCATGGCAATTTGTGCCAAAGCACAGAGAAGCATGTTAGGGACTGCTCAATCTGGGGGTAACACTATGTTACCATGCAGATCTCTCTAGTGCATCTGTTCATCTTGATGGAAGATAAAAGTAAAATTGGGAATATACTCATCGGGATGAGTATATTCCACCCTATATTGTTAAGGAACTGACTGATTTCGGTTATGTGTTTTTGATTGTCGACTGTTCTTTGTATTATCCCTAGGTGGTGAGTTGCTCTTGTGAGAAGAAGAGATTTTGATTTATCGGTGTGCTATTTCACCGTTATATAAATTCTTGTTTAATTAATTAACTCGAAGGTTTGTTTAGGCTTCCAACGATGTGAGTGATATCCTTTATGTTCTATTTAGCGCACAAACACTTAGTTCCTGGCAATAGTGCCAATGATGAGTGGCGAGGTACCCCTACACTCAACCATACGAAATGAGCATAGCACACGCGATCCGGTCAAACTCCACAGACTAAGTGCCTACATGCCCCATGGAACACTTGGGGTTAATCATTCATTGTCTTCCCAGACTTACTTGTAGTTGTCATGGTGTATGGTTAAGTAAGTCTGAGGTATATGATTTTTATAGTCTTTTATGTTTTATCTCCTATGTTATCAAGGTGAAGGGTTGGAGGAACTAACTAACTCTAACTAATGAACTAAGTCTAAATTACCTAGTATCAGCATCTGTTCCCACTTACCGTACATACCTTGAACCGATGCAACCGCGACTACCAAACGCTAATCGTTGTTGGAATCACCATGCGTAACACACGTGCTCGAAGTGGTCGTACTGAGGCACTTAACTAGGAGGAAAGGGTTAAGAGAATCTAATCTAGCCTCAGTGCAATGAGCAGCCGATTCCTTGACTAACCGTACACATCTTGGTGCACAACTACCACTGGGATTACCAAGCGCAGATCCTGAATACAGCATTAGGTTACCAAGTAGTCACACTAGATGCTCGTAATCAAGTCGTACTCATAGCGCGTTGCAATGAGCAGCCGATTCCTTGACTATCCGTACACATCTTGGTGCACGACTACCACTGGGATTACCAAGCGCAAATCCTGAATACGACACTGGGTTACCAAGTAGTCACACTAGATGCTCGTAATCAAGTCGTACTCATAGCACATTACAATGAGCAGCCGATTCCTTGACTATCCGTACACATCCTTAGATGCTTGTAATCAAGTCGTACTCATTCCGCATTCTAGGAGTTTAAGGGTGAGAGAGAAAGCAATAAATAAAATCCTATTCCATGCACTGCAAGGTTTATACAAGAAGCTCGTCTTTATTTCCGTACACAACTTGTGTTCAGGTACAATGTTGCTCGAATAAAGATCCGTTCACTTTAGGACTCCTACGGGGGGCACATGGAAAATATTCTATCTCTGGAGTGATCAAACTGCCAGAGTTTCCCTACTTCTAACTTAGGATGAGGAAACAAGGGAGAGCCACCTCTTATTTATAGACTTGGCAGTGGACCGCGATATCGCGTACGCGACATCGTAGGGGACGATGCGATATTGCGTACGCGATATCGCATGGGATGTGATATTGCGACTGCCGCGATATTGCCGCCTATGCGATATCGCGTCTCATCAGTAATATTATAAAAGTTCCAAAAGTCACTAATGAAATTTCAAGCCTTACAAAAATGCTTTATGACAATAGAACCTGAAATAGTAATGCCTTTTGGAAAAAGGATCCAATTAAAAAAATGATTATCTCTCTAATAACTACTACCTCTAGGCTTACCCATTTAAATGTGTTTCTAAAAAAGAAGCTTCCAAGGTTCTCTACCACATAAGCATTTAACCACCAACACATATAAAATGATACCATGCTTATAACAATCCTAATCCATCATCCTCTTTGTGAGAAGTGCAAATGTCTCACACAATATGAAAAAATCCTTTTCTACTATGGCTACTACTCCAAAGAAAATTTCTGACAAGTTGATCAATGTGACAATATGCAAAATTACTAAGAGTCCAACATGAAGAAAAATACACGAGTAGCTTGCATAATATTCTTATAAATAATAAACTTACCAACCATTGAAAGCTTCTTCTCCTTCCACTTAATAAGTGTTTGTTCAATTTTCTTTATTGTAATATCCCATAAAGTTTTTGAAGGTCCACCAAAGGAAAAGGAAATGCCTAACAATTTGACAACTTTTGATTGTTCTAAGAAATGCCAAGATTTAGACAAAGTCCATTCTTGAACCCCATTATTGCAAAAGGTAGAAGATTTGGACCAATTAATTTGAGAGCTTGAAAGTCTACAATATTGATCAACACAATAAAAAAGACAATCTACAATAGCTTTGTCATTTTTTATTATAAAAAAGAGTTATTTGCAAAATATATATTTAATAAAGTAGGAACATTGTTTTTGTGAAAGATGCCTTGTAGCAAATTATGTTCCTTCTCTATAGCATGACACAAAAAATCTACAATGATGATGAAGAGATAAGGATCAAGAGGGTAATCTTGCCTAATTGGTTGTTCAAGCTTGAAGCTCTTAGTAATGCCAACATTTGTTGTCATAAGTACATTAGCACCTGTAAAAAGAGTCTCCATCATCCTAATAAGTTTTTAATTAAAATCATATTTGCAAAAACAAGCAATAATATGTGGCTGATCCCATTTTTTTGGGACAAGGCTAGGATGATGATGATGATGATGATGATTGTTTAATAATTTTGTAAATACATTATTAATCATGACTATAATTTTTTCCTAAAAAACCAAAAATAAAATGCAAGTTATGTATTATACAATAATCATGATAAGTTGTAATGATAAAGGTTACTTTTATTACCTTTTTTTTAATGCACAATGACTCTATTGTTAGACTAGTTAAAACCAAAATTAGATGACTATATGTGTCTCCTAGACATATAGCCAATACAAAACTTTTGTAAGCTTACAAAAAATATAATGGTATTTCAAGCTAGCATACCAG
The DNA here is from genome assembly GCA_015680685.1 of Gnetum montanum. NCBI lineage: Eukaryota > Viridiplantae > Streptophyta > Gnetopsida > Gnetales > Gnetaceae > Gnetum > Gnetum montanum. The sequence continues at coordinate 782,808 of MNCI01012686.1, forward strand.
TTGGAATTAAACTTGTGCCTTACAAACCACAAACTGCATGCACTAGTCTTTTAGGAATCCATTCTATTTATTGGTATTCTGTACTTTTGTGTAAACCATGAGCATTACCCACTTAAGAAATCTCATACACAAACAATGTGATATTACTATAGTGTTAAGACTCTTACTTTAGTAACCTAAAATTATAAGTTTAATTCTAATAGGCAATATTTAATTATAAAGTTATAATTTGACTACGTCTTTGAGGTCAATATTGTTTAAAAAATGTTTTGATTTCCAAAAGCATCAATTTGGTAAACAAGTTAAATCATATTTTGAATGTTGTCTACACACTTTTGAAATATGAAAAGATCGATAATGTTTAAAGGGAAGCCTAGAGAACTCAAGAATTAAAAATTCAAATTTTGCTTACCTTCTTATGCAAATGCTATAAAAAAAGCTCTTTATTCTTCTTAATCAAACTAAGAAGTGAGGTTGCTTCAAATTGAGAAATTTTCCTTACTCATAAATAATAACATAATAATGGCTCTATGAGTTTTTGATTACCTTGATTATGGGATAGAACCTATGCATCTTTTGTAATGGTGATTTTTAACCTTGCATTATATTTGGGAGTGGGACTAGAAATAATTTAACTATAGCTATAATCCAAGGACGACAGCTTTTAATGATATCTTTTAACCGAACATTACATTTTAGGATAAGGGCAAGGAGGATGGGTATGTCTTAATATAATTTTCATAGCTAAAGCCCAAGACATATAGCTAACAATATACAATAGGAGGAGTAGGGTGGGGGTAGGGGTGATGGGTGGGACCTAAAATAACCTGACGATAGGTACAAACCAAGACATATGTCCAACAAGCTACATTAGAAAGGGATGGGGGGATGGATGTGACCATTGAGCATAAATATAGCCCATGGCATATAGCCAACAAGATACATTAAAAAAATTATACCTCAAATATGACTTGATTTTGCCACCTTTTGTCAAAAGATTTGAGCTACCTCTCTTTAAAAGTAACCTAACAATATATATCTCTAAGTTATAGCTTTTATTTTGGCAATATTGAGTTATAAAGTTTTAATTGAACTATATTTCTTAAAAGTGTACTATATTACAATTATTTTGGGTTCCAAGAACATAGAATCTGCCAAATTTCAAATAAGATTCGAAAAATTTGGGAATATTTAAATACCTCATTTTAACTTCCAATAATATCTTGCCGGGAAGCAGAAATGACACTCTCTTAAACGGATTTTGAATGCTTTGAAAACATTTTCGTGTTCTAAATACAAAAAAGAGGGACTAATTGGTGCATGCCACCAAAGCAGGCGCAGGAGGAGCTTTTGTGGGCAAAGTCTGAGATAATCTGCCGCTGCTGCATCACAACTCATCAGAAAAATGTCGCGACAAATGAAATTAGCAAATGAGTTACAGCCCGGAGAGAGAGAGGAGGTTGAAAACGGGGAGCAAAACAAACAAACAGAGACAGAAACAGAGATGCGTGCAGATGGATAGATAGATAGATAGATAAGGATGGACCTGCACCAGTAGAAACGCAACAGCATCCAGTTTCGGTGCAAACAAAAAACTATTCCATGATTGCAGCAAGCCGGCGGGTATTTTATACGCGAATAACCCAAACATGCCATTTACAGCGACGATTTCAGATTCTGATCGGTCCCAAACACTGCCATTAGCTTCCAACGTGGTTCTGGGCATGTGAATGCCAAAACAAGACATCAGTACCAGCAATAGCAACAGCAGCATCAGGAAGAACAAATATTACTGGAAAATCGAACAGAAAAAGAGAGAGGAAAGAGAAAAAGACGAAGAAGGAAAAAATAATTTGCGAGCGCAAATCCTGAGGCCCGCATAAAGCCGGTCTAAATCGAAATCAAAATCTAAGAAGAAAACCCAGCGCAAATTTCCGGCTCAGGACCAAATCCTTTTCCCCTCCTCCTCCTTTAAATTCTCCCCCTCGTCATTCTCCAAAGCGTTTCTGGTTTGCTTTGTAGTCACTTTCGGATCGATCTAGCGACCTTTGAACTCAGATTCAAAGGCAAGTTTGAAATCTCAGCAGTATTGGCCATGGATGTTAGTCAGTTGCAGCGTCGGTTTGTGGATTATACGTCGTCTTTGTTTCAGGAGGTGTTATTTTCCGGCTCACTACCCACAGGATTATATTTACTGAAACTTTTTGCCCAAATCCAAGAAATCAGAGCTGAGTGTGCTTGCTTTCATATTTGTTTGTTTATTTTTTTTATGAGTTCAGGGCTTTCTGGATGAACAATTTACGCAGCTGCAACAGCTGCAGGACGAGAACAATCCTGATTTCGTCGTGGAGGTGGTATCCCTGTTCTTCGATGATGCAGAGAAGATTCTAGATGATTTATCCAGGACTCTGTACGTATGCTTTCATTATTGTTCTTGTCTCCGCCATCATCACACAAAGCTGTAGTAGTTTTCAGTCATGAGTGAATCTGCTAGTGTTGTTATTGATGATTTTGGTTTTTTCAAATTTTCCTTTTCTTGAGAAAAATAAATTTTTTTAATGTGGCTTTGCAGAAACCAGCACCCAATTGACTTCAGGAAGGTGGATGCCCATGTTCACCAATTCAAGGGCAGCAGTGCCAGGTGTTGTTTAATTTTCCTGGCTTTCAGTAATGATTAGCCCTGCTGTTGCTATCGAGATCTGTGTTCGTTTTTATTGCCTGAACAAGCTGATCTCTGTTTCTCACCTTCTTCCGTTCTAGAATTTGATCTCAGGTTTCTCAGTGAGCAGGGCACTGTTAAAACAGTCACTATGGCCGTGCTTTTATTTTCAGGACTTTGCTGAACCAGATCCTCAACTGTAAATCTCATGTTCATAGTGCATGTTCATCTGTTTTATTGTGGGTTGCATCATGCCTGTGCAGTTGAGTAATTTTTCTTGGCTGGGTTGTTGCCAGATCAGTGGCTGCAGCTTTCATGATGCAGGATCTGCCATCATTTGATAAAAGGATGCTCTTCACTTTGTTCAAGCTTATCATTTGGGCAGAAAATTGAAATCGTTAAAACTATTATGTTAACGATAGTGTTGTTATGCTTTTGGGTCCTTTTAGGATAAGAAAGTAGGTCTTGCCTGATTTACTTGGGAAATAGCATGCTCTAGTCAGTCTCTGTTGAGAGTCGCTGATTTTTTTTCTTTTCTTTTGTTTGTTCTTTCTCACTGTCCATGGTGCTCTCTGCGCTGGTCACATTCAGTTCTTCCTTAGGAAAGTAAGAATTTGCTTAGGAAAGTAATGGTCTTCCTTCTTGGTTTGTACAACAGGGCCTTTTTTACTAGTAAGTGGATACAGGATAGTGGGTTCTAGCATCAAATCCTACCTGTTCCACTGGGCAGGATAAAAAATAGGTGATTAAACAGTACCAGGCTGACAAGTTGTAAGATTAATCCCAAAATCTTGCGTATTTAAGTCAATGGGATAAAGGCCTAAGCCATGTTTAGCAACTTGTTCTCAAGTTATTTTTAAAAGTAGTTTTCCTTTTTTTTTAAAAAAATATTAACATAAACTCTCCTGAATGGCTATCATTTGTACAGCGTAGGAGCACAGCGAGTGAAAGCAGAGTGTGTAAGTTTTCGGGCATTTTGTGAAGAGAGAAACCAAGAAGGGTAATCATTCTCATGGTTTACAGATTTCTAGGAGCTTTTGTTATTCAATATTTTTAAAAATGGAGGCCTACTGTGTCTCAAAATACTATAGCATACTAAAGATATAATGGCAGCTGCCAGTTCTTTCTTTGAAACTTGGTATTATACTGTGACACAAGTTTAACTTACATGCAAGTTTTCTCTTTGCAGTTGCCTTCAATGTCTAGAGCAAGTGAAACAAGAATACTATCTTGTGAAGGACAAGCTTCAGAATTTGTTTCGGGTAATCACATTCTCCAAAAATGTATTTCGAAATCCTTCAAAAAGGCTTTCATTTTGGGTGTCATACGTTGCCTTCCTCAACCCGTTCATCTAATTTTTGTGTTCCTTTCCAATGCAGCTTGAGCAACAAATCCTGCAAGCTGGAGGTACCATTCCTATGCTGGAGTATTGAAGCTCTATAGACAATGCCCGGGCTTTGTAAAAATCATATTCATAGAAGTTGCACTAGGACTCAGAAATTCTAGTTTTAGGCATGTGCCATATGTTATCTAACGGAGGAGACCTGCTCAATGTCTTGGGCTATATGAGATTTAGTTGAGCCCTTTTGTCATCCATTTGGAAGAACTGCATGCAATGATGCCCTATGCGCTCTGCTGCAATTTCTCATGGAGTTCCATATTTTTCAGTTGTTTAGTACAGTTTCTGGAAAACAATCTGTTCATGTGCTTTTTTTTTGCTATGACCCTAGCATTAGGAGTCTTTCATTCCCAAAAGTACCGGAATATTTTCATTTAACTTGAAGGCAAGTCTCTTTGCAGTTTCATAATTTTTGACAATGGCCAAATTGATAATGCTTTAATAAAATAAAGCCTCATTTTACATGTTATTGGGCATAAGATGGTTTGTGTTAATTGGTAATTCCGTTAAAGCTTGCTGAAAGAATGAACAATATAAATAGCCTTGTTAACATTCTTTTGCATTGCTGAGCAGTGATTTCATTAAAACAAGACTCTTTACGGTTCTTAATGTTTGACAATGGCAAAACTGATAATGTTGCATTAAATTTAAGCCATCTTTTTTGTGCTATAGGGCATAACTTGTTTTCTTTTGACTGGTAATTCCATTAGCTTGCTGAAACAATGAATAGCCTTGGTTGGTACCCTGCTATAAACAAGTATTTGCATTGCCGAACAGCTATTGCATTTCTTAAATTGTTGGAGAGCTCGAATCTTTTTCAGGGGGTAAATCAATTAATGATTGCAAGTGCCCGTTCCTCATGATTTCTTGATAAGTTTGAAAACTTGCAAAAATGACCATTAGTGTTCCTTTTGGACTCTCCACTTAATGCCCATAAAGTGAAAACAGGCCATTCTAAATGAGCCAAATCAGAGCATTACAACAGTATAGGAACACAGAGCATCATTTCAACTTCATGATTTCTCTGTGAAAATGACATAAGTAGTCATTCTTGAACTTTTCACTGTAATGCCTATAGAGTGAAAACAAAACCATGCTGAGAGAAGCAACTTTCAGGAACATAAAACATCATTTTAAATTCATGATTTCTTTGTGAAAATGACCATGAGTGGTCACTCTGCACTTTCCACTTTAATGCATATAGAGTGAAAACAGGCCATGCAGAGAGAAGCCATACCAGAGCATTACAACTTTTAGGAACAAAAAACATCATTTTAACTTCATGATTTGTTTGAGAAAATGACCATGAGTGCACTCTGCACCTTTCATTCTTTAATGCCCATAGAGTGAAAAAGGACCATGTTGAGAGATGCCAAATTGAAAGAATTACAACTTTTAGGAATGCAAAACATCAATTTTAACTTTAGTGAAAGGCCGACATATAACATGTCCATTGCTTTCACATCTACAGGATTTGGTCTTTATACAAGATAGGGTTAACATCATGTCCTTCGAATGGTGGTCTTGAAGCTCCATAGTGGGGAAATTGAGGTGTCCCCACAGACATTGGAGAAAATGCATTGAATCATCATACTTGGATTTCTCTTTCCATAATAAAAAATCACACCTACGGAACTTTTACCGTTAACTCCGAAATACTGACCACAATTCAATACATGCATTCCCCGTGAAGGGAATTAAACGAAACTTCGATGCTGGGAAAAAGCTCTGCCAGACCCAGTCAGTATGTGTCAATCTCCTGCCTCTAGATTTCAAGATACGCTGGTGAAAAATCTCTTTCAAAATCTTGATTCTTTAGGGACGATTTTGTCTGCAAGTTACCAGAAATACCTAGGATTAATGAAAAGACACACGGTAATAGCATGTACTTAATAGAGTATCACACCCAACCACACATTGCATCTCCAAAAAATATATTCCAAGTGCAGATTGATTGATCTCCAACCTAACTGATTTTGCGAGAAGGGCCCCTCTATCTCTGCATACATGGCACTCTCTCCTTGCACGATGAATTAATTCAAAGTCTTGCTAAAGTAAAGCACTCTCTGATTGCCTTGGATTATTATTATTTTTGTCAGGACAATGAATTGTTGCTCTGCACGCCGGAATCTGTGGTCCTTTTGGTGCTGATCCTGCCCAACAAATCGATAAAGCAAGCAAACAAATAAACAGGGGAAGAACATGACATGAAGATGGTACGACTACTGTGCCTGTTTTTCCAGAAATCCATTTATGATTTACCCACTTTTGTCCTCTTCTGCCTAATTTCGTTTATGCCCCTCTCTGCCTGCATAAGTCCACAGATGAGGAATCCAATGCTTGCCAGACAGACAGCCTGGAATTTTGACAAACATTGCCCATCACACAAGCATTCACACGTCAATTGCCGTCTGCCATGAGAGGTGGAATTCCTTGAATGCACGTGCTGTCAAGTACAGATTGAGCTTAAATAGTTGAATAAAAAGACTGCTAAGGAGTCTTGGGAAATTTTTTATTTCAATAATAAGAATGTTAACGAGTCTGTGAAATTTTTGGGTTGTAGACACAGAAAGGATAATCATTTGGAGCTTTGATGTTAATTGTGGGGCTTTGCTTAGGAAGGTTCTGGTGATGGTCCTGGCTCAAACCCACCTCTCCCAACTTGAAAAACAAGTAAATTATAAACATTTTAAATAATAGTTCCTAAATTTTTAGATGGTATATTATTAATAAAATTTTTTAATCTTTCCTTATCCCAAAAAAATAATAACAGGGAATTAACCTTTAAACATGCTTATGAATTTCTCGATTTGTGCGTGTCATCCTTGGGCAGGGGCCATGCTTATGAATTACTATGCAACACATGTTTGCATGCAACCTTTTGCAGCCAATTACTGAAAACCCTGATTGGTTCACTTATATTTTTTTTTCTGAAATGTTGGCGGGTGAGAAACATTAGGCAATATTATTATTGTATAAGTTATAAAACTGATTTTTTTTTTCAATTACGCTTGTTCTAAATAATAAGATTTCCAGTAAGTTATCGTTGTTCTTGACTTCTTGGAAGTATTCATGAGATATTAAATTGGGAAACCTGTAAAAAATATTTGCCAGTACATTTAATATTTAATTTTGTAACTGCAATAGGCTGTAAAATGTAGACGCTTTTTTTATTGATTTTGAACGGTAGCTACTTTTGAGCAGCTGTATGAATTTGAACTATCAGGGGAGAAATATTGATAAAGATCAAGTTAGTACAAATAGATGCGTATTCATACAGAAATCTATACATACCCAGTAACATTTCAGTTTCGGTTTCAACGTCAAAATGATAAAAGAGTTATAATTACGGCAAGAATGCCCACAAGAACATGTATATCACCCTTTATCTATGTTCTTTCCCATCATCCAAAATCAATACAGCAAGGAAAGATTCGTTTTCTCAGCACCGATAATGAATTTAGGAAAGGGTCGAATCACCACCACCGAAGATGAATTTTGCAAAGATTCGGAACTGGCATGATTTCATCCCATGAAAGAAGAAGCAGGGAATTTTAGGAGAATTCTAAATCAATCAACCTGGAAACCAATATTTTCCATCATATGAATATCACAATCACATATAAAGTGTCACAGTGACAAGGCACATGGCGGGTCAAATTTAACCAGATCCCTTAAGGAGTATCTCAGCTCCATAACAGACACAGCATAGTACAGTACTGCCTCAGCTACATAACCGGAATTACTGCCTTTGTCTGTTAGCGCCCAGAGTATTAAATTTTTAACTATGGCCACAGAATCCAGGCTTTTACTAATAATTTTTTTTCTATACTTTCTTCTAACGTGCTTGGATTTGGATTGAATACGATTCCATTTTATTACAGAAGACGCCTGCCACAGGTCGGACAGGCCTGAGCTATGCTCCCCTATGCATACACAAAACGCCAGGAGGCATCATATGTTTATAAGAATATTGGATTCTTATGATTTGAGGCTGATTCGCCGTGATCCTCCGGACACCTTTTTTTATCAAATTTTCCTCACAAGATGTGGACTGCCTCCGCCTCGCTGACCAAATTCCTTTTTTGTTGGAACAATCGGATCAGGGCTGTTGAAATTTCCAATTTTATGCGGCCTAAATTAGCCAAAAAAAATTAGTTAAAAACTTCTGCAAAACGTTTCGAATTTCAACCCCGTGATTCAGTCCCCGGCAAACCTGCAAATACAAAATCTTAATCGTAGTACAGGAGTATTGTAAATTCGGGGTTCTGCAGTGGTGGCATGTGCCATCCCTCTTCAGACGGCGGAGAAGTCCAGAATGCAGATCAGAATCCAGAGAGAACTCCCAAAATGGATTATTATATTCGCGGAAAGAACTTTGCCTTCTTTTCATTACTTTTTGCCGATTGAATCTCAATAATGTGTAGATGCCCTCCTTTTATGATGCCAAATTCTATAGCAAGTTTGTTGCAGTTTCAAGCGATCCAAATTCCAAACCCACGAGCTTTCCGTTTTTAAGCACATGGTTTGCCGGTTAAGGTCCAACGTGGCAGGGTTGTAGTTGTGTTGAGAGGGGCCCACCCGTCGCACTTATATACATATATAAACGAAGACAGGAATGAGTCTGGTGTAAAGGAGGTTTTTAGCATCAGGGGTGTGAAGGACTGTTTTTATCATCTTAGCCTTGTTTCTATAAAATAGGGTTGGCTATGTGAGTTCTTTTTGACCATTTGTTTATTGTAGTATCTTCAAATCATCTTTAATTGTTTTATTTTGTGTTTTTTTAGTCTTTCTTTGAGTAGCTTTTCTAGAACAATGATGTAGTAACTTTTTTTTCATAGGTTCATTGTTTGATCTTCTTTACACATATCCCAACCATCTATGTCCCCATTCCAACTTATCTAAAATAGAAGTCACTCTAAGTCTTTCTATAATGTTTGTATTATGCAATTTATCTCTTTTGGTAACATTCAACATCCATTAGAGGTTTGAAGTATGTTATAATCCACAAGATAAAACACACAAAGGCAATGTGCAAGAGAAAATTCAGTTTTGATTAGGATGAAAGGCATCACACAAGTTACAAGGCTCCTACATGAGGGCTAGTCTTTCCTTCACAGAATGCTAGCTAGCATGAACATTGTTGATGGCTTCTTTGGTAATGATATTTGGTCAAGTGTTTATCGTAGAGGATAGCATTTTGAGGACATGTGAGATATGTAGCAATCAGTTACATAGGCTACTTGCAAATACATGTTTTGCTAGTTCTTCTACTAGCTCATCAATAGACACCTGTGGGTCTACTAGAACCTTTAGAACATCATCCACAACTTTAATCCCAATACCCACATGTATGATGCTACCCATAGCTCTACTATCACTCTGTTAGCCCATTCTTCCTCTGAATTCTCACCTATCTTGAACTCCTCCACCAACAACTCCTTGTACATAAACTCTCCACCCATTGTCTACATCATAATCCCTAATGACACTAATCACCTGCACTCTACTCATCCCAACCACCATCCCCTTGTATCCTAACCGCAACAGGTATGATCTAATGATGTCTTCACCTTGTTTATGGTGGCCTCAACTATCCTAGCTCTCGTCATATTTGTTGTGCTCTAAACATGACCAGTAGTCCACATGCATTATTAAACATGCTTTGAACCATTTCCATGATCTTGTGGAAGACCACATGCTCAAGTGTTGACACATTAGCATCCATCATAAGCAATTTTCGGTGTTTGATGAAGCTATTAATTCCTTTGGCTCTTATCACTTTCCTAGATTTGTAGACCCTATCCCATCTTACCTTTTGATGAGAGCGGTTACTCTAGTAGTTATTCTAATTATTAGAGTGGTTACTCTAGTAGTTATGCTAATTATTAGAGTGGTTACTCTAGTAGTTATTCTAATTATTATAGTGGTTACTCTAGCAGTTACTTTAGCAGTTATTCTAATTATTAGAGTAGTTGCTCCCAAGTCTATAAATACAGTGCCTAAGCACACAATTGAGGAAGTCTTTTAGCAGTCAAGTAGCGAAACTCTTGTAGTCTGTTTGAAAGTTAGAGTATTTTCCAAGTGCCTGTAGTAGGAGGTCTAAGTGTGAACAGATCTTTATTCGAGCATTGTGTATCTGAGCACACCTTGTGTATGGTAATAAAGACAAGCTCTTTGATTCATCCTTGTAGCACTTGAGATTTTTTTTCTTATGCATTTATTTTATTTTGTTTTCTTATGCATTTATTTTATTTTATGCACTTTACATTTCTGTTATTAGCATAGCAATTCATTTTGATCAATTAAGAAAATCATTAAATTACACAAGCATGACTGCTTCAAGCATGCGTGTAATGCTTGGTAACCCAGTAACGATTAGTGTTTGGTAATCCCAGCAGTGTTGCACTGGTTCAAGATGTGTATGACAAGTGGGAACGGATGCTTGTGTTAGGATTAGTTAGAACTTAGTTAATGAGTAGTGATGGGACACGATATCGCGTCCGCAATATCGCGTCCACCCTTGCAATATTGTGTTCGCAATATCATGTCCACCCCTGCGATATCGCTTACACGATATCGTAGCCTGCTGCAATGTCTATAAATAAGAAGCAACCTTCCCTATTTTGGACATCTAGATTTAGACCCATAGCCAAACTATAGCAGTTTTACCATTCCAGAGTTAGAATAATTTCCATGTGCCCATAGTAGGAGTCTTAAAGTGAACGGATCTTTATTCGAGCAAATTGTACCTGAGCACATATTTGTGTACGGCAATAAAGATGAACTTTTTAATAAACCTTGCAGCATATGGACTAAGCTAAATAGGAGTTAATTATTGTTAAATGTTTAATTGCTTTCCTAGATAATTAATCTCTCTCAACCCTTGACTCTCCTAGTTAAGTGCATTTAGTACGACTGCTTCGAGCACACGTGTAATGCTTGGTAACCCAGTAACGAGTAGCGTTTGGTAATCCTAGTAGTGTTGCACTGGTTCAGGGTATGTGCAGCAAGTGGGAATAGATACTGGTGTTAGGACAATTAGAACTTAGTTAGTGAATAGTTAATGAAAGTTAGTCACTTAGTTCTTTTCACCTTCCCTTATTAGCATAGGATGTTAAAAAGATAAAAGATATAAAAATCGTATACCTCAAGCTTACTTAACCATACAACCATGAAAATACAAGTAAGTTTTGGGAAGATAGCGATTGATTAACCTTGAGTGTTCCATTAGGGCGCGTAAGCACTTAGTCCTTGGAGTTCGACTGGATCATGCGTGAGACGCTCGTATTCGTATGGTTGAGTGTAAGGGTACCTCGCCACTCATCATTGGTGCCGTTGTCAGGGACTTAGTTGTTTGTGTGCTACGTAGAACATAGGAAATCATTCATATCGTTGGGAAGCTAGAATGAACCCTTAGGGTTAATCAAGAAACATATATATATATATAATAAGACAATGGTAAATAGCACACTGAACAAGACAAAAATGTCTTCTTCTTCGCACAAAAGCATTTCACTGCCTAGGACCAATACTAGAGACAATCAGCAGCATAACACATGTAACCAAGATCCACCAGTTCCTCAACAGTTTGGGTAGTGTATACTCATCACGATGAGTATGTACCTGACTTTACCTTTTATTCTTCATCAAGATGAACAACTGCGTTGGAGAGACTTGGAAGGTAACATAGTGTTGCCTCTAGATCGAGCAGTCCCCAACATGCTCCTTTGTGCTCTCGCATGAATAGGCATGTCACAGCTATATGCGGAATACATTGCATGCGATTATGACACAAGGGACTACCAACCCATATAAGCACAACGTCAAAGGGACTTGCGACAGGAGAGATACTATACATCGTTGAAGGGCAAAGGACTCCATAACGCTCCACCCGTCTTAAGCGAAATTGAGGGTGGTGAACCTATTTCAATAGGTTCTCCAAAAAATGATGTTTCCCCTCCTAACAATAATTAGGAGGTGGGGTATCAGAACCTTCACTCTACAATTCACAACCTTGGTTCTGATCCCCACAAACACCAAGTGTTCAACGAGGGAACACAAACACATGATAAAGGTGGGAAGTCTGATCGTAATCATGATTGGGGCTGAGACCATCGAAGAGAAGGTAGGAAACATCGCCATGGCGATGGTTCTCCTTCTTCTTCACCTTCATCATCACATTCACCCTCTCCTTCAGTATCAAGACGCAATCATAAGGAACCTAACCATGAGGATAAAGGTAAACAAAGTGAGAAACCTCGACAAGAGAGTCGAGAACGAGGGCGAGGGCATTCTAGAAAATCACGACATAGAAGAAGGGAGAGTAAGGAACCGCGTAGAAATCATAGACTCTACGAAAGAAATAACCATGAAGAACCCCTACTCACAACCAAAAGCATGTTAGACATCACGGAGGCTGTAAGAATACTCACAAGGCACCAAAAAGATAGCAGGATCAAGAGACTAGACATGAATAATATCCTATGATTTGAGGGGGGATACAACGCTGATCCTCAGAACCACTTACAAGCATTTCACGATGCATGTTCCTTGCAGAACATTGAGAACGAGTGGCAAAAATTAAATTTTTTCCCAAGGACACTGATGAAAGAAGCAAAAAGCTGGTACCGATCCTTAGAATTGGAATCCATTCGAAGGTGGAGTACGATGCTAGAACTGTTTAATGATAAATGTCAAACGTACTCCTAGGTGTCCAACCTGCGAAAATAAATCCAAGGATGGAAGCAGGGAAATCACGAACCCTTAGGTGCTGTCATGGGCCGTTATTATGCACTGTTACATCATTGCCTAGGCCATGGTTATGCACAGCAAGATCAACTACGCCATCTCATAGATGGACTTAGGCATGAAACCAGGAGAAGCCTTGGAACGTATGCCCAAGGGAGATTATTAGAGCTTAGGTCCCATTAGGTTCATAAATTATTGGAGCAAGTAGCTAAGGAAGAAGGGGAGCTACGTAAGAGAGAAAGTGTGGAAGAGTACAACCACAATCCTTCCCTCCGAAAAAGGGGAGTGAGATTCTGTGAGGAGGAGGAAGAGTGACCACTCGAAGAGATGGTGAATAGAAAAACCTTACTGCTCCAAAAATTAACAACAGAATTGTCAGCAAAGGTAGACCAAATGTGGGACACCTTGGATAGTAGATTTGAAGCTGTTCTTAAAATCGTAGAGGAGTCTAAGGAGCGAAGTAGTGACTATGATAAAAAGAAAAAGAGGGACATGGATAATGCATGTAACAAAGGTAAGGGTAAAATGGCTATCATTGAAGAGGTTTTGGATTCTGATACGGACAATGAAAGTGGATGTGAGATATGCCAATACGACCATCCTAAGGGATGTTGCCCAGTAATCTCACATCTACAAGAGTCTAGGGTGTATGCACTCAACCCACAACTTAACAAATGGCAAGCACCTTGATAGTTACCTTATCCCCAAGGTAACCCAAGGCAGTTCCACCAGCCTTTAACCTATTACCCAAGTGGAACTCCACCACAACCTATTGAGCAACACCAGCAGTGGCAATACCCACAGTCATGGGGGATGCCACCACCAAGGCAACAATACCCTTATCGGCAATTGGATCCATATGGCTATTACGTGTAGTAACCAATCTCTCCACGTGACTCTGTCGGTCACATGACCCCACAATGTCACTACCAAGCTTGGGAGTATTATAGGACTCCTTCTCCTAGGGGAGACAACCCATAGACATACCATCCTTTGAACCCATCCGCAACTCTCACACCGATAGCTCCATTACCACCTGCTCCAGCAATGCAAGGGGAACTCCCCACTCAACCATAGCAACGTAATACTACGAGAGCTATGAACCTTCAACCCGCTACTAGTTTTGGCAACCATACAAAGAGAAGATCTTTCTTCAGAACCAACAATCCAACCAAGCTCTCACAACCACAAGCGATTGAGCCTCTGAACGCTTCTCCATCAAATAAGGCTTCAAAGCTCCCTTCAAATCAAAAACAAAGCTCAACACACACGGTTATGTTAACACATGCCTTCACTGACTGGATTAAGGAGGGCCACCTTCCTAGGAAATGCTCTGACCCCAGAAGCCCTTTAATCTATCTCCAAGTTGCTAGGAATGAACCTTGTAAAGCTCTTTTGGACTCAGGTTCTGGAGTCAACTTGATATCACAAGAGATGTATAAAGCCTGGAACCTGCCTCCATTAAGGAAGAGAAATATTCACTTAGATTTGGTTGACTAGTCCATCACTGTCCCCTTGGGACTGGTGGAGGACATCGTTACCACTGTATGTGGGTGGTCGTACCCAGCTAATTTCCTAGTGATCCAAATAAACAATGACAAAGGGGAATTCCTAATAATAATGGGAAGGGCATGGCTAAGTACTGTAAATGCATGCCTAGGAATCTGTGATCTTTCCTTGGAAATATTTAAGGAAAACACTTGTGGGAAGATCGAGAAGAAGAAGGTTCCATGCATCACATACAGTGATACAGGGTGTGATTGCATACAGGAATGTTCAGCATTGCTTGCAGGCAACCGGTGTGCACTAGAAGTTAACATACAAAGGTGCCTATATGTAGCAACCACACAACAAGAAGACACCCAATGGTTGATAGTTGGTCAAAAGAGCAACTCACCAACGTGCATGGAACTAACTGAGGGAACAACTTGTACTCACATCGAAAGCATAGATGCACTAGAGTAAGAGTGTTGTTGACTTCCAAACCTTAACTTAAAAACATCAATTGGTGGAAGTTGGAAACTTCTAAAAAATTCAAACAAATACTTCAATAGAAGAATGCTAGTCAGTGTGTAATAGACCAAACCTTACCATGAATCTAGAACGGTCAATGCACATAGCACATTAAAGGAAGGATGACCTCGCTCATTATTTTGGATCTTCCCCTTCCAACTTAGTCATGGGAGAGATGGCCACCTATGTTGATCAATCAAGGCCCTCAGTTCCTTTTTACATTTTTGTTTTACAAATTTCTTTAACTTTTCTTATTTTTATTTTACAACATCGTTCATACTTTTTCGTTTATTTGTGTGTCTACTGATTTTGTTAGGTTCGTCACTTAATAAATGCTCCTGATGATGGTATGAACTGTATTCTATTGGTTGCTAATGTTTGGTTTTTACCTTTGAGTTATAATGTTGATACTAAGGTATGGTTCTTGTGATATAACAGGAAATGAGTCCACATCATCCATGCATCCATGAATTTCTATGGTCTCTCTTGGCTTGGAACTGTACAATCCCTTTCTTCAAAAAAATAATAGAACTATCAATGAATTGGTGATTGGGCATTTATCAAAATGAGGAAGGAATTAAGGATTGAAAAGGATGTGACTTCAAGGGGATTTGATGCTATTGTGCTAGCCATTATCTTGGGTGCTTAAATGTTTTCTTCTTGAGTTTTCCTTACCATTCTGATGCTGCTCCAATATCAGGAAGCTGAGCTAATAAAAATAATAAGTCTTTGCATGGTGTGGTTCTCACGCAAAAAAGAAGAAGAAGTGAGAATTCAAAGCACATCCCTTAGATGAAATAATCACATGGGCTACAAGCACTGGTTATGGAACTAAACAAACATGTTCTCTCTAACTAAGGCCCTTTCTTGCTTCCTAATTTCTCCTTTCTCATTTTGTCAGAATGGTGGTGACTCTTTGGTAGAGGCATTCTTGTTACTTCAGGTGTATGGATTAGCCAAATGTATTAATGCAAAGTCACTAGATGTGGATTGTTTGAGGCTGAATTTGAAATGAGATCTACTAAGTCACATTAACCATTAATACACAAGGGGCTGTACACCACCTTGTTCTTGAGACTCCATTCCATTCTCTTCTTTCCATCGTTCTTTCTCCATTGTTCATCTCATTGCCGGTTGTATCAGTAGTCTATATTTTGGTTGATGCATTGTTTTCTTTTTGGTAAACTCTTGTGGATAAGACTTTAACTCTTGCTTCCAAATGACATTTCCAGAGCCTATGGACTCTTTGAATGTGGGAATGTCAGGGAATTACGGGGATGAGCCTACTTTGGGGAGGACCCATTGGCATTCCTATTTGGTGCATTAGTTAATTTCTTTCTCTTAAAAATTTTCGCAATCAACATTTATTTTGTTCATTCCCATCTTTGACATCCATTTCATTGGCATTGCAATTGTTTCTTTTTCTCCATCTTTCTTATTCCTTATTCTTTTCCATTCTCTCACTACCGAAGATTCACTCTTAGTCATGGGGGTCCTGGTCCAATTTTTTAGATTTTCTCTAAACCCCTACACCTTGGGTAGTCACCAGTGTTATATCTTCAAAATCCACATTAGCCATATCACAACTCATCCATTGGACCTTACATCGAAGTAGGGTATCAGCTGCATTGTGATTCATTTACCCTTGCTAATATAAGATTGTGTTGTATGTGCAGATGGCAATCATACACCAATGGATTGGATCTGGAGGGAACACTTGGAATGGACTAGTGCTAGAGCAGTCATGCAAGGAACAAGATTGATGGCGCGCTTATGGATGGACAATGAAAGGTGCAATCTTGGTGTTGGCAGCAACAGGCTTCTTCTTCTTTTCTTTTCTTTTCTTTTCTCTCTCTCTTCTCTCTCAGCTACCAAATAAGGCTGGATGTCAAATGTGTATAGTGTTCACCCTTGTTATCATGAATACTAATTTTGTCATGTATTGTAATGATGATTTGTTCATAGGTCATCCCATTCACCATTAGTATCATTCCAATTAATAATCCCATACCTTCCGAATATTTTGTAAGGAACTTGAGGAGGAGTTTTCATTCAGTCATGGGGGTATGATGGGACACGATATCGCATACGCAATATCGTGTCCACTGCTGCGATATCACATACACGGTATCATAGCTCATCATAATGTTTATAAATAAGAAGTGGCCTTCCCTATTTTGGACATCTAGATTTAGACCCTTAACCAAACTATAGCAGTTTTACCATTCCAAAGGTAGAATAATTTTCATGTGCCCGCAGTAGGAGTCTTAAAGTGAATGGATCTTTATTCGAGAAAATGGTACCTGCGCACACATTTGTGTACGGCAATAAAGATGAACTTTCTGATAAACCTTGCAGCATATGGACTAAGCTAAATAGGAGTTAATTATTGTTAAATGTTTAAATTCTTTCCTAAATAATTAATCTCTCTCAACCCTTGACTCTCCTAGTTAAGTGCATTTAGTACGATCGCTTCGAGCACGTGTGTAATGCTTAGTAACCCAGTAACGAGTAGCGTTTGGTAATCCTAGTAGTGTTGCACTGGTTCAGGGTATGTGTAGCAAGTGGGAATAGATACTGGTGCTAGGAAAATTGGAACTTAGTTAGTGAATAGTTAATGAAAGTTAGTCACTTAGTTCTCTTCACCTTTCCATATTAGCATAGGATGTTAAAAAGATAAAAGATATAAAAATCATATACCTCAAGCTTACTTAACCATACAACCGTGACAATACAAGTAAGTTTGGGAAGACAACAATTGATTAACCTTATTTGTTCCATTAGGGCACGTAAGCACTTAGTCCTTGGAGTTCGACCGGATCGTGCGTGAGATGCTTGTATTCGTATGGTTGAGTGTAGGGGTACCTCGCCACTCATCAAGTAGTTAAGTTAAATTAGTCACTAGTTATCTCTCTCTTTCCCTATTAGCACAGGACATAAAAACATAAAAGATATAAAAATCATATCCCTCAAGCTTACTTAACGATACAATCGTGACATACAAGTAAGTTTGGGAAGACAACAATCAATCAACCTGTCTTTGTTCCATAGAGGCACATAAGCACTTAGTCCTTAGAATTTGACTAGATCATGTGTGAAACACTCGTATTCGTATGGTTGAGCGTAGGGTTACCTTGCCCCTCATCATCGGCGCTGTTGCTAGGGACTTAGTTGTTTGTGTGCTAATTAGAACTTAGGAAATCATTCACATTGTTGGAACACATCCTTAGGGTTGATTGAGAAAATAATAAATAAGAATACATTGCACACTGAATAGACAAGTATGTCTCCTTCTTCATAGGAAAGTGCCTCACCGCCTAGGTCTGAAATAGAAAATAATCAACAACGTAATACACATGACGTTGATATGCTAGTCCCTCAACAAGTTTGAGTGGTATATATTCATCTTGATGAGTATATACTAGACTTCACCTTTATCCTCCATCAAGAAGAACAACGGCATTGGCGAGACTTAGAAGGTAACATAGTGTTACCTCCCTATCATTCAATCTTGAGCATGCTTCTTCATGCTCTCACATGAATTGGCATGCTGCACTTACATGCAGAATATGTTGTGCAAGACCATGACTTGAGAGAATACCATTCCACAGAGGCACAATGTCAAAGGGACTTGCAACGGGAGAGACATCATAAGTCTTTGAAGGGTAAGTGGTCCCAGGATGCCCCACAAGTCTTAAGCAAAAATGAGGGTGGTGAACCTACCTCAAGCAATCATCCACACAATGATGTTCCTCCCCTTGACTTTGGCCAAGGGGTTGTGTATTAGGACCTTCATTCCACTATTTATAACCTAGGTTCTGATACCCACGGGCACAAAGGTTCTGAAAAAGGGACATGAACTCATGATAAAGGTGGACATTCTGATCGCAATCACGATCGGGGCTGAGACCGTAGAAGAGAAGATAGTAGACACCATCATGGTGACGGTTCTCCTTCTTCTTCATCTTCATCATCTCCTTCACCCTCTCCTTCAATATCCGGATGTAGTCATAAAGAAAAAGACCATGGGGATAAAGGTTGGTAAAGTGAAAGTCATAGACAAAACAGTTAGGAAAGGGGACAAGGACACTCTAGAGAGTCACAACATAGAAGAAGGGAGAGTAGGTAACAACGTAGGCATCATAGATGCCATGGACGAGATGATCACGATGAATTCCTACTCGTTACTCAAAGTATGTTGGACATAACTAAGGCTGTTAGAATTCCAAAAAGGCATAAAAAAGATAGTAGGATCAATTAGATATGAAAAATATCCCATGATTTGAAGGGGGATACAACGCTGATCTTCAAAATCATTTACAAGCATTCCATGATGTGTGTGCCTTACAGAACATAGAGAACAAATGGAAAAAACTTAAGTTGTTCTCACGAACATTAGTTAAAGAAGCAGAAAGCTGGTACTGGTCTTTAGAACCTGAATCCATTAGTAGGTGGAGTACTATGTTAGAACTATTTAATGACAAGTACCAAATGTACTCCCGAGTGTCTAACTTATGAAAGAAAATCCAAAGCTAGAAACAAGGAGGACATGAACCCTTGGATGTTACCATGGGCCAATACTATGCACTATTACATCATTGTCTTGGCTATGGTTATTCGCAAAGGGATCAATTGCACCATCTCGTGGATGGGCTTAGGTATGAAACGAGAAGAACCCTTGGGACTTATGCCCATGGAAGACTATCTAAGCGTAGGTCCCATCAAATTCAAAGACTATTGGAGCAAGTTGCTAAGGAAGAAGGTGAGCTATGGAAGAGAGAAAGTGTGGAAGAGTATAATCGAGATCCTTCCCTTTGTAAGAGGGGAGTAAGATTTTGTGAGGATGAAGAAGAGTCACCACTCAAAGAGATGGTGAATAGGAAAAATTTGCCTATCCAAAAAATAACATTAGAATTTTCAGCAAAGGTAGACCAAATGTGAGATTTCCTAGACAATAGATTTCAAACTGTTCTTAAAATAATAGAGGAGTCTAGAGAGCAAGGTAGTGAGAAAAGAAAAAGGCGAGAGGCTGAACATACATGTAGCAAGGGTAAGGGCAAAGTTGTCATCATTGAAGAGGTTGTGGAGTTGGAAACAGACAATGATAGTGGATGTGAGATATGTTAATATGACCATCCTAAGGGATGTTGCCCTGTAATCTCAACCCAAGAATAAAAAAAAGGAAAACACCCCAAAGGTTACCTTATCCTCAAGGTAACCCAAGGCAGTTCCACCAACCCTTAACATATTATCCCAGTGGAACTCCACCACAACCGATTGAGCAATATCAACAGTGGAAACACCTACAATCATGGGGAATGCCACCACCAAGGCAACAGTATCCTTATTGGCAACTTGACCTGTATGGATATTACGTGTAGCAACCAATCTCCCCATGTGACTCTACTAGTTACATCACTCCTCAACATCACTACCAAGCCCATGAGTATTATGGGACTCCCTCTTCTAGGGGTGATATTCTACAAGCATTTCATCCTTCTCATTCGGCTGCATATCTTCCACCAATAGCTCCACTACCACCTGCTCCAGCTATGTAGGATGAAATCCCTATCCAGCCATAGCAACATAATGCCACAAGGGCTGTTAACTCTCAACCTACTGTTGGTTCCAACAACCACATGAAGAAAAGACCTTTCTTTAGAACCAACAGTCCAACCAAGCCCTTGCAGTTACAAGCAGTTGATTCCTTAGACATCTCAGTATCAATCAAAATTTCAGAGCCTCCTACAACTCAACCACCGCACTCAATGCATATGGTCATGCTAACACATGTCGTTGATAATTGGATCAAAGCTGGCCACCTTCCCAAGAAATTCTCTGATCCTAGGAGTCCTTTGATATACTTACAAATCATTGAAAATGCGTCATGCAAGGCTCTTTTGGATTTAGGTTCTGGTGTCAACTTGATTTTTCAAGAAATGTACAAGGCCTAGAACCTGCCTCCATTGAAAAAGAGCAACATCCATTTAGAGTTGGCTGACTAGTCCATCATTGTTCCATTGGGATTGGTGGAAGACATTGTCACCATTTTTTGTGGGTGATCGTACCTAGCTGACTTGCTAGTGATTTAGGTGAACAACGGTAAGGGGAACTTCCCAATCATAATGGAAAGAGCATGGCTAAGCACCATTGATGCATGCCTAGGAATCCATGATCTTTCCCTAGAAATATTAAAGGAAAATATATTTGGAATGATTGAGAAGAAGAAAGTTCCGTGCATCACATACAGTGACACAGGGTGTAATTGCATGTAGAGATCATGGTTTGTGTAAAGTTTAACATTTTCTGCATGCAATTAGTGTGTACAAGTGATTAACATACAAGGATTCCTATATGCAACAGCCACACAATAGGAAGGCATCGAGTGGCTAATAGTTGATCAAGAAAGTAGTTCACTCATATGCATTGAACCAACTAAGGGTTTGACTTGCACTTACATCGATAGCATAGATGCATTAGAGCAACTCCACCGCCAACTTCCAAGTCTTAACCTTGAAAATGTCAATTAGGAAAAGTTGGAAATCCCTCTGAAATTTAAGCAGGAGCCATCTCGAGCTGAAACCATTGTCCACCGGTATGGAATACACATTTCTTAAAAATGGAAAATTGGTAATTATCAACGCTAAGCTTGCTCCTGAACAGAAAGAATAACTTCTGAAAGTAATCAATAGATGGTCAAAAGCCTTCGCTTAGTCATGTCCCAAATTAATTGGAATAGATCCTAGGATATGCTAACATAGGATTTACACTGACTCCTCCATGAAGCCTCAAAGACAACCGTAGAGGTGTTTGAACCCAAAGCTAAAGCAAGTAGTTAAGGAAGAAATCAAACAACTTCTCAAGGCTAGGTTCATATACCCCGTTGCTGATAGTGAATGGGTTAGCCCCTTAGTTATTATGCCTAAAAAGGAAGGCAAATGGAGGGTGTGTATAGATTTCAGGCTATTGAATATGGTAACATGAAAAGATCACTTTCCATTGCCATTTGTTGACCAAGTCTTAGATACCATCGTAGGGCATCGTTATTACATTTTTCTAGATGGATATAGCAGATATAGCCAAATACAAATAGCCCGAGAAGACCAAGCCAAGACTATGTTCACCAGTCCTTGGGGAACATTTGCATACAAACAGATGCCGTTTGGCTTGTGTAATGCCCCTACAACATTTCAATGATTAGTTCTAAGCATCTTCCAATAGCAGATAGGAAATGGTGTGGAGGCATTTATGGATAACTTCTCCACTTATGGAGCAAACTTTGATCAAGCCTTGGACCAGTTGGAGCAAGTGTTAAAAAGATGTGTAGAAACCAATTTGAGGCTCAACTGGCAAAAAAGCCATTTGAGGGTCCAAGAAGGCATAGTACTAGGGCACAAAATCTCACACATAGGGATAGAGGTAGACCCTGAGAAAATCAAAATTATCCAAGGAATGACCCATCATTAGGAAATTTTCAAAGATATTCGGTTATTCCTTGGACATACTGGCCACTATAGGAGATTTATTGAGAACTTTTCAAAGGTTTCCAAACCATTGGTGGAATTAACGAAAAAGGACGTACCTTTCGAGTGGACCAGGGAATGCAAATTAGCTTTCCAAAATTTCAAATAGAAGCTAGTAGAAACACCTATTCTACAAGCTCCTGATTATTCCAAACCATTCCATATCATGATTGATGTCCAACTATACTTTAGAAGCCGTACTTACATAGTTAGATGACCAGAAGCATCCTTATTACATCCACTGTGTAAGTAGAAGTATCGTTGGTGCACAACTTAATACACTACCATAGAGAAAGAATTAATGGTTGTAGTGTTTGCACTAGAAAAGTTTAGACACTATGTATTGGGATATAAAGCATATATACATACAGATCATAGTGTAATCTGGTTCCTCATGAATAAGCCAATGGTAAGCCCTCATATCATACGATGGCTTATAATCTTACAAGAGTTTGATTTAACGATGACCAATTGCAAGAGGACCAAGAATGTAGTTGCTGATCATTTATCTTGGTTGCGATGGGACAAAAAAAAGGATGAGTATTCAATTTGTGATTATTTCCCTAATGAATTCCTCTTTGCTGGTGTAGTGAATAATCAATCACCCATGGAGACAAAGTGGTACAGTAGCATTCTTACCTATCTCCTCACCCAAAAATTACCACAAGAGTTAAACCTTAAGAAAAAACAACAGTTTCTTCACCGAGCCAAGTACTTTATGGAGATCAATGGGGAACTTTACAAAGTATGTTCCAATGGCTTGGTTCGATGGTATGTTCTTGATATAGATCAATTGCGAGTTCTCCAAGATGCTCATAAGGGTCCTTGTGGGGATCATTACATTGGGAGACGAACGACCATCAAGATCTTGCTTGCAGGATATTATTGGCCTACATTGTTTTAGGACACCCATCAATTCATCCAATCTTGTGAGTGCTGTCAACATGATGGGAGAATGACTACTTGAATGGAGGATCCGCAATAATGGATCCAACCATTAGAACCGTTCGACATTTGGGGAATTGATTTTATGGGGCCAATTACACCAATGTCCAATGGAAAAGCCTATATCATTGTTGCTATTGATTACCTAACTAAATGGGCTGAACCAGCTATTGTTAAAGATTGTACATCATCTACAGCTGCACAATTTGTTGAACAATAAATCGTAAATAGGTTTTGTGTGCCACGTGCACTTATTTTAGACAATGGTACACACTTCATAGGTGCAACTTTTTAGAAATTAATGCAACGCTTAGGGGTTGAGCATAAATTGACTACACCATACCACCCTTAAGTGAACGGTCAAGCAGAAGTCACCAACAGGGAGATTACGAAGATATTGACAAGAACCATTAGCAAGTTTAGGTGAGACTAAAGCACTAAACTAAACAATGCTCTTTGGGCATACCGCTCCACATGGAAACTCCCTATAGGCTACACTCCCTATGAGTTAGTGTATGATAAATTACCAATGCTTCTGTTGGTGACCGTTTGGGACGCGACCACCAACGAGTATCCTCGAACAGGATTTAGGTGTTTGTTGGTCTCTAGCAACACCAAGGCCCAGATACCTTCAAATAGACTCAGTAGTTAATGTGAGTATGTGTGTGTGCTGTTGCGGTGTGCGGTTGTGAAAAATGAAACGATTGCATTGTGTGTAAACTACAAATGACTTATCTTAAAGTGATTCAGCCAACTTTGCCAAGTACTGTGAGTTGTTGAGAGTTCCTA
>MNCI01012686.1:816502-840812 GCA_015680685.1 Gnetum montanum
TTAATGATTTTCTTAATTGATCAAAATGAATTGTTGTGCTAATAACAGAAATGTAAAGTGCATAAAATAAAATAAAATAAATGCATAAGAAAAAAAATATCAAGTGTTACAAGGATGAATCAAAGAGCTTGTCTTTATTTTCATACACAAGGTGTGCTTAGGTACACAATGCTTGAATAAAGATCCATCCACACTTCGACCTCCTATTGCGGGCACTTGGAAAATATTCTAACTTTCAAATAGACTACAAGAATTTTGCTACTTGACTACTAAAAGAATTCCCTTCAATTGTGTGCCTAGGCACTATATTTATAGGCTTGGGAGAAACTACTCTAATAATTAGAGTAACCACTCTAATAATTAGAATAACTGCTATAGTAACCGCTAGAGTAACCACTCTAATAATTATAATAACTACTAGAGTAACCACTAGAGCAACTACTCTAATAATTATAATAACTGCTAGAGTAACTGCTCTCATCATACCCCCACGAATGAATAAAAACTCTTCCTCAAGTTCCTTACAAAATATTGGGAAGGTATGGGATTATTGACTAATTGACAACTAACAGTGGAATGGGATGATAGACTCAACGTGCCTAGTGAACAGATCAATAAGCATAGTACAACATTAGTGTTCATGACCATTGTGGTGAGCACTCGTACATAAATGACATCCAAGCCTTTATTTGGCAACTTGAAGAGAAAAAGAGAGAGATAAAGAAGGTGCAGCGTGTTGCTGCCAATGCTAAGATTTACACATTCCATTGTTTATCCATAACCACATCATCAGACTTACTTCTTTCGTAAATACTCCAGTTCCAGTCCATCTTGAGTGCTTCCTTCAAGCCCAGTCCATTATTTGTATGATCACCATCTGCACACACAACATAGTCACAAATGAGTAAGGATAGATAAACCACAATGTAGTTGATACCTTGCCTCGATATGAAGCGCATTGGCTAAGTTGTGGTTATGGCAGAAACTGGTTCAAAGATTTATCACAGGTGACTACCCAAGGTGTAGGGGTTAGGAAAATAACAAAATGGAGAAAATTGAAAAATTTATGCTAGGGCCTCCATGACTAAGAGCGAACCTTCGGTAGCTATAAGATGAAAAAATATGAGGAAGAAGAAAGATGGGAAAAAATAACAACGGAAACGCCAATAAAATGGATGTCATGGATGGGGATGAAATAAGAGATGGTTTATTGTAGAAAATTTTTAAGGAAAATAACTTAACAATTGCACCAAAAAGGAATGCCGGTGGGTCCTCCCCAAAGCAGGCTCATGCCTTTTATGCCCTAACAAACCCACAAACCAAAGAGCCCGTAGGCTCTAGGAATGTCATTTGGAAGCAAGAGTTAAAAACTTACCCACAAGAATTCACCAAAGAAAAAGAATGCATCAACCTAGAATGGATTAATGATAAAACTAGCAATGAGGTGGAAAATGGGAAGAAATATGGAAAGGAGAGAATGGAATGGAATCCCAATAATAAGGTTGTATAAATCCCGTTATGTATTTCATGGCTAAGATAACTGAGTAGAACTCATTCCAAATGCAGACTCAAATCAACCACATTTAGTGACCTCACATCAATACACTTGGCTAATTCATCCTCTTGAGGCAACAAGAATGCTTTCACAAAGAGTGACCACCATCCCAAGGAGAGTGAGATGGAGAAGTAGGAAGCAAGAAAGGGCCTTAGTTAGAGGGAACCTTCAGACATGGGTAACATGTCTTTCCAGTGCCATAACCAATGCTTGTAGCCCATATTAATTTATTATGTCTAAGTGGTGTGCTTTGAATTCTCACCCTTTTCTCTTTTTTTTTGATGTTTATGCATGAGAACCACATCATGCAAAGATTTATTTTTATTTCACTCAACTTCTTGATATTTGAACAATGTCAGAATGGCAGAAAACCCAAGAAAAAGCATCCAAGCACCCAAGAGAATGGCTAGCACAAAGGCATCGAATCCCCTTGAATTCACACCCTTTTCATCCTTTGAGTCTTTCCTCAGTTTGAAAAATACCTAGCCACCAATTCATTAACAAGTTTACTTAGAAAAAAGGGACTATACAGTTCCAAGCCAGAGGAGACCATAGAGTTGTATGGATGAGTGGATGATGTGGACTCATTGCCTGTTTTACCAAAAGAACCATACATTAATATCAGCATCATAATNAGAGATGTCTACCTATGCTGACCATTCTAGGCCCTCAATTCTTTTTGAATTTTTGTTTTACACATTTTTCCAACTTTTCTTATTTTTTTTGCACCATCATTCATATTTTTACTATTTCTTTGTTTTCTTGATTTTCTTTTATTCATCATCAAATAAGTGCTCATTATGGTGGATTGAATTATATCATACTAATTGCTAATGTTTTGTTTTTACCTTTGAATTATGATGCTGATATTAAGGTACAGGCAATGAGTCCACATCATCCNGTGTTTGAAATTTAGTACGTTGTGACATATGTGTGGGATTCTAGTAGAGGACCTTATCTCTCAGTTGATATTTAAATTTCCTAATCCTTAGGTCATGACGTTATTTATTGAATGCCTTGTGCAACTCATTAGATGACAAGTCTACTAGTCGATTTTCATCTAGCAAGTTAAGGGTTGCTAACCATTGTTTTTGTGCTAGATCAAGGTCAAGGTTGAGGTCACATGCCTTGGATAGTGTATGGAGCTTAGTTTGAATGGGAAGCATTGGTAATTTACTGTACAGTAACTCATAGGGAGAGTAGCCTATAGGGAGTTTCCCTATGGAGCCATATGCCCAAAGAGCATCATTCAATTTAGTGCTCTAGTCTCACCTAAACTTGCTAATGGTTCTTGTTAATATCTTCATAATCTCCTTGTTGGTGACTTCTACTTGACCATTTTCTTGGGGGTGGTATGGTGTAGTCAATTTATGCTCAACCCCTAAGCATTACATTAATTTCCAAAAAGTTTCACCTGTGAAGTGTGCACCATTGTTTGAAATAAGTGCACGCGACACACCAAACCTGTTTATGATTTGTTGTTGAAAAAATTGTGTAGCTGTAGATGATGTAAAATATTTAACAACAGTTGCTTCAGCCCATTTTGTTAGGTAATCAATGACAACAAAAATATAAGCTTTTCCATTGGACATTGGTGTAATTGGCCTCATAAAATCAATTTCCCAAATGACAGAGGGTTCTAACGGTTGAATCCATTGTTGTGGACCCTTCATTCTAGCAGTCATTTCCCCATCACATTGACAGTGCTTACAAGATTGGACAAAACAATGGATGTCCAGAAATAATGTAGGCCAATAATATCTTGTAAGTAAGATCTCGATGGCCATTCGTCTCCCAACGTAATGACCCCCACAAGGACCCTCATGAGTGTCTTGGAGAACTCGCAATTGATCTATATCGGGAACACACCATCGAACCAAGCCATTTGGACATACTTTGTAAAGTTGCCCATTGATTTCCATAAAGTATTTGGCTTGGTGAAGAAACTATTGTTTCTTCTTAAGGTTTAACTCTTGTGGTGTTTGTTGGGTGAGGAGATAGGTAAGAATGCTACTGTACTAGTTTTTCTTTATGGGTGATTGATTATTCACTACACCAGCAAAGAGGAATTCATCAGGGAAATGATCAGAAATTGGATACTCATCCTCTTTGTTGTCCCATCACAATCGAGATAAATGATCAACAACTACATTCTTGGTGCCCTTGCGATCGATCATCATTAAATTGAACTCTTGTAAGATTACAAGCCATCGTATGATATGAGGGCTTACCATTGGCTTATTCATGAGGAACTAGATTTCACTATGATCTATATGTATATATACTTTATATCCCAATACATAGTGTCTAAACTTTTCTAGTGTAAACACTACAACCATTAACTCTTTCTTTGTGGTAGTGTAGTTAAGTTGTGCACCAGCGATACTTCTACTTGCACAGTGAATGTAATAAGGATGCATTTGGTCATCTAACCATGTAAGTACAACTCCTAAAGCATAGTTGGACATGTCAGTCATGATATGGAATGGTTTGGACCAATCAGGAGCTTGTAGAATGGGTGTTTCTACTAGCTTCTATTTCAGAGTTTGGAAAGCTAATTTGCATTCTATGGTCCACTCGAAAGGTACATCTTTTTTCGTTAATTCCACCAATGATTTGGAAACCTTTGAAAAGTTCTCAATAAATCTCCTATAGTAGCTAGTATGTCCAAGGAATGACCAAATATTTTTGATAGTTTCTGGTTGATGGGTAATTCCTTGGATAAATTTGATTTTTTTGGGGTCTATCTCTATCCTTGTGTGTGAGATTTTGTGCCCTAGTACTATGCCGTCTTGGACCATCAAATGGATTTTCTACCAATTGAGCCTCAAATTGGTTTCTATACATCTTTTTAACACTTACTCCAACTGTGCCAAGGCTTGATCAAAGTTTGCTCCATAAGTGGAGAAGTCATCCATAAAGACCTCCACACCATTCCTTATCTGCTATTGGAATATGCTTAGAACTAGTCGTTGAAATGTTGTAGGGGCATTACACAAGCCAAACGACATCTGTTTGTATGCGAATGTTGCCCAAGGACTGGTGAATGTAGTCTTGGCTTGGTCTTTTGGGGCTATTTGTATTTGGTTATATCTGCTATATCCATCTAGAAAACTGTAACAGTGATGCCCTATGATGGTGTCTAAGACTTGGTCAACAAATGGTAATGGAAAGTGATCTTTGAATGTTGCCATATTTAGTAGCTTGAAATCTATGCACATCCTTCATTTACCTCCCTTTTTAGACACAATAACTAAGGGGCTAACCCATTCTCTATTAGCAATGGGGTGTATGAACCCAACCTTGAGAAGTTATTCAATTTCTTCCTTAACTACTTGCTTCAGCTTAAGGTTCAATTACCTCTGTAGTTGCCTTCAAGGCTTCATGGAGGGGTTAGTGTAAATTATATGTTGAAATATCCTAGGATCTATTCTAGTTAATTTTGGATATGAACAAGCGAAGGCTTCCACCTATTTATTTATTACCTTCAGCAGTTCTTCTTTCTATTGAGGAGCAAACTTAGCATTGATAATTACTAGTTTTTCATTTTTAAGGAACGTGTATTCCATACCAGTGAGTAATGGTTTCAGCTCAAGGGGCTCCTGCTTAAATTTCTCAGGGATTTCCAACTTCTCCCAGTTGATATTTTCAAAGTGAAGACTTGGAAGTTGGCAGTGGACTTGCTCTAATGCATCTATGCTATTAATGTAAGTACAAGTAAAACCCTTAGTTGGTTCCACGCATATGAGTGAACTGCTTTCTTGATTAGCTATTAGCCACTGGGTGTCTTCCTATCGTGTGGTTGCTGCATATAGGAATCTTTGTATGTTAATCACTTGTGCATACTTATTGCATGCAAGCAATGCTAAACTTTACACAAACCATGACCTCTGCATGCAATTACACCCTGTGTCACTATATGCGATGCATAGAACTTTCTTCTTTTTGATCTTTCCAAATGGATTTTCCTTTGATATTTCTAGGGAAAGATTGCGGATTCCTAGGCATGCATCGATGGTGCTTAGCCATGCTCTTACCATTATGATTGGGAAGTCCCCCTTATCGTTGTTCACCTGAATCACTAGGAAATCAGCTGGGTACGACCACCCACAAATAGTGGTAACAATGTCCTCCACTAGTCCCAACGGGATAGTGATGGACTGGTCGACCAACTCTAGATGGATGTTGCTCTTTTTCAATGGTGGCAGGTTTTAGGCCTTGTACATTTCTTGAGAAATCAAGTTGACATTGGAACCTAAATCCAAAAGAGCCTTGCACAGTTCATTTTCATTGATTTGTAAATATATTAGAGGAGTCCTAGGATCAGAGAATTTTCAGGGAAGATGGCTAGCTTTGATCCAATTAGTGATGACATGTGTTAGCATGATCGTAAGAATTGAGTGTGGTGATTGGGTTGAAGGGGGCTCCAAAGTTTTGATTGATACTGAGGTGTCTAAAGAATCAGCTGCTTGTGATTGTAAGGGCTTGGTTGGACTATTGGTTCTAAAGAAAGGTCTTTTCTTCATGTGGTTTTTGGAACCAATAGTAGGTTGAGAGTTAATAGCCCTTGTTGCATTACGTTACTATGGATGGGTAGGGATTGAACCTTTCATAACTGGAGCAGGTGGTAGTGGAGCCATTGGTGGAAGAGAAGCGGCTAGATGAGAAGGATGATATGCTTGCAGGATATCACCCCTAGAAGAGGAAGTCCCATAAT
Organism: Gnetum montanum; assembly: GCA_015680685.1. Taxonomy (NCBI): domain Eukaryota; kingdom Viridiplantae; phylum Streptophyta; class Gnetopsida; order Gnetales; family Gnetaceae; genus Gnetum; species Gnetum montanum. The sequence continues at coordinate 822,775 of MNCI01012686.1, forward strand.
ACTCATGATCTTGGTAGTGAGGATGAGGAGTACTATGACCAGTAGAGTCATGTGGAGAGATTGGTTGCTGCACGTAATATCCATACAAGTCAGGTTGCTGGTAAGGATACTGTTGCCTTGGTGATGGCATTCCCCATGATTGTGGGTATTGCCACTGTTGGTATTTCTCAATCAGTTGTGATGGAGTTCCACTAGGATAATACGTTAAGGGTTGGTGGAACTGTCCCAAGGGTTCTTCTTGTTTCATGTCTAAGCCCATCCACGAGATGGTGCAGTTGATCCCTTTGTGAATAACCATGGCTAGGATAACGATGTAACAATGCATAGTATTGGCCAATGGCAGCATCCAAGGGTTCATGTCCTCCTTGTTTCCAGCCTTGGATTTCCTTTTGCAAGTTAGACACTCAAGAGTACATTTGGTACTTGTCATTAAATAGTTCTAACATAGTACTCCACCTATGAATTGATTCCGGTTCTAAAGATTGGTACCAGCTTTTTGCTTCTTTAACTAATGCCCATGGGAATAGCTTAAGTTTTTGCCATTTGTTCTCTATGTTCTATAAGGCACACGCATCATAGAATGCTTGTAAATGATTTTGAGGATTAGCGTTGTATCCCCCTTCAAATCGTGGGATGTTGTTCATATCTAATCTCTTGATCCTACTATCTTTTTGATGCCTTATTCAAATTCTAACAGCCTTAGTTATGTCCAACATACTTCGAGTAGCGAGGATGGGTTTATCGTGATCATCTCATCCATGGTGTTTATGATGCCTACATTGTTCCCTACTCTTCCTTCTTCTATGTCGTGACTCTCTAGAGTGCCCTCATCCCCTTTATTGGCTATTTCGTCTATGAATTTCACTTTTCCGACCTTTATCCCCATGGTCTTTTTCTTTATTACTATGTTTGAATATTGAAGGAGAGGATGAAGGAGATGATGAAGGTAAAGAAGAAGGAGAACTGTCATCATGACAGTGTCTACTACCTTCTTTTCTATGGTCTCGGCCCTGATTGTGATTGCGATTAGAATGTCCACCTTTATCATGAGTTCATGTTCCTTTTTTGAACCCTTTGTGCATGTGCATATTAGAACTTGGGTTATGAATAGTGGAATGAAGGTTTTGATATATAACCCTTTGGCCAAAGTCAAGGGGAGGAACATCATTTTGTGGGCGACTGCCTGAGGTAGGTTCACCACCCTCATTTTTACTTAAGACATGTGGGGCATCCTGGGACCCCTTACCCTTCAAAGACTTATGATGTCTCTCCTATTGCAAGTCCCTTTGACGTTGTGCCTTTGTTGGATGTATTCTCTCAATTCATGGTCTTGCACAATGTATTTTGTGTGTAAGTGTGGCATGCCAATTCGTGTGAGAGCACGAAGAAGCATGCTTAGGACTGAATGATTGGGAGATAACACTATGTTACCTTGTAAGTCTCGCCAACGTAGTTGTTTGTCTTAATGGAGGATAAAGGTGAAGTCTGGTATATACTCATCGGGATGAATATATACCACTCGAACTTGTTGAGGGATTATTGGATCAACATCATGTGTATTACGTTGCCGACTATTTCTTGTTTTAGACCTAGGAGGTGAGGCACTTTCTTACGAAGAAGGAGACATACTTGTCTTTTCAGTGTGCAATGTATTCTTGTTTATTATTTTCTCAACCAACCCTAAGGGTTCATTCCAACGATGTAAATGATTTCGTATGTTCTAGTTAGCGCACAAACAATGAAGTCCCTGGCAATGATGCCAATGATGAGCGGCGAGGTACCCCTACACTCAACCATACGAATACGAGCGTTTCATGCATGATCTGATCAAACTCCAAGGACTAAGTGATTATTCGCCCTTGTGGAACAAGGATGGGTTGGTTAATCATTGTCTTCTTAAGCTTACATGTATGTCATGATTGTATGATTAAGTAAGCTTGAGGCATATTATTTTTATAGCTTTTATGTTTTTATGTCCTATGCTAGTAGGGAAGGAGAGAGGTAACTAAGTGACTAATTTAACTTAACTACTCATTAACTAAGTTCTAACTAATCCTAACACCAGCATCCATTTTGACTTTCTGTACACATCCTAAACCAGTGCAACACTGTTGGGATTACCAAAAGCTAATCATTACTGGGTTACCAAGTATTACATGCATGCTCAAAGTGGTCGTGCTTGTGTAATTTAATGATTTGCTTAATTGATCAAAATGAATTGCTGTGGTAATAATAGAAATTTAAAGTGCATAAAATAAAATAAATGCATAAGAAAATAAAATAAAAGAAATGCGTAAGAAAAAAAATCTCAAGTGCTGCAAGGATGAATCAAAGAGCTTGTATTTATTACCATACACAAGGTGTGCTTAGGTACAAAATGCTCGAATAAAGATCCATCCACACTTCGACCTCCTGCTGTGGGCACTTGGAAAATACTCTAACTTTTAAACAGACTACAAGAGTTTTGCTACTTGACTGCTAAAAGACTTCCCTTGAATTGTGCACCTGGGCACTATATTTATAGGCTTGGGAGAAACTACTCTAATAATTAGAGTAATTGCTCTAATAATTAGAATAACTGCTAAAGTAACCGCTAGAGTAACCACTCTAATAATTAGAATAACTGCTAAAGTAACCACTAGAGTAACCACTCTAATAATTAGAATAACTACTAGAGTAACAGCTAGAGTAACTGCTCTAATAATTAGAATAATCGCTAGAGTAACCGTTCTCATCAGAAATGAAGGGGTACAAATCCTCCAATCAAATACAAACTTAGGCTACCACACATGAACTAGGATTAGCAGGGAATGATGAAAAATTGAAGCTTTTAATACTAAAAATGACTAAGTGTAAAATCATATGAAAAATAATTATGGATTATTAGAAAATAAATTAAGTTTATAATAGGCTCTAAATGATAAAAAAAAATTAAGTGTAAAATATGGATAAAGAGTATAAAATATTAAAATATTATAACTATAATATGAAAGGAAGGATCTAATTTCCCTCCCCAAATGATGGTGTTTTTATGTTGAAAAATGACTAAGTATAAAAAGGTTGAAAATTTGACTAAGTATATAATATGATGTAGGAGATAGAAAAAATTCTAAGTATAAAACTTATATAAAAGGATATAAAATGTTGAAATACTAATGTTATTATGTAGAGAGAAGGATGTCAGATCCCTCCCCAAAAAATGAAATTTTTATATGGAAAAACAACTAAATGTAAAATGTTGAAAATTTATCTTAGTATAGAAAGGTTGAAAATTTTTCTACGTATAGGATGTGATGTAGGAGATAGAAAAAATTATAAGTATAAGACTTATATAAAAGATATAAAATTTTGAAATATTAATGTTATTATGTAGAGAGAAGGATGTTATATCCCTTCTTAAAAAGTCAAATTTTTATGTGGAAAAATGATTAAGTGTAAAATGTTGAAAATTTGACTAAGTATATAAAGGTTGAAAATTTGATTAAGTATAGAATGTGATGTAAAAGATAGAAAATATTCTAAGTGTAGAATGCAAGTAAATAAGAGTAGAATAATAAAAGTGAGATGCTTTGATATAGGGGAAAGGTTTCAAATCCTTTCTCAAATTCACCTCCTATGGAGGGCCAAACTACAAATGATGGAAGAAAACTTAAATGTGATAGAATTGATAAAAGAAGATTAGATCTTGAATAAAATATAGATTTGAAGGATGGAATTGAACCTTTAGAGGGTTAGGTAATGGATAGAGAAGCCATAGGCGTGGTCTAGAGTCAACTTCGGGCCAAAATGAGGTTATTTCAGCTATGGTTCTTGTCACTAATGCTAGAGTTAAAAAAATTCTAACTTTAGACAGTGCTACAGAAGCCTAAAAATTCTATCTCTGAAAGTGATGTTGAAGGTGTGGAAGGTAGCCAAGGAGCATGCAAGTGCTATGATGATGACAAGTGATCATGCTCTTGATCTTTCAAAATTTGACGAATGCTCTCACATCTCAAAAGATCTAACCTAAAACTTGTGTTTTAAGCTTGTATTTATAGGTCTATAATTGTCAAATTTAACTTAGGGTTGCTAAAATTGAACGTAGAGTTAAGTGTAACTTATCACCAAGTTCAAAAATAACAAGTTTAGTCTTTGGATTTAGTGTAGATGGTAACTTATGAATATGATGTTGATATTGACATTGACATTGACACTGACGTTGATGCAGCATCAATATCAGTTCCTAGAGTTAGAAAACAATTTCACAAATTTTCTGGCCAAAAATTCTAACTTTGGAAATGCCAGAATTAACCCTAAAATATGTTAAAATGGTAATTTTGAATCACTAAGAGACTCGTAGACTAGTGGAAATATATGAACCTAGTGTATTGGACGATTCAAAGAAGTTGAGATGAGTTCTGATCTTGTCAGTGTTCCATACTTAGCCAGAAATTCTAATTTTTCAAGTTTCCAAAAACTTGCCAAACATGAAAACTATGGAAACCTGGAGCACCAAAATTGCAGTTGATGAGTTATCTTGGCCTTGGGGATCCATTACACACATCAAAACATACTTTTAGTGAGATTCGGGAGTCTTAGAGATGGTGATACTAGCACTAACTCTAACACAGCTTCTACATGAGTTCTTAAAGTTACAAAAAATTTTGTTAAATTTTTTGGTAGAAAATTCTAACTTTGGAAAAGATAAAATTAACCCTGAAATGGGACAAGATGATAATTTTGAAGCACTAAAAGATCCATAGACTAGTGGAAAGCTATGAATTTGGTGTATAGGATAATTCGAAGATGCTGAGATGAGTTTTGATTTACTAGTGTTCCATACTTAGCCAAAACATGCTAATTTTTCAAGTTTCAGAAAACATGCAAAAAGTGAAAATTTTGGAAGTATAAAGCACTAAAATTTCTAAAGCCTGAAATGGGACATCAAATAGGCCAAAGTATCATCTCTCCATTGATGGGATCTTTCCCTCAAGTGTTGGCATGTTTGGAAGTGTTTTGGGATCATTTTGATGACTTTAGGGTGTTTTGGGGGCTATGGGGACTTGTTTGGAGGTGTCCAGAGGTTCCAGGCCTCAAAATAAGAATCTTTAACTTTGACCCTTGTAGGAAAGACATCTTCACTACATATTAGATGTCTTTTTCACCTTAAAGATGTCTTCTCTAATAACATCTACACTCAAGAGAGACGTCCCCTGTTTCCCCAAGACGTCTTCTCTGATAACCTTTGCACTTGGGAAAGATGTCTCCTTTATATTTTAATGGACATTAACTTGAACAATAAATTGGAGGAAAGATGAAGAGACAGGGAGGGGGAGGTATAAATAGACCTCTTAGGCCTTCAACTTGAAAAAAAAAGAGTTTGTAGAGAGTCTATGGAGTTGTGAGAAGAGTAGAGAGAGATAGAGTCTTGGCAAGGTGCCTTGATCATCATCCATGTAAGTGTGTGTTTTCTTTGATTGAGTGTGTGAGAGTTGGATTGAATCTCTTATCTTTCCTTGGGAAATTGTGCTTCCTTTAAACTATAATTTCTCCATTTGAATAAGAATAAAGCTTTCATTTTCTTTTCTTATTCAAATTTGCTATTATTCTGATATTAAGAGAGTTTGGATTGTGGAATCAATGGGAGCTCCTCATCAGATTGGTATTAGAGTAGCTTGGAATTGAAGTCAATTACATTCAAGTGGATAGTTCTCATCTCAATTACAAAGAATCAATCCAAATTCTCAAGCTTGGATGAATTCTCTCTTGCTACTTGTTCTACTCATCCTAGGGTTTTAAAATTTTCCTTTGATCCCTAAGTTTTTCATATCTTTCAAGAATTGGAAGATAATTGTGGAGTTGGACACCCATTGGCTTGTAATAGCTAGGGTTTGAAGATCTTATGCTTATTTATCTTAAGATCTAAGAAATGTTTGTCTCATTCCTTAAGAAAGCTTGAAATTTTCATCTTTCCTTGTAGAATTTTATTAAAATTACCTTTTAGATCAATTTCCATCATGCCTCCAAAGATGAAGATAGTTCAAGCTTTGTCGAGAGACATGGATGATATGAGAAATGATCTCAAGCTTATTGCTGAGAAAATTGAAAAAATTGGAGAGAATAAAGGACCTATTTCTTCACCAAAAGAATCCAAGCAAGGGTACAAGTCATGCAATTGTTCACTAAGGCATTCTTCAAGACATTCCTCAATGCCATTCCTTGAAGATGATATTCCTTTTGAAGATATATACTTTGGAGAAGGAGAAGCTCTAGATGATGTTTTTCTTCATGCTCCTAGTACTAAAAATAAGTCTCAAGTCTTTAATATTCCTAGGATAAGAAAAAAGGAACTTCCTTCTAAGCCTCAAAGGAATAAAGGTGAAGGAATTGAAGTCACTCTTACAAAAGCTTTTATACATGCTTCAAAGATGCCTCATGTTGAAGTGAAATCCTTCAATGACATGGATGAAATTGAAGCTTTTATCTCTTGGTTGAAAATGATTAACAAGTACTTTGAACTTGATGATGTAAAAAATCATCAAAAGGTGTCTTTTGTTGAAACAAAATTGGAAGGCATAACACTTGTATGGTGGGAAAAGAAAAGTCATTCTTACAAGGTGAAAAATGGTACTCTTATCAAGGATTGGTCTTTAATGTAGTTCATGCTCAAGCCAAAATTTAAGAAGAATCATCATAAAAAAGAGGGCATCCAAAATTGAAGTACCTAAGGCAAGGTGATAAGAGTGTGAAGGAAGGCTTTCTAGCTTGCAAAAGTTCATTGGGATGATTATGAACAAGCACCTAAATTTCAAGGAGGACTGATAAGGGAGTACCAACAAGAGCTAACCTTTTATGAGCCCTAAATATTGGATGAGGCTTTTGAATTAGCTCTTAAGGTTAAAAAGAAATTTCAAGGCTACACTAGAGGTTCTAAAATCTTCTACGGGCAAGGACACTAAAGCTTTTGAAAGCTAGAAAGAAGCCAAGGAGAATGGAAATGATAGGGAAGACACCAATGAGAAGCAAGAGAAGATCAAGGAGGGCCAAGATTCCAAGAAGGACTACTCCAAGAAAGGAAAAGGTCAAGGAAATGGTTATGCCTCCAATCTTGAATGCTTCAACTATGGGGAAAAGTGACACAGATAATGGGAATGTAATAAGCCAAAAGTTCCCAAGAGAAAGGAACTCAAAATTTGATAAAAGGCAGAATCATTCAATGAAGGTAGAACTTTTGTGATTGAAGATGCAACAGAAATTAATTCTTACATTTTTATAAAAAATGTAAATGTTAATCAAGGAAATGAGGGAGAAGAAAGATATGATGAAGTAGAGATTAGTTAGAAAATGAGTTTTCAAGTATCTCTTATTGACAAAAGGAGTGCTCAATACTCCAAGGTTTCAAGGAAGGAAACCAAGAGCTTCATCAAAGGGACCAAAAGATATTCAAAGTCCAAGATGATGTATGCTACTAATCAAGGAGAGTTTTTACCTCATGGGTCATGGGAGGTAAAGGATCCAAGCCAAATGACTGGTCAAGATAAAGGGATTTCTCCAATAAGGGCCAAGAGCATTACTACAAGGTATGAAACTCATACCTTTTGCAATTGTTCTATACCTTGTGGCAAGGAAAATGAGATTCTAAGCCAAGTTGAGGCAATCTCATGGGAGATAGAGAAGTCTTCTAGCCAAGGTATGTGGAAGAATGATTGATCTAATGATGTTTTTGATGAAAATGATGTTAAAGCCATGCAGGAAATTTTACCTTTTGAGTTGGTACCTCCAAAATGGGATGAAGAGCTTGTTGATGATTCCTTTGAAGAGGAGAAGCCATTGGAATTGGGAACTCCTATTTGGGATTTTGAAACTTTAAGCTTTGGGAGATTAGACAACCATATGTTGAAGATCAAGTTGAGCCAAAGATGGATGGATGAAGCCATGAAGAGGTAAGTAAGTGTTAGCTTTACCTTGTTGATGTTAGTAATGTCTCTCATGTTGAAGCTAGTGTGATGGATGCTAGTTTTTCACTTTAGATTGGTAGTGGTTTGTTCAATGGTAAGGATGTCCATCATGATTATTGTAGTGATTATGATAATGTTGTGAGTCCTATTTTTTTTGATACAAACAATGTGATTTTTGATGTCATTACTACTAAAACCAAAGCTAGTGATGGTAACGGATTTGATTTTGTATGGGATAATGATGGATATGGTGGTAGCCATAGTAGAAAGGTCATTATTGAAGTTGGTAAAGACATTGATAATGATATGATTTGCTAGAAATTGGAGATGTTTTCTATGGATTATGATAAGGATGAATTTTTCAAAGATGCTGATGACCTTGATTATCTTGGCTATGAAATGGATGAGTAGCATGAAGACAATCTACATTGTGATGATGATGATGAAGGGAAGCTAAGTGGCAGTCTTCCAAACACCAAGAAGAAGAAATTGAAGAAGAGGAAAAAGGATGGAAGAAGGGAAATTAGTTTGAGGAGACCTAATCCTTTTGAATTTCCTTAATCTTCTTTTGTTGTAGGTCATGGAAGAAACACATGGGATTTGGTGCTCTCCAAATGGAAGCATGGTGAAGCCTTAGAGGGCAAATATCATATTCACTCTTCTTTCATGAATTTCTCCACTGTGATGTAAGCACAAAATTGTGTTGGTATGTATCTATGTTTATGTATGTCATGCAAAAATTATGTTATGTGTCTATGTTTGTGAAATAACTTTTGGATAGTAAAGATAAAATGTTGTGAGCTCTAACCAATCCATGTGTGTTATGCTTTGATTTGTTTGTGAAGTGTGGCCTATGTAAGGGGGCAACAACTATCCAAAGTGTAAACATCTTGTGTGGAAATCAAGATTCTTATAAAGGAGGAGGGTGCTAATGTGGACATCAAACATGCCAAAGTAACATCTCTCCATTGATGGAATCTTTCCCTAGAGTTTTTTCATGTTTTTGAGTGTTTTTGGGTCATTTTGATGACTTTAGGGTGTTTCAGGGGTTATGGAGACTTGTTTGTAGGTGTCTGGAGGTTCTAGGCCTCAAAACAAGCATCTTTAACTTTGACCTTGATAGGAAAGACGTCTTCATTAATAATTAGATGTTTTCTACACCTCAAAGACACCTTCTCTAATAACTTATACACTTAGGAGAGACGTCTCCTATTTCCCCAAGATGTCTTCTTTGATAACCTTTGCACTCGGGAAAGATGTCTCTTGTTTCTTGGAGATATCTCCTTTAGATTTTAGTGGACATTAACTTGAATGATCAATTGGAGGGAAGATGAAGAGATGGGAAGGGGAGAGGGGAGGAGGAGATGGGAGGGAGGGTAAAGGTATAAATAAACCTCTTGGGCCTTCAATTTGAAAATGAAAAAGAGAGAGAGTTTTAAGAGAATCTAGGGAGTTGGAAGAAGAGTAGAGAGAGATAGAGGCTTGGCAAGGTGTACTAATCACCATCCATGTGAGTGTGTGTTTTCTTTGATTGAGTGTGTAAGAGTTGGATTGAATCTCTTGTTTGTACTTGTGAATTTTTCCTTCCTTTTAGCTATAATTTCTTCATTTGAGCAAGAATAAAGCTTTCATTTTCTTTTCTTGTTCAAATTTGCTGTTGTTGTGACATTGAGAGAGCTTGGATTGTGGAATCCATTGGAGCTCCTCATCAGTTGTCTTAGCCTTGGGAGCCCATGGTGCATGTTAAAAAATGGTTTTGGTGAGATTTGGAAGTCTCAAAAATGGTGATAATAGTGTTGATGCTAATGTAATGTTAGCGTCAGTTCCTAGAGTTCGAAATTTTTTTGGCAATTTTCAAGATTTTTTCAAAGTTATAGCTATTAATGTCAAAAAAAGTGGGATATGATCCTGAAGGGTCCCGAGAGGCCTTCAAAGGTCAAAAATATATCTTGTAAGGTTGTTTTTGGAGCATTTTGTGCCATAATGTCAAAGAAAATGTAATTTGACATCCATCACCTCTAATACTTGGAAAAATTTTGACCTTAGGGTCTAGGGGTCAAACTACCAAATTTGCCTAATTCAAACTTTGTGATGTCAAGGGAGCTTAGGATTTACAATTTTTGGTCCTACATGATGCAAAATATACAATGGCTTCAACACTTAAAAAATTTTGGTTCTAGAGCTTATTGCAGATTATGAAAAATTAACTCCATAAGTTGGATTATGAACTGAGATGGTTCCTGATGGCCCCTAGGAGCTAAGAATGTGTCTAGTAATGACACATTTGAGGGATTTGATGCTGAAATCCTCATGGAAGAAGGTTGAAACCATACTTAGTTTCATTTCAAAGTGAAACAAAAAAGTGGATACAACACTTGGATCTAAGAATCCATAGCACATATCAGAATATAGTTTTGATAGGATTCAAAGGTCTTAATGATGATGATCTTGGTCTTAACATTGATGTAAATTATAGCATCTACAATGCTTAATTAAAATTTTTGAACTTTTTCTAGAATTTTCCTAAGTTATCGAATTTGAAGATGAAAAGTTGGGATATGATCTCAAATGATTCCTAGAGGCCTTCAAAGGTTATATATATGTCTTAAAAGGTTATTTTTGAGGCATTTTATCTTTTGATATCAAAGGAAGCTTAATTCAAATTTTGCGACACCTCTAATACTTAGAAAAATTTTGATTTTAATTTTTTTCTAAGGTCATTGAAAATTGAGTTCATAAGCTAGATTATGAACTTCAATGATCTCTAGGAGTTGGGACTACACCTTGTAATCATGTATTTGGGGAGCTTGGTGCCCAAAACCTCATGGAACAATGTCAAAACCACACTTTTTCCTAATTCGAATTGAAGTAGAAAAGTAAATACAATCGCCCTTAATGAATATTGTAGGTTACATGATACTAGGTAACATTTAGAGAATAATTGCCCTCAATTCCAAGATTTATATTGGGACCTAATGCAAGAGTTACAAAATAAATAAAAATAAAATGCCTGACTAATGACTCTAGAAGTTCCTCATAAAATAAAAAATGAACTAGTGGCATCTTTTGAGCAAATTATGATTAATCAACCTATCCCAAAAAATGCACAATTTAGAAAAGTTAGAGACATTATGAATAGGACTAGTAAGCCAAAAGAAAACACATATATTTCTTCTAGATAGAAAAACCAAGGTAATCAAATGGCTATATCTCAATATCAAACATAACTAGAACTCCTTTACAAAATCAGTCATTCAAAAAAAAAAAAAAAAAAACAAAAATCAACTTGAGCCTAGGTGTGAAACAAGAATGTATGATCTCATTGGGGATTTTTTAAAAAAATTAAAGCTAAAATATCCACATGCAAACTTTTACAATTAAAGGAAGTAAAAGAAGCTATACATAGATTGGTTAGCAAAAATAAAGATAAAAGTAAGATTTCCATGCATGAAAAACAAGTTCATCTTGTAGAGGAAGTGAGAATCCTTAAAACTTCCACTCTTATATTCTATACCAAGAAAGACCAGTCACCTTTCTTAACCATCCTTGTAATATATGAAAAAAATGTTCATAATTTAAAGATAAAAGTAAGATTTCCATGCCTGAAAAACAAGTTCATCTTGTAGATGGAGCTAGAATCCTTAAAACTTCCACTCTTATATTCTATACCAAGAAAGACCAATCACCTTTCTTAACCATCCTTGTAATATATGAAAAAAATGTTCATAATTTAAAGATAAAAGTAAGATTTCCATGCCTGAAAAACAAGTTCATCTTGTAGATGGAGCTAGAATCCTTAAAACTTCCACTCTTATATTCTATACCAAGGAAGACCAATCACCTTTCTCAACCATCCTTGTAATATATGAAAAAAATGTTCATAATTTTTTAATGAATTTAGGAGTAATTGTTAATGTAATGCCTTTTAAAGTTTGTAAAACCTTAGGATTTCAAATGATTTCATTAACAAGATATGTTATTCAACCCATGGGTTAAGTGTCCATGTTGTGGGATTGATAAAAATGTCCAAATTTATCTCAAGAAATACTTAGATTTTATGTGTTACATGGACATCATAGTAGTGGATTTAAAGCCAACCTATGACATGCATTTATCATGTACCTTTGATGCTTAGTTTGAAGGCTTCTTTAGATCTAATTTTTTAGAGCTTCTTCTTTCAATTAAAGAGGGATCTGAATATGTGATAATTTCTAGGGAATTTTTTTATTGTCATGTAATCATAGACCCAAAAGGACCTCATGTTAAATATCAAATGAAATAAGAGATTCTTTATCTAATATAAATCCATACATCCATACTAATGATTGGTGTAGGGAAACCTCTTCCAATTCCCTTAATTATACCCTACATGTATGTTTTGGTATTTTTTTGAGGTGTTTTGGGCTTATTTTGATGAGTTTAGGGGGTTCTAGGATCTATGGGGACTTTTTTAGAGGCATCTAAAGGTTCTAGACATCAAAACAAGCATTTTGGTGTTTAGCCCCGGTAGGTGAGACGTTTCTCTAGAAACTTAGACCTCTTGGGTGAGACATCCTAGCTGAGACATCTCAATTGTGCATGCAACATCTTAGGTGAGGCATTCCACCAGAACCTGAGATGTCTTAGGACTAGATAAGACATCCAAAAAAAAATAGCATACATCTCAACCAAGATTTGGGCTTTTGTAGGAGATGTCTTGATAAGGTTAGAGATGATGTACACTTGGGGAAACTTCCCAAAACACCCATTACAATTCAAGAAACAACCAAAGTAAGATGAAAACAATTGGAGTGGGAAGACTTGGGAAATATTGAAAGAACCTCAAGTTGAGTTGAGGAAAGGTTTCTAGGTTACTTATCTTCTAGTTTCTTATAAATATTAATGTAATTCACCATTATTAGTGCCAAATGCCAAACCTTGATCGAGAGCAAGGTAGAAGCTCTTGAGAAAGGAGAACTTGTGCAAGAAGAGAGCTTGTGCAAGGAAGTTGAGTGAGAGGCAAGGGAGAGCACTTGAGAAAGGTTGAGGAAGTTTCTTTTATAAGTGTCTTGTCTTAAGGTTAGGCTCTATAGTGAGTGATTGAGGATTGAGAAAGGAGAGGTGTGGCCTCTAAGATCCTTGGGAGAGCTGTGAGTTAAGCTTGGCTCCTCATATTGATGTATTTTCTATGTATTTTGAGAATTTTTTTTATAAAAGAAAATTTTTCTCTATTTCATTGTGTTATTTTTGTTTTCTAAGCTATATTTTCTTAGAAGTTGTATATTGGATCCTATTAGGATCTATTGAGGTGCAACTCCTACACCAATGCTACTCCCTACCACTAAGCCTATAAATAAATCTTAAAGTTACATGATGATACCTTACCTTTTGATCAACATGATGGAAAGACATTCCTCTTTGATGATCATCCTCTAATTGGCAAAGATAAAAATGTTAATGAAATCCTCACAGTACAACCTACTAATGCTGTTAGCTATGATGATGATAATATTTATATCAATTAAAGAGCCTACTTTTCAAATTTAGTAACTTTCAAATTCCACCTATGAATTTTTCTTAGATTATTTGAGTTTGAAGACAAGCCTTATCACTAGATCTTATGATCTTTGGAATGTTGTACTCAAAAGTTTAAAAACATTGAAAAATCTATTAAGTCATCAAGCAATCATTAAAAGGTGGTTTCATAATTTTTTTTCTAAATCTTTTCAAATAGGTCATCAATTTAGAAAAAGAGATAGAGATTCTTAGCAAAAATGTCCTCAAGCTAAGTTTTTATTAATTTGATCAAGATCATATCAAAGTATGGATGTTATAGCCCTTAATGTTTTTAAAATAACTACCCTGCAAGATAATAAGTTTGCTTGAAACTTCAATGTGTTTCATCTTAAAAATTTTTATACTGATGTTGTATGTGGATACCTAGTAAATTAGTAATTTAATAAGTTGTAGCTATTAATATGTATTTATGCATATAGGATGCATAATATATTGTATGCACTTAAGTATAATGTGTTTCATCTTTTTGCATTTATAGTATCATTTATTAGTCTAGTAATGTGCATGACTTACAGGGTGTTGGAACCTTATAATAATTGTCATATAGATACATCCCAAGATATGTTACAATTATGGTAAAAATAAAAAAAACTCATGTAGCCCACCGCATTTTGTTGGGATAAGGATAGGATGACGATGATACACCTTAGGATATATAGTCCAATTTGAACTTTATAACTCGGTATTGTCCACTAAAATCAAACTCATGACTTGAAGCTTTCAAATTCAAAGTCCTACCACTAGCCTTATTTTTCTTTTTCACTAAGAGGTTTTAGGGATTGGGCGGGTGTGGGGGGTGTTGGTGTGTGCGTGGGGGGAAGGTGTTGGAACTTGTAACCTAGTAGAATTGAACCTATTACCTAGGGTTACCAAACTAAGACTTGTACCACTAAGCTAACAATTCATTATTAATAGCTTATTGTTATGTGTATGACATAGTTTTAAAATCATGTTAATATAAGTGCATGTCTTTAAAGTAAACTTAAAGGATGTTTGAATTCAATGCTTAGTTCTTATTAATTATACTTGATAGATTATGGGAATACTTGTAACTCTTTCTTTCTTTGTTAACTAAATTTTAAAATGAAATCTTTGAGGCTAAGTCATGAGAATCATGTGTTATTTAAATTTCCTACTACCTACATGTTATTTTATGGTATTACCCTTGAGATCAAGTTGATGTCATAGCATCCTCCTTTGGGTTGCATTTTTTTAAAACTTGTATAATTTTGAGGTATCTTCATAGTTTGGTAATCTATATTAAATTATGATGAGATAACTCAATGTAAGGGATCCATGCTCTGCTAGAAAGGATTTGAGATAGCAACCAACTATTGGAACATTAAGCTCATTCTTTGTTATGTTTAATCATGGTTTTTTGTAACTATATCTTACATTCATAATAATGGTACAAAGCTAGAGTACCTTCCTTTCCCTATCCCTTAAAAAAAATAATAAATAATCAATATTTTGGTTCTCACTATTTAAAACTACTAAGGGTGTTAAGATTAAATTCACTAATAAATGTATTGAAAAGTTGCAAAAACATATCTCGATCTATCTATGATACTTAATAGAGTATCTAAAACATTGATTTAAATCTCTTTAGATGTATTTCTAATGCCTTATAGATTTTGGTTTTCATCTCCATTAAAAAAAGAAAAAGAAAAATGTATATGCATCTAGCATACATAGGGTTTAATATATAAATACATATAATATATATGCTATAATATATAATTGGTATTCAAAATAAAGGTGGGCATTTAAACTATAATATATAATTGGTATTCAAAATAAAGGTGGGCATTTAAAATATTTGGAACATGTTGTTTCTTTGTTTTGGTTGGGGCTTGATGTTGTGCATAGCATCGGCCTCAACTTTAGTTTTCTTTTAGTTTTAAAAGCTTAAGATAGTGATAATAATAATGATAAATACTTTATTTCTAATTAACAATTAGTGTACTAATTTTTTTTATTTGCTTGAATAGATGATGCTGAGGAAGAGAAGTAAGGAGATGAAGATAATAAAAAAAAATGGAAGAATCACATGAAGATTTGGAAAGATAAGTTGAAGTATCAATACTATCAAAATATGATCTATAATTATCACCACAATTTATGTAGAAAGGTGACATGTGGATACATGTGAAAATGAGGAGGAAGCACTAGAAGGGCTATAAATCCCATAAAATAAATGAAGGAGGCATCATGGGAGGATTCAATACAAAACCGTCTCACTTTCATCATTTTGGAATTAGCTTTGCCTTCACATCCTATATTTCTTTTTCTTACTATTATCATCATTTTTCCTTTCCATTGCCTATTTGATGTTGCTTGTTATGTGCTAGTTGCTTGCTATCTACTTATTATTGTTGTTGCATGATGTTCCTACGGCTTGCAACTTGGTGGTAGTTGCTATTCATGATTGCAAGTTGCTACTGTTAGTTAGTGTACACTATGTACAGTATTGTTGTTGCTAGAAAGTTTTTGTTACTACTTAGTACTGTTATTGCTTGCAAGTCACCATTATTGCACCCTTTGACTTTATTAAGTTTCTTAGGTTTTTTTAATTTTATGATGTTATCTACTTAAGTTATTTTCTCTTTTCTCTCCCATTGTCAAACATTTTAATCTAATGCAAATAATTTAACATTCTTTATTTAATTTTTTAAAATGTTATTGATCATTTAACTTATACGTTGATACTATTCCCAAGTTAGTCATGCCCATAAGCAAAATGCCTGAGGCAATACTTTACAAACTCATGTTTTTTAGGTGGTGTACATTAGTTTACCTTTGTGATCAAAATTTTTGCATCAACCATTCATCCACAAATAAATAAATAAATAAATAAATGAAAGTAAGGAAAAAAATTGATGAATAGTAATTATAAAAAAAAGAGTTATTTTCAAGTGATGAAATAGTTACTAAAAGAAATTACATAATTTATGATTAATAAATGTTTAGAATGATATAACTATACTCTTCTAAGTTTAAATATTAGAACTAGAATTTTATTAAAAGCATTACCATGGTATGCATGATGAAGTAGAATATCTACACAACCATACTTATATTTATTCAAACATTTATTTCTAAAAAAAGACTAGAATCACATCAAGTTCAAGTTGAAACTAGAAGATACAATAATGTGCAATTTGAATATATAATATGTGGATAGTTCCTATTACAAGTATTAGAAGATAAGAAACATGTATTATTAATAGCAATAAATTGCAAATATCAAGTTAAACTTTGTATGTTATTTTCTAGGGTACTAGCATTGGTTCTAAGATATTATCTAACAAAGATTATTTCAAATAATATGATTCTTCAAACTAATTTGTTGAGAAATCCTTTAGGTTTATAGAGACTTAATTAAACTTCAATTTAAGTAAGAATTATGTGTAAGTGTAAGAAACTTAATCTCTAAACTCATAAAAATAACCAAAAATAAAATTTGGTTTCAAAGTTTTTCATTGAATGAGTTTGTAACCAAATTCATAGGTTATTAAGTTGACCGAACCAAGTTACTTTATAAAAAAAGTTGTTTTACATCAAAAACTATTATTTATAAGTATTCGTACATAAATAGCTAATATATGCAATGATTATGCTCTTGTAAAATTTTTCCTTTTTTTAAG
Organism: Gnetum montanum; assembly: GCA_015680685.1. Taxonomy (NCBI): domain Eukaryota; kingdom Viridiplantae; phylum Streptophyta; class Gnetopsida; order Gnetales; family Gnetaceae; genus Gnetum; species Gnetum montanum. The sequence continues at coordinate 839,915 of MNCI01012686.1, forward strand.
TGATAAAATATTCTTTTATTACTAAAATGTATTATAATTAAAAATTATACAAATTTTATTAAAATTTTTAAAAATAAGTAAACATAACAAACAATTCTAAATGTTGCGTAATTTTATAACAATATTCTTCTATTGTAACTCAACATCATATTTCTTTATAATTACTATAATCATTTTGAACACAATAAACATTTTTAACAAAATCATTTTAAATTACATCTTTTTTATAAGAATCCAAAAAAACCTATAATAATGAAAATCCCACAGAGAAGTTAATTAAATGAAGTACATGAACAAAAAATCAATGATCAGTTCCACATGCTTACTAGTTGCAAAAATGGCTAGGACCATGCCGAAAGAAACAAAATGGAGATAATTATCATAGATGATGAGACGCAAATTGCACAGGCCGCGATATCGCATACGCGATATCACGTTTGACGCAATATCGCATCCCCTGCGATATCGCGTACGCAATATCGCGTCGTTCCCTGCGATATCACATACGTGATATCGCGGTCCGCCGCCAAATCTATAAATAAGGGGTGGCACTCCTCTCATTTCGAATCATAGGCGTAAAGTAGCGAAGCTCTGGCGGATTGATCACCCCAGAGATAGAATATTTTCCATGTGCCCGCAGTAGGAGTCCCCCAAGTGAATGGTTCTTTATTCGAGCAGCTTTGTACCTGAACGCAAGTTGTGTACAGCAATAAAGATGAGCTTTGTGGATAAACCTTGTAGTGCATGGATAGGTTTAATTAATGTTATTTATTGCTTTCCTAGTAACACGGCATGAGTACGACTTGGTTATGAGTGTTGATGAACGTGTACGGCTAGCCAAGGAATCGGCTACTCATCGCGATTAGATTCTCTCACCCTTTCCCTAGAATGTGGGACA
>MNCI01012686.1:844993-859802 GCA_015680685.1 Gnetum montanum
TGAGGATTCAAAGCACACCCCTTAGACGGAATAACTTTGGGCTACAAGCATTGGTTATGGAACCAAAGTGTTCCCTCTAACTAAGGCCCTCCTCGCTTCCTGTCCTCTCCTTTGTTTCGTCGGAATGGTGGTGGCTCTTTGAAGATGCATCCTCGTCATCCAAGTGGATGGTTTAACCGAATGCATTGATGCGAAGTCACTGGAAGTGGTTGGTTTGAGCCCGGAGTTGGAATGAGACTTGCCAAGTCACATTAACCATAAAACACACAAGGGGCTGCACATCACCTTGTTCTTGGGATTCCATTCCTCTTCTCTTCTCTCCATCATTCTCTCCATCATTCTCTCCATTGTTCACCTCATTGCCGGTTGTATCATTAGTGTATATATTTTGGTTGATGCATTGTTTTTTTTTTTGGTAAATTATTCCAGTTAAGACTTTAACTCTTGTTCCAAAGAACCTTCCCAGAGCCTACGGACTCTTTGAATGTGGGATTGTCAGGGCATTAAGGGCATGAGCCTACTTTGGGGAGGACCCATTAACATACCTATTTGGAGCATTAGTTAATTTCTTTTCTTTAACATTTTGCAATTAATTTTATTTTTGTTCATTTCCATCTTGACATCCACTTCACTGATGCCATAGTTGTCCCTTTTTACCTATCTTTCTTACTTCTTTTCTTTCTCCATTCTAACGCTACTAGAGGTTTGCGATTAGTCATGGAGGTATGGGGTCTGATTTTTTGATTTTTCTCCTAAGCCCCAAATTTTTTCGTTTCTCTTTCTAACCCCTACACCTTTAGTTGTCATCACCTAGATCTTCCCAGATCCATATCAGCCATACCACAACCTAGCCAATGAACCTACACCAAAGCAAGGTATTAATTACTTAATGATTCAATTACCCTTGCTAATATATGATTGTGTTGTGTGCGCAAATGGCAATCATACAACAATGAACCGGATCTGGAGAAAACACTTGGAATGGAGCAGCGCTGAAGCAGCTATGCAAGGAGCAGGATTGATGATGCACTTATGGATGGACAACGAAAGGTGCAATCTAGGCATTGGCAGTAGCAAGACTCTTCTCTTCTCTCTCTCTCTCTTTCTCTCTTAGCTGCCAAATGTGGCCTGATGTCATTGTAATAAGTTTTTCACCCTTGTTGTCATGAACACCAGTCTTGTCAAGTCTTGTAATAATGAACCATTCACATGTCATACCATTAGTTCCATTCCCCTCAATAATCTCATACCTACTTGATATTATTATAAGGAACTCGAGGACGAGTTTTCATTCAGTCATGGGGATATGATGAGACGCGAATTGCACAGGCCACGATATTGCATACGCGATATCACATCTGACGCGATATCGCGTCGTTCCCTACGATATCGCGTACGCGATATCGCGGTCCGCCACCAAATCTATAAATAAGAGGTAGCACTCACCTCATTTCGAATCATAGGCATAAAGTAGTGAAGCTCTGGTAGATTGATCACCCCAGAGATAGAATATTTCCATGTGCCCACAGTAGGAGTCGCCCAAGTGAACGGTTCTTTATTCGAGCAACTTTGTACCTGAACGCAGGTTGTGTACGACAATAAAGATGAGCTTTGTGGATAAACCTTGCAGTGCATGGATAGGTTTAATTAATGTCATTTATTTCTTTCCTAGTAACGCGACATGAGTACGACTTGGTTACGAGAGTTGACGAACGCGTACAGCTAGCCAAGGAATCGGCTACTCATCGCGATTAGATTCTCTCACCCTTTCCTCCTAGAACATGGGACAAGTACAACTTGATTACGAGCATCTACGGATGTGTATGGCTAGTCAAGGAATCGACTGCTTATCACACTTAGGCTAGTTAGGTGTCTCAGTACGACCGCTTCAAGCACGTGCGTTACGTATGGTAATCCCAGTATTGATTAGCATTTGGTAGCCACAGTTGCACAGTTTAGGGTGTGTACGATAAGTGGGAACGGATGCTGACGCTAGGACTTAGTGCTGTAGTTAGAGTTAGTTTTAGTCTCTCAACCCTTCACCGTTTAGCATAGGAGATAAACTGTAAAAGACCAAAAAAATCATATACCTCGGACTTACTTAACCATAAACTGTGACAACAACAAGTAAGTCTGGGAAGAAAACGACTAATTAACCCTAAGTGTTCCTTGCGGCGTTTAGGCATTTAGTCTGCGGAGTTCGACCGGATCGCGCGTGCTACGCTTGTTTCATATGGTTGAGTGTAGGGGTACCTCACCACTCATCAATAGATAAAACAAACCAAAATGCAAACTTTAGAAAATGTGGGTGGTCAAGGACTTAAGGATTTAGTAAGGAGCCAATTTAGAAAGACCTTGAAAACATGCAAACCTATCAAGATGGTCTAGGCAAAGAAGAATGCCTATTTGATCCTCAGTAATTATCATGTTAAGGACTTAGTTGTAGGAGGTGGGGCAGTAGTGTATGAGTAGTCAAATCTTTGGCCAATTCACAAATTTTTTCTTTGTTATTTTCCAAGATTTCAAAGTTAAGTTGTAGTTAGAAATTTTTATACAAAATTCATGTAGCAAGAAGAAGTCTAGAAAAGTCATAAAGGTAATTAAACATAGTTTCAAAGAAGGAGAGTATGAAAAGAAGGAACTAATGGATTCTCTATGTCGAGAATGTCAAATGTGGCAAAGTTTGTCCCTCCATTCAACTATAAATAGAGGCTATGGGCTTCATTGTAAAGACAAAATGAAGAATTTTAATATTTGAAGAATGAAATCATGAAGTCAAGATCTTTTTTCTTCATTTTTGTTCCATTTGAAAGGCTTCCATAGTTTTAAAACATGAAGAGCCCTCCATTTATTTTTTTAGATTTTTATAATCATAATTTCTCTCAAAGATGCTATTCCATTTGTAGGCAAGTTGCATCAAATTCTCTCAACAATTTCTTACATGAAGCCTTTCAAAATTCTTTTCTGAATTTGGTTCATATTCTCACACTTTCTTTCAATTCTCTCAAACCCTTTCTTAAGTTTCTCTTAGGTATGAATCTCAAGATAGGTGAAGATCATCGATCTAAAAGATGTTACAATTTATGTTCAATTTCATGTTTTTTTAGTTTTTTTTCCAACATAAGTTTATATGAAGAGTGTTTAGCTTACAAGTGTTTGATGAAACACCTAGCAATGTTTGTTGGCTTAGAATTCATTCTATGTCATGCATTTTGTGTTGGTGTTGTATGATAATTATTTGGAATTAAATAGTGAACTTTTAGTAAGATTTTGGTAAAGAAAGAATTGTTAGAGTTACCTGAGATTGTGTGTCACTGTTGATCCTTACAACAAACTAGTTAAGCTAAATAGAAGTTACAAATTTTGAATATTTGGATAATTGACTTCTGGACTTCTTATAAATAGAATTATGAAATTGGAATGATTTTAATTAAGTGTATATGATGCTAAATATTGGAAGCTATGATTAAAAGATGAATAATATGATTGGTGAAAGTGTAGAATATTGGATGATGTTGAGAGATGATACTTAATGATAGAAATCTTGATAATAATTGTGAATAGTTGAAAATTGCACTTGGAGAAGATGAAAGGGTAAGTGGGAAAAATAATGAAAGTTAATAAAATTTGTAGCCAATCTTTATTACATAAAAGCTAAAGCATTACAACATGGTATGGCCTTGGAATTTATAGAAAATAATAGGACTATATTAGGGAGCATTGAAGAGTCATTTCCCATTGAGAAAATGAATAAAATTGAGAAAAATAATGATGATTTAGGTCCAAAATAGAGTATATCCAACCATCAATTCATAAAACAAAAAAAAAAAAAAAAATACATTTGTGAGTTTTAGTAATGGAAAAAGACAAAATAATTTATGACTTTAGCTCCTTACCTTCATGTTTGATTTTAGTTTGCTTTGTATACTAACATTAATAGTCCTTCCTTTAGGATGCAACAAAAATTTCTTCCCCTTTTGTTGATGTCTTCTTAATGCCTATATCGTTACAATGTGCTCATGACTATAGTGCAAGAGAGGTTTAGTGAGTAAATCTACCAACTAATTATTAGATTCTATATGAATTAGTTTGAGGCTACTCTCCTTTACTCCTTGCTTGATGAAGTAGTATTTTATTTCAATGTACTTTGATTTTTTTGTGGAGAACATGTTCGTTAAAGAGTTGTATGATTTAAGTATTTTCATAAGACAAATTGATAGATAAGTAAACATGGAATCCAAGATGTATCATTAATTTTTTGAGACAAAGTATGTGTTGGGTGTACTCAACCATGGCAATAAACTCTACTTCACATGTAGAGAGATTGAACGATGTTTGTTTCTTGGATTTATAATAAATGATTGCTTTTGAAGTTGATTTTCTATTGTCATTGCCTCCTCCATAGTCAATATCTTCATAGGCATGAAATTTTCTATCTCCTTTGGTATAGATTAATTTATAATCAGTTGTTCCTTTTACATATTTCAAAATATGAATTAAAGCTCTTAAATAAGATTCTCTTGATTCTTGCATGAAACATGATAGAAGGGATGTGACAAATTCTAGATTTGGCCTAGTATGGTAAAGAAAACTGAGTATCCCCATCATACTTCTATACATAGTTGCATCCACAATAGAGTTTTTTTCTTCTTTACTTTCAAGTTTGATATTATGAGGTAGAGGATATTTTATTGATTTTTATTTTATCATGTTGTATTTTTCTAGAATGAACTTAACATACGTACTTTGATGAACCTTGATATTCTCCTTTCTTAGTTCAACTTGAATACCAAATATTTTAATTCTTCAAGGTATTTTATTTTAAATTCCTTCTTTATGTCTAATTTAAACTCTTCCAATAGCTTGTTGTTAGTGGAAAATCATCAACATAGAGAGATATTAGTATAAAGTCGTTCTTTTCATGCTTGTAATATAAGGTTAGTTTAAACATACATGATAAGTAATTTTTCTTGAGGAGAAAGTGATTAATTTTATGGAACAAGGCTCTTGGAGCTTGTTTTAAATCATACAAAGCCTTTTCTAGTTTGCACACTTTATCTTCTTTTTCTTTAATTTTATATCCTTTAGGTTGTTGTACGTAAACTTCCTCTTTTATAATTTTATTAAGGAAAGTTGAGTTTACATCCATGTGATGTAATTTTTAGTTTTGGTGGTTTACCATGGAAAGAATAAGCTTATAGTTTTAAACTTTGCTACAAGTGTAAAAATTTCTTCATATTTAATGTGTTTCTTTTGTCAAAATCCTCTTGTAATAAGTCTTGTTTTATATTTGATAACTTCTTCTTTTTTATTATATTTTGTTTGGTATATCCATTTGCAATTAATTATCCATTTTCATTTTGGTTTATCCACTACTTCTAGGTGTTGCTCTTCTTGATGGCTTCATACTTTTTGTCCATTGCTTCCTTTCATTCTTTGATTTTCAATGCTTCTTGTATGTGAGATGGCTCTTGAATAAGAGTTATATAAGCAAGATTTTTGAATAAAGTGGATTTAGTTATTAATCTTTTAAAATTTGTATCTAACATTTGATCTTTAGGATGGTCTCTTTAAATCCAAGGCTCAAGGTTATTTTGAATATATGATTTTTCATTAATTTTCTTAAGCTCATTTATGTCAACTTGTTCTTCAATGAATATCATGTTTCTTGATGAGTACCATTTGTGTTTACTTAGGTCATAGCATTTGTGTCATAGCTAAGAAATATGCATTTTTCACTTTACAATTCAACCCTAGAAATTATTTTGGAATTTTAACATACGAATGGAATCCAAATGTTTTTATGTGCTTGATATTTGATAGCTTGTTACAAAGTAGCTCATAAGGTGACTTTTCTTTATTATTTTTGTTGATAATTCTATTGGTGATATAGGCTACCATGGTCATAGCCATTTCTTTGTAAATTTAATTTGGGGCCAAATAAAAAGTTGCATTCAAAATATTGGAAAAATGTTTTTTTGGATGAAATAATAGGAAACTGCATCCCAAAGAAAACATGATCATGGAGTGATGAAGTGCAACATTCTATACAAAATAAGAAAAAAAGGCTTTAAGTAATGGCAACAAAGTGGTAGCTAAGAAACAAGCTGATATATAAAATGACAAAGAAGGAGGCAACTATAGTAGTAGCCAAAGCCAAACATAAGGCCTTGGATAGCTTTTATGAAAAATTAGAAACAAATGAAGAGAAAATCTATTTATAAATAGGCAAAAATCAGAAATAAGAAATGTAAAGACATTAATTATGTTAAATGCATCAAGGAAGTATATGAAAGAATTTTGGTAAACAACAATAAAATTTTGGATAGGTGGAAAATTTATTTTCAAGAATTATTAAATGAAGAATTCCAAAGAGAAATTCAACAAGAAGAACCAAATTTGAATTTGGTTAATGAACTTTCCTTCTTTGAGGTGAAGAAAACCTTATCAAAGATGAAAAATGGAAAAGCTGTTGGACTAGATAATTTTGATTATTTAGATGTAAAAAGATTTGAAAGAAGTTTTTAAGTTACAAACTTTTGGTAGCCTAATCTATTAGATGATGTAGGTGGTCTAACTAAGAAAACTTGATTTTTTTAATAATATTGTACTTATGATATCTTTGTGATCTAGATGAATTTTGGACTAGTATTAGGCTTGTTAGACAGAACATTCTACAATCTATAAGCTTGTAAAATTTCATATTAGTTGTAATTTATTTGATGATTAAAATCTAGCTTGAATAGGAGTCTTGAATAAAACTATTTATCATCCAAAATAGAAATTGGTGAATTGTGAGATGATTATCTCTGTGATGTAAGAGAGATATGAAGTGAGTGAATACTTGATACAAATATATTTCAACAATCTATTTGCCTGAAAAATTTAGAATTTATTTGAGTTAATTTGTAGGTTGAAATTTGTTACATAATAGTGGCCTCGAATGTGATTGTTTAACTTCTTGAAATGCAATAGAAGTATAATGATGCACAAAATCTTAATGAATTGGTGAATGTGATGAAGGATCAATTGATGAGTGAGTGATAAATAACTGATGAATTTTATGAATATGAATAGAAATTTTTTAATAAAATCAATGTTCTGGTCCATAATTCAAAAAACAACATAACGTGCCTTTGTATTTGTAGGCATTTGATGAAGTTATTATAACTAGTGAAGGGACAAGTCTATTTTATGGAAAATTGGGGTAGAAATTCAAGAGACATGAGAGATTGGGATCATTCTCTAATTACATTCACCCATAAATCTTTTAATAAAAGTAAAAATAATAGAATTTTCTATATTTTCTTTTGTGGACTAATAATTCACATATAAATTACATGGGTTTGGTTCTTATTTTAGAAAAAAATTATTTTTGCTTTATTTCATCTTTGTATTGTCTTGAAGTTTGAGCTTGGGCTATGTGTTCTTACTATATTTCCATATGTAGATATGGCCTTCTATTACCTTCAATTTGGTCTCATTAAATTCATTTCTTTGTCTTTCTTCTAAACCACAATATGAACATTTGGAATGAGGGAGTAAAAGTTTTCAAAGTGCATACTAAAACCATCATTCCCTCTTTTAGGATGCACTTTGGAATTGTTATTGCTTGTTTCTGAATTTAACTAATCTTCAATTGTTTCGGAAACTTGCTTAATGTTTTTGATTATTGTTCTCCTTTATTGAACTTCTATTTGTTGATTTTGAATTTTAATAGTTGTTTCTTGCCTTGAATTATCTTCTTTCTCTTTTGGTTACTTTGCTCAAGTGGTTGGAACTTCTTTACCTTCTTGTGAATTTGATAGAGGTAAGTGGATATCTTTTCTTTCTTCAATATTTGATTTTTTTGGTAGTGACAACTTGATTTTCTTCTTTGAATAAATTCTATAGGTAATGTTCTAGGTCTTTTATTTCTTTAATCTTCTTTTCATTCTTTAAAAGCACATTTTGATTTTTCATATTTCCTAATTTCTTTTTTTTTGTACTAATTCTAAGTAGTAGATTTTATTGTGAGTTTTTTTAAAAAAATTTTATATTATTTTCATTAGAAATACTACAGAAGTTCATTTTGAATACCAGGATGTAATCATCATATGTCAATTAGCTAATTGAGAGTAATGATTTTTGGAGATTAGGCACATAATGGACATCTTTGATTTCAAATATATTTCTATCTTCCAAATTGATAATAATATTTCCAACTCCTAATACATCCAATTTTCTTCCATCTTCAAGGTGAACTTTGCCAATGTTGTTAAAATTTGATTTCATTAAAGTCATCTATCCTTAATGTTATATGATTGACACATTCACTTTTTAATAGCTACAAGTTTGAAGGAATATTCTTATTTTGATAATAAAAAGTAAAATGAGTTTATAACTATTTATCTTGAAAAATATTGTTAGCCCCTTTTTTATTTTTTGAAACCTTACATTGTCTTTTACTTCTTCAATTTGATGCTACTTTTTGTTGTTTTTTAACTTGTTATTTTGGTTTTGTTCAATTTTTCCTTAAAATTTTGTAGTTTCTAACTTTGGTTGATCATGATTTGTGCCCTCCTTTACTTCATATTTCTCTTGGACGTATAGCCACATTTCTTTGTTTGTTTTCAAATTTAAATGACATTTCTTATTTTCCCACAAATTGAATTGCATATAATTCCTTTACCTAATTCTTTTTCTTGATTTTTTATTAAAAGTTTTTCCATAAGTTTTTGTTCAATGTTTTTGGTATTTGACTATCTTTGTCTCCAATGCTCCAGATATCATTAAAATCCAATAACATTTGTGTTAATCTTTGCCATATCTTGAAATTTTGTCTAACATCATAGATAATGGAACATGTTGGAAAATTCTTGTATATATCTTAAATGGATTTCTCCTTAGCTCTAATACTAATTATTGATTATTTAGATGTAGAAATATTTCAAATAATATTTTAGCTTACAAATTTTTAACAACTCTCTATTGGATGATGTGGACGATTCAATTGAGATCATTATGGCTATGTATTTATAGGTATGTAATGAGATCATTATAACTAATGAAGGGACAAGTTTATTTAATGGAAAATTGGGCTATAAATTCAAGAGACATGAGAGATTGGGACCATTTTCTAATTACATTTTCTCATAAATCTTTTAATAAAAGTAAAAATAATTGAATTTCCTATCCTATCTTATGTGGCATAATAATTCAAACATAAATTACATGGATTTGGTCTCTATTTTATAAAAATCTATTTTAGCCTCATCTTATGTTTTCCTTCTCTTGAAATTTGAGCTTTAAATATATGCTTTTACTATATTTCCATGTGTAGATATAGCCTTCTATTACCTTGAATTTGGGCTTGTTAAATTCATTTCTTTATTTTTCTTCTAAACCACAACATGGGCATTTGGAATGAGTGGAGTAAGAGTTTTCAAAGTGCATACTAGAATCAACAATAACATTCCTATAAAAGCTTGGAAAACACTAGGAGATACATCAGTTTCTTTGCAAACACAATTATTTAAAAAAATTTTAAAGGATGAAGAAATTCCCAATAATTGAAGAAACAACTTTGTTGTTCCCATCTACAAAAATAAAAGAGATGTACAAAATTATATAAACTATATAGGAATCAAGCTAAAGAGCCATATTATGAAGCTTTCAAAGAGAGTCATAGAGAAATGTCTCAAACTTGAATCAATAGTATTGGAAAATTAGTTTGAATTTATGCTAAGGAGATCTACTATAGAGGCTATTTTCTTGATATGACAATTGATGGAGAAATTAAAAAAAACATATAACAAATCTATATATGATCTTCATTAACTTGGAAAAAACATATGACAGAGTGCTCAAAGACATTATTTAGTAGGCCTTGTAAAGGAAAAACATGTTGGATAAATATATTAAAGTAATTTAAGACATGTATAAAGGAGCTACCACTAAAATTAGAACAACTTATGCAATAATAGTTTATTTTCCAATCATAGTAGATCTACATCAATGGTCTGCACTTAGCCTATACTTATTTGCCATTATTATGGATGAATTAACAAAGGAAATACAAAATGAAATCTCTGGGTGTATGCTATTTGTAGATGATATTATGTTGGTGGGTAGAGCTTGAGAAAAAATTGCTTCTCAAATGGAAAATTGAAGACATGCTTTAGAATCAAAAGGTTTAAAAATTAGAAGAAGTAAGATAGAATATATAGAATGTAATTTTAATAACAACATAAATAGTGGTGAAATAAAAGTAACAATTCAAGGCAAAAAAGTCCCTCACTGCAAATAGTTTTATTACCTAAGATTAATCCTCCAATCATATGGTAAAATTGATAAAGATATAAGAAATAGAATTGAGGGAGAATGGTCAAAATACAGACATGCTAGTGGTGTTTTATGTGGTAAAAGAATATTAATAAAATTTAAGGAGAAATTTCATAGCATAGTAATTAGGTCTACCATCTTATATGGTACTAAATGTTAAGTAGTACAAAAGAGGCATAAATGACAAATCAATATGGTAGAAATGTGAATGTTTTGGTGGATGTTAAATGTTACCATAAGAGATAAATTACATAACATTGATATTAGAATAAGAGTTAGAGTGGCTTCTATTTAAAATAAGCTATAAGAATGATAATTGATGAGTGGAAAGTATCTTCTACACCCAACCATATGAATGACAAGTATGTACATGTGATCTAGTCAAATTCTATGGAACCTGGGGCTAATGGTATCCTAGATAACTAAGCATTATGTTGTTGGTAGTTGTCTTCTCAATCATTACTTATGTTAGCTTAGTTGGTACGGTTAAGTGCAATTGAGGCATAAGATATTTTGAATTTTGTTATCTTTTTATAGTTTTATTAGTATAATATTAAAATGAAAAAGAGAGGAAAATATTAAGTTCTAATTTAACTATTGGAGTATAAGTAGACTAAGCTATCCTAAGTGTCGAGCACCCATTTCCACTTTTTGTACCTATCCTAAACCTATACTAACATTGTTGGATTAGCAAGCATTAATATATCATGCTTGAAGCAATCATACTCATGCTGTTATGGAATATAATATTAATTTTCTAAGTGTAAGAAAGTAAAATGCATTTAAATTAATGTGTTTGGAAATAAGTTAAGTGCTAATTCTAAGTGTTTTAATGAAAGGAATCAATGTTGATTTTATTTCTATTCATTGATTGTGTCTAGGTACAATGCCACTTGAATAAAAATATATTCAATTAATTCATTTCATGTTGTGGGCACTCAAAGTGAAATTTAGCTAACTCCTATGAAAATAAATTGCAAGAGATTCATTATAGAAATGACCAAAGGTGTCATAAGTGTGGATGATATGTGTATTTATATAGGATTTGGATGCAATGCATCAATGTATCAAAGGATACGTTGATGGGGATGCATCAACGTAGCCAACTAATAGATACTTCATCTTGCCCCCATGATTAACTAAAAACTCATCCTTGAGAGAATGAAAATGGGATAGAGTTGTTTTCAAAAATGGAAGAGTATGAGATTGATGATAGACTGATTGAAAATAGTAGCACATAAAATCTAAATGCCATATTATAAAATATTCGAGTGGTTATAAGATTGAACATTAGAAAAAAATTTGGACTATTGAAAAAAATTTTGTGGCTATTATTTAGATGAAATTGATTAGGATGAAGTCCTTACACCATTCTTAAAGGTGAAGGCTCCTATGGCTTAGATGATTCTTCATCACATCCTAGTCCTATTGGTGGTCTAGGCAATCCTACTACTATTGTTGCTACATCTAAGAATTTGAAGGCATGCAATAGTGTCTTCATCTTTTCTTCCTTGCTTTTTGGATCATTGATGGTCTAGGTAGAATCACCTAGATTATTTGATGTTAGTACATCCTATGGACATGACATTGTAGAATACATTTCCTTCATGTTGATAGACTAAGTTGCCAAATGTTTATTTTTTGATATCAAATGTATGGATAAGACTTTGTAGTTCTTGGTGATCATTCATTCTTATAACTAGGTTCTTAGAAATTAATCATTGGTCTTTGAACATGTTCTTGAAAACCTCAAGCTCCATGTTAGTTACTTCTAGTTTCTACTTTGTCTCCTTATGGAGCTTGAACTTCACCTCATAAAGGAGGTATACATTGATCATTTTCTTCTTCAACTCTAACCTTGGTCTTCCTGACATTAGCATTACCAAGTTTTCATAATAGATGTTGACTAGCTTCATATATTCTATCATCTCTTCAACTTGTAACTTCTTTAGATAAATTTCTACCTAGTTATATGCATGAAGTCCATTGAAGATGGGCTACCATGCATCACCTCTTTGTTGGAGTTGCTAGAGAGCTTCATTCACCTTTGCCTTTGCCAACTTAATCTCTTTTTCATTAATTTTCTTAAGAATTTCAAATTGGTTCTTGTAATGGTTCTTTACCTTTTCATATTTAAGAACCTCATTCTTCCAAGCAGTAGTTTTGATGGTAGTCTTTTGGCAAAAGGTACACTCTTTCTCCATTAAGAGATTTTGATTTTTTACAATCAACCTCTTTTCATCTTGTTTCACTTTGGTAAGTTTTTCCTTCTACTAATGAATGTATTCAAGTAATTTTTCCTTTTGCAAATTAACTTTTTGCAGGCATTGGTTCTCTTAAGTCAAAGTGAGATTTTCCTTATGCATGTCTTGAAGGTCACAACTAGTAGAATTCATCATTACTTTGGATAGTAACACATCAAAGATAGTCATTTAATTAGCATTCTTGGCCTCTTAGAGTCTTTACTAAAGTTGTTGAAAAGCTTCATTTCTAGTAAGAATTGACTTCAGAATAGATGGATCTAATAAGCAAGTTCTTAGTTCTACAACCTTTACTACGAACTGTCAATTATTGGTAGTGATCTCATTGAGTTACACTTGGATGATTAGGAGCTTGTATCTTATCTCTAGATTGGGTTACTAAAATGCTTTGCAAAATATCAAAGATCTCTAGAATTGGTTGCCTAGTTTTAACTAGTTGCTCTAGCACTTCCTTGTGTTATGCTAAACTCATCCCTTTGCATTCAACTCTTTCAGATGTTTGAATGTTTGCCATCATAGAAATATCGAGAATAGATGCTACAGGAGTACTCAAAGCTTCCCCAATTTGGTTTGCAACCACCTTTGCTGTTCTTTATTGGCCCTTGTGTGATACGACTAGGACTATTACACTTTTCCCATTTTTAGCATGAAAAAGAAAGCTGTTGTTTTCCGAGAGATTTTAGGAAATGATTATACCATAAGGGATACAATGACCTCTCTAGCATTGAAATTGGTGTGAACAGGAGCCTGGTCTCTTTGTGTAATAAATAGATGAGCTAGGTCATCCACTGGCCAACTAATAGTTCTTGCAACTTCATTGAGATGGCTCATGGTCAAACAATACATTGAAGACTTGCCATCACCTTCAAAAGTGTGTTGTTGTAACTACTACACCCTAAGTTTCCTTAGATGTTCACCAACTATTTCAATTTCTAGGATTATTTATAGTGTTAGTAGTGGTGGTGGAGGTGGTGCTTCATCTTGAAGCTTAGTAGGAGTTTTATCTTTTATCATCTCTTGCCATGATGTATTAGGAGCCCTACGGATGACATCATTTGAATAATGAGTAATTCCTCTCCTTTTGTAGAGTTTTTTGATAAGACATGAAAAGGGAAGTGTCTTTTGACCCTTTTCATTCTCCTTGAATATTGTCTTGATCTCCAAGAAAATGAGTTAGGGAAGATTCTATGCTCTGAAAAATCACAAAAACCCCCTTCCTATTTAAAGAACAATATGAATTTTATGCTAAGTGTCATGCATATATATAACATTTCTATGCTACATTGTTAGGGATGTGTCAAAATATTAGATTGCATTTATGGGGATGCATTGACATAGCTATTCACACTAAATTTTTATTTAAAAACCTAAGGGATTTTTGAGAGTTTGGATGTAAAACAAGAACCAAATTGATGAGTGGCGAGGTACCCCTACACTCAATCATACAAATATGAGTGTTACATGTGCGATCCGGTTGAACTCGAAGGACTAAGTGCTTATGTGCCTTATGGAACACTTAAGGTTAATAAATCACTAGCTTTCCAAACTCACTTGTATTTGTCATGGTTGTATGGTTAAGTGAACTTGAGGTACATGATTTTTATGTCTTTTATCTTTTGATCGCCTATGCTAAGAGGAGAAAGGGTGAAGAGACTAAGTAACTAACTTTCACTAACTAAGTTCTAATCATCCTAGCATCACTATCCATTCCCACTTGCCGTTCACACCCTGAACTAGTGCAATGCTACTGGAATTACCAAACACTATTTGTTACTAGGTTACCAAGCATAGTGCACGTGCTCAAAGCGGTCGTACTGAATGCACTTAACTAGGAGAGTTAAGGGTTGAGAGAGATTAAGTCCTAAGAAAGCATTTAAACATTTAATAGTAATTAAAGTCCTATTTAGCTTAGTCCATATGCTGCAAGGTTTATCCAAAAGTTTGCCTTTATTGCCATACACAATTGCGTGCTTAGGTACAAAATTGCTCGAATAAAGATTCATTCACTTTGAGACTCCTACTACGGGCACATGGAAATTATTCTATCTCTGGAATGGGAAAACTGTTAGAGTTTGGCTAAGGGTCTAGATCTAGATGGAGGAACAAGGGAAGGCCACCTCTTATTTATAGAACTGAAAATGGGCTGCAATATTGCATATGCGATATCGCAGTGTCTGACTCGATATCGTGGCCCATGCGATATCGTGGCCCATGCGATATCGTGT
>MNCI01012690.1:3750-59170 GCA_015680685.1 Gnetum montanum
ATGTTACCCAATAATCGGAAGCTGAGACAATAAAAATAAGAAGTCTTTGCATGGTGTGGTTCCCACACATAAAAACACAAAACACGTAAAAAAAAGAGAGCAAAAAGGAAAAGTGAGGATTCAAAGTACACCCCTTAGATGGAATAAAATTTGGGCTGCCAGCATTGGTTATGGAACCAAAGTGTTCCCTCTAACTAAAGCCCTTCTCGCTTCCCATTCTCTCCTTTGTTTCATCGGAATGGTGGTGGCTCTTCGAAGATGCATCCTTGTTATCCAAGTGGATGATTTAGCCAAATGCATTGATGTGAAGTCACTGGAAGTGGTTGGTTTGAGCCGGAGTTGGAATGAGATTCGCCAAGTCACATTAATCATCAAACACACAAGGGGCTGTACACCACCTTGTTCTTGGGATTCCATTCCACTTCTTTTCTCTCCATCCTTCTCTCCATTGTTCACCTCATTACCGGTTGTATCATTAGTGTATATCTTGGTTGATGCTTTATTTTCTTTTTGGTAACTTCTTCCGGTTAAGCCTTTAACTCTTATTCCAAAGGACATTCCCAGAGCCCACGGACTCTTTGAATGTGGGATTGTTAGGGCATTAAGGGCATGAGCCTGCTTTGGGGAGGACCCACTGACATTCCTATTTGGACCATTAGTTAACTTCTTTTTCTTAACATTTTTGCAATTAATTAACATTTTTATTCATTTCCATCATGACATCCCTTTCCTCGATGCCATTGTTGTCTCATTTCCCTATCTTTCCTACCCCTTTTCTTTCTCCATTCTCATGCTCCCGGAGGTTTGTGATTAGTCATGGGGGTACGGGGCCTGATTTTTCGATTTTTATCCTAAGCCCCGCATTTTTTCTTTTCTCTTCCTAACCCCTACACCTTCAGTAGTCATCATTTACATTTTCCCAAATCCATATCGGCCATACCACAACCTAGCCAAGGAACTTACACCGAAGCAAGGTATGATTTACTTAATAATTCAATTACTCTTACTAATATGTGATTATGTTGTGTGTGCAGATGGCAATCATACAACAATGGAATGGATCTAGAGCAAACACTTGGAGTGGAGCAGCATTGAAGCCGCTATGCAAGGAGCAGGATAGATAATGCGCTTACGGATGGACAACAGAAGGCGCAATCTAGGCGTTGGCAGCAACAAGACTCTTCTCTCTTCTTCTCTTCTATTCTCTCTCCTCTTTTCTCTCAGCTGCCAACTGTGGCCTGATGTCATTGTAATAAGGTGTTCACCCATGTTGTCATGAACACCAGTTTTTGTCAAGTCTTGTAATAAAGACCGTTCACATGTCATCCCATTAGTTCCATTTCCCCTAATAATCCCATACCTACCTGATATCATTGTAAGGAACTCGAGGACGAGTTTTCATTCAGTCATGGGGGTATGATGAGACGCGACCTGCATGTGCCGCGATATCGCGTCTTCCCCTGCGATATCGCGTACGCGATATCGCGGTCCGCCGCCATATCTATAAATAAGAGGCGGCACTCCCTTCATTTCCCAATCCTGGCTAGAAGTAGCGAAGCTCTGGCAGATTGATCACTCCAGAGTTAGAATTTTTCCCATGTGCCCGCAGTAGGAGTCCTAGAGTGAACGGCTCTTTATTCGAGCAGCTTGTAACCTGAACCCAAGTTGTGTACGGCAATAAAGACGAACTTGATTGGATAAACCTTGCAGTACATGGTTTTATTGTTGTTTATTTACTGCTTTCCTAGTGCGCACAAGTACGACTTGATTACGAGCGTCTACGGACGTGTACGGCTAGTCAAGGAATCGGCTGCTTGTCGCAACGCATGAGTACGACTTGATTACGAGCATTGGCTGCTTGGTAACCCAGTAGCGTATTCCAGGATTCTGCGCTTGGTAATCCCAGTGGTAGTCCAATGTGTACGGCTAGTCAAGGAATCGGCTACTCATTGCTAGGCTAGAACGTGTGATAAGTACGACTTAGTTACGAGCACCCACGGGTGTGTACGGCTAGCTAAGGAATCGGCTGCTTATCACACTTAAGCTAAATAGGTGCCTCAGTACGACCACTTCGAGCACTTGCGTTACGTGTGGTGATCCCAGTAACGATTAGCGTTTGGTAAGCCACAGTTGCATAGTTCAGGGTGTGTCCGATAAGTGGGAACGGATGCTGACACTAGTTAACTTAGACTTAGGACATTAGTTAGAGTTAGCTTAGTTTCTCAACCCTTTCCTCTGATAGCATAGAAGATAAGCTGAAAATACCAAAAAAATCACATACCTCAGACTTGCTTAACCATACACCATGACACTTACAAGCAAGCGTGGGAAGACAACGAATGATTAACCCCAAGTGTTTCTTGTGGTGTTAAGGCATTTAGTCTACGGAGTTCCACCAGATCGCGCGTGCACGCTCGTATTCGTATGGTTGAGTGTAGGGGTACCTCGCCACTCATCACTAGGTAATCCAAGGGTGGATTGGCTTCCATCTTAGTTCAAATCCTTCTTATAATATAGTTTGAAAAAGGTGAAGCTCATTGTTTTTTTAGAATGAAATGACAAGTAGCAAGTTAGTTAGGGTCAAGGGTAAGAGATCTTCTATGAAACATACTATGAGAACTCTCTTTGCTCATAAAATGAATAGACCATGAAACGTAAATGTTGATAAGCTTTAAAGTAATAGTTTATGTAAAATAAAAGAAAATAGTAAAGTCTCTTATATTTTGAGAATTGAAATTACAATAGATTTAAAACACAAAATATTAAATGCAGAATTTTAGAAAAGTAAACTTAAAACAAAATGACATTATTAAAATAAACCACCTTACCAAAGTTAGAACAAAGGTAAGGATCATCAAATTAAACCAGAAAATAGGAAAAAGGAAAATAGAAAATCTACTCTCCTTCTTGTGCCAAAAAAGAAGGATGTAGATGCATAAAAATGTATCATAAGCAACACCTCTCCAAAACACATTTTAGAAGAAAAATGCCTAGGGCATCTTCCATATGGGCACAGAAACTTGAGAACAATCAAAGCTAATAAAGCAAATATAGCATTGGAACAATTTCTGAAATAGGCTTCAAACTAGGCAACTAGCGATAATAGACTAATAACATGATTTAAAAGGTAACAATGAATAAATTTAGGAACTGATCAAAAAATTAATTATTGAACAATCTAGGAATATTGCATAAATAGTAACTATGATTTAGATAAGACTCAAAATTAAACATAGGAAATAACTAGTATCTAAAAAAAATTAACACCAAAGGAAAAATAATAGAGATTTTAAAATCCAAGTAAAAGGTTTTTAAATAAAAATGCTTATCTAAATATTTATTGGTATTTAGAGTTCATACATGATTAAGCTTACAATAATGATTGAATCTCACAACTCTTAAAACAGCAAGAAAAATTGGAATAAAAGTACTTAACTCATTATGGACCCCTCATTCTTATTTGCAAGATAGCTTGCCTTTTTAGCAAGCATGTTTACCCATGCCTCTAGTAGGCACATCTCCTCCAACAAGTCTATATAGGTAACCTTCTAATTTACTAGGAGTTGCTATAAAACTCCTAGTTGAGGTATAGTTCCATGTTAATTTCCTCCTCCTCCAATTGTAACATTTGAAACTGGTCCAATAATAAATCCAAGTAAATACCAGTAATCTTCCTTCTCTAGTTTTCATGAGATCTTTATTAGTTTCAACCCCATTCACTTCTTATTTCTCCTTCTCTACCTATTCTTCTTCCAACCTTTGCCTCTTGGTGCTTAGTTCTTGTTGTTAATTCATCTTTATTTTTTTCTTTCCTCCCTCCATCTTATTATATACTACACAAAAATGAAAGCATCAATGTTTTTTTTAAATAAAAAATAGTAGTTTCATTAATCATTGCTCATTTAGCAACTAAAACATTAACAAAACCTACATCTTCTTTCTTCTTTTATGTTTTATATTTGAATCCAATAGACCTATATTAAGATTATTAAAACTTTAGAAAAATGTAGTGATGTTAAATATCCCCAAAGCAAGAGACAAAAGAATCATAAAAAAAAAATATGACCAAACTTAGGAATGTAGAATCCTTCCAATAAAGACATAATAGTGGATTTTCCAAATTAATTCTCTCCAACCAATGTAATAATCATTCTAGTACAGACAAAGAGATTTAGCTTTTGAAGTATATGCATGTTAGATCTAGTAGATTACCTAAAGTTGATATGTCTAAATGAAATATCATCTTTAATAGTTTTTAGTTCCAAGCTAGAAGCATAATTTGCATCAATTTTAAACTTGCAGTCCAAAATTTTGAGCACTAAATTCATGAATGTTGTATCCTTATTCTAAACCATCTTAGTACTAACTCAAAACATGATAGCATGAGTACTGTACATAACAAAGTTTGTAAATGAAAATTCATTTCTACTAATTAAACCATGTGAAATTCCACTCTTCAAGAAAAGCCAACATTTTCATTATAGATTTTCATGGCCTTAGCCTCAGTGCAAAAAGAAACAACTATCCTTATGTTTCCAATAGCATCATTTGCTACTTCACTCACCTACTCATAAAACAACTTGTCATAAACTAGTCACTCACTCATATAAACTTCCCTTGAATGAAGGTTAAATTGCAAATGAAGATGGAGCTCAGATTGAGGTCCTGGGAAGAAATGTCACATACACTAGATTTTAAATTATTGGAAATCCACTCCACAAAGTAAGATAAATTCTTATTTTATGCATTCATCATCTACTTGTGCACAAACAAAGAGTGTTTTTGAGGTTTAATGGGTTCATAATTTAATTCCAACTCTTGATGCACAATGGTGTTCAAATTTCATGCATTTTGGCCTTAGCCTACAAAGACTAGTAGAGTCTAGCATAGCAATTTCATGCATTTTGTCCTTGCTTAGCCTAATAATTTCCTAAGAAGATCCATGAATCTTATGCTTAACTTTCTAAATTCATGTCTCCACACTAACGAAGATGTCCATCTAGCTTACAAAACAAGTCTACCAAGGAGAAATATTAGTATAGTAAGGCATGGCATACAAGGTGTTCATCAATTATTAACTATTATTCTATGATTCAATAAATTATGGGATGGAATAACAATTTAATATAACTTTCACCTATAACTACATTACGATCATTCTTTGGTCATAAGTATGGTTACATTTAGATTAGAGGAATTTTAACATCATCACTATTGTAGATGTTATATGCAATAGTAAAGATGATGAGCATGAAATTATGGAACTAAATGCTGCAAAGGAAAACTTATTAATTTATGGCCTCATGCTAGCATGTGGATGTTAATGTCAACACCCAACATCTATGAAAGATAAAAAACTTGAAGTGTCTACACATGTCACCATTACTAAATCAACTTCCTAGCCTCAGTCTTGACTCTATAGGACACCAAATGACTCATCTACATTAATTCAAACATGGAAAGAATTAATTTTTGACATTTCTAGTAAATTTCCCTAGGACCAAAAGTAAATTTTTTTTCTAAGGTTAGGTGTTGATGTTAATGCTAGTGTCAGCATTAGCACTAGTGTCACTTATCTTATCTTAGGTAGAGCACTTTCCCACATGCAAAAACTAGCACTTTGACTTTAGTTTAGCCTCACAAACTTTCTAGAAACTAGTTAAGATCATTCTTAGGTTATTAAATGGAAAATTTTCTAGGTTCAGAGTTAGTTTGGAAGATTAAGACTTAATTAAAATTCAAATACTAAGTGATGCTAATGCAAGTGTTAACATCACCAAGGCAGCATCAACATCATGCAAGATCACCAAAACTCATAATTCAACATTTTTCTTGAATTTCATGAGACCTCCAACATCCTATAATCATCATCATAGTACAATTTAGCATTAGTTTGGGCATCAAAAGTAGTCTCTAGATCCTAGGATGATAGTTGGAAAAATGCTGGAAAACTTCTAACTCTAGATGGTAATGTTAACACCAACATCAACATTAACATTAGTACTTGCATGACCTATGTGACTTCATGTGTTTTAACTTTAGTTTCTAAAAAGAAACTTCACTTAAATTTACTTGGTTTTGGAATAAAATTTGGAAACCTAAGACCTATAAATACTAGACCAAAATTCAAATTTGAGACTGATTGCTTGACATTCATAGCACATTTTTGGATTTTAAAAGATCAAAAGAATGAGCACCTACCTTTCCAACATCTTACACATGTTCCATGGCCATTCCAATTACTTCTAGTAGTCTGCAAGCTCAATCTAGCACCTAATTCCTTAACAACAAGGTGAAACTAATACCAACATCAACATCAACTCTAGCATCACTTAGGTAGTTTCTACATCACCAACCCTAGAGTTAGATTCTCAAATCCAACACTAATTTTTGGAAAATTCATTAAACCAACCCTCTTTTGACTTAGAATCAAATCTAGATGATGTCTACAAATTCCCTACTCACCTCCACATCTCCTAAAGATCAATTTTTATCATCCAATTCCATACTTTACTCATAAACTAAGCCTTTATTATAAATTTTATATCTTATATGGTATTCACCATGTCTTGTAGTTTTAGCCCTCCATAGGAGGTGAACTTTATTTTTTATTAGTAAAGAATATTAATCATTAGAAAGAAAATACCAATATCCTTTCCCAATATCAGTCCTCTCAATTATTATTTACAATTTACTCTAAGTCATCATAGACATAAATATTATACTTGGATTTTATTTTAGACCACTTATAATTCATTTCTATACATTTTTTTCATTTGCATCATTTATATATTACTTAGACTTACCATTTCTCATTGATTCTCCTATCACTCATAGTTCATGGATAGTGGGCTAAGTACATATTTCATTGAAAGTTCATGTTTCTTCATTTCATGATCATTAATTTATTGATAGTTATATTGATCTAAAGACCATTTCTAACAATGAGATAGATATGTAACATCTATTTTATGGAGGTTCTCTTACAAGGTTGAAAAGGAACAATTTTGCAAGAAAAAGGGGTAATTATTTTTCATGAAAAAATATAATCTACTAAAAATTAAAAAAAAACAATAATCAATTAGTGTATCAACTTGTGAGGTAGAACTTATTATAATGGCTGAGTGTATTTAGCATATTTTTTGGCTAAACAAACTTATGACATAGCTTGGATTCTATTTGGACCTCCCTATCACACTCTCATGTGACAATACTTCTACTATACAACAATACAATGAATATGGTCTTTACAAAAAATCAAAACATATTGAGATAAAGTATTATTAAATAAAGAAAAAACTAAATAAGGGAAACATTAGATCTATTCATGTTAAAACAAATAATCAAGCAATTAATCTTCTAATAAAATCTCTTTTTCCTTATAGAATTAAATACCTCAAAAAATATATAAGGCTTAAGAAGAATAAGGACAATCATGAAGACTCTTGCATTATACCATAAAGGAGAAAATAATATAATTAGTATGTAATATAAGTTTGTTAAATAAAGAAAAACCTTGACAATAAAATAAATTTATCAACTTTGAAGAATAAAAATCTATATTTATATTGACTATTTATGAATTGATGGATGGATGTACTTTTTATTGTTCCAATTCATCCATTTTTTAAGTTATGTCTTTATTTTTCTCACTAGGGATTATCTCTTCATCAACCCCAAGCATGGACCCTTTGGTTTTAAATAAACTCCAACAACATATCATGTTGTAAATGCTTTGGAAAAATTGAAAGAAATATGTAGACATGTCTTTCTTATCCCAATCCATTCTACATTTTCTTCCATCTCTCTCTTTTTCATTATTGTTATCAAGTTACCACATTTTTATTTATGTGTTATGGCTTTGAAAAGGGATACTCGTCATTAGTTTTCACTTATTTAAATTGGCAACAGTTTACATAACAAGTTTCCAAATTGCAATAGTTAAACATAAGTTGAAAATTCATCTTTAAGATTTTCCCTTTCTACAGAAATTCTCTTTAATAAAACTCAAATTTCTAACTTAAAAATTGTTCCTATCCTCATGATGAATCCATACATATATAGTTCATTAATATTTTAGCTCACACTCTCAAGATATTCTAATTTCTCAATTTGATCATAACTCATGGTCAAGTCATATTATTACAAAATAATTAACCACAAGTCCACCATGAATATAGTATTTTAGCACTCAGTTCTCTTTTTAGACCATAACCTATAGACATCCTGTGATGTCAACCACAAGTCATGACCATCTTGTAAAGAAAATCATGGCTCATGATCAACTTATGGTGTTCTTGTTATGAGCTCCAGAAATAAGGAAAATTCACCACAATGTGTAATTAGGTTGTGATAACAAACAATGACTTGTAATCTACTAGTATAATTCTTAGATAAAATTCTCTCTCTATTTTTAATCACCATGACATGTGGGTGACTCATGCTATAATACCATAATTCAATATTTTTTACATAAATTTTTTAAATTTAATTATTTTTCATTATATTTTTTTAGTCTAAATTCAATTTATGCCTCTCCCTCAACATTAACAATGATATTTACTATTTTCCATATTGATAACTATTAATGTTGATCAAGATATACATGTGTTATTGTCTCTATAGAAATTATCTTTTCATGTTCCTCTCATTTGATTCAAATTCTTTCATATTCAATTCAAAATTATCTTTGCTTCTTGTAATAGAGAGATTGTTGTCTAAAGAATTACATGGAACCTTGTTTATAGTATTTTGTTATTTGCTTCATATTTAGTGCATGTTTGATGTTGATGAGCTTTCATAGCATCATCAAGTGAGCTATCTTCATATAAAAAGTTTTCCCTCCTTTCTATTCAGCATTCACTTTATTTAAATTTCTAAGGAACAACACCCTATTAGATTGGGTGAAACTTAACTTAGTGATTTCTATTAATCAAATTTTCTATCCTAATGACTCATCTTAATTATATAGTATGTAGAAACTAATGATGATAAATAGTTTAACTTGATTTCATGTTACATGCATATGGTATTTAATAAAAATCCTAACTACATTCTCACATTTTAGAAGCTTATCAATTAAAGTATTAATTGTACATAACCAAGGATCAAATTCTTGACATTATAACTAGAAGTACTTTATCAACATGCTCATAAATAACTTAACCATGTTCATGTTAGCCTATTGATGAGTGGTGAGGTACCCCTACACTCAACCATACGAATACGAGCATTACACGTGCGATCCAGTCAAACTCTGCAGACTAAGTGCCTACACACCTTATGGAACACTTAAGGTTAATTGTTCGTTGTCTTCCCAGACTTACTTGTATTTTTCACAGTTGTATGTTTAAGTAAGTTTGAGGTATGTGATTTTTATAGCTGTTATGTTTTTATCGCCTATGCTAATAAGGGAAAGGGTGAAGAGACTAAGTACTAACTTTAACTAACTAAGTTTTAATGCCTAGCATCAGTATCCGTCCCACTTACCGTTCACACCTTGAACCAATGCAACCTTCTAGGATTACCAAACGCTACTCGTTGCTGGGATTACCAAGCATAACACACATGCTCAAAGTGGTCGTACTGAATGCACTTAACTAGGAGTTAAGGGTTGAGAGAGATTTAATTAACTAATAAAACATTTAAATGATGAACAATAAATAATAGTAATTAAATTCCTATTTAGCTTAGTCCATGCACTGCAAGGTTTATCCAACAGTTCATCTTTATTTCCGTACACAAACTTGTCTTCAGGTACAATATTTTCTCAAATAAAGATCCGTTCACTTTGGAGCTCCTACTGTGGGCACATGGAAATTATTCTATCTCTGGAGTGGTAAAATTGGTAGATTTTTTGCAAAGGGTCTAGATCTAGATGGAGAAACAAGGGAGAGCCACCTCTTATTTATAGATTTGGTGGCACACTGCGATATCACGTACGCGATATCGCAGCAGATGTGATATTAAGTACGTGATATT
This sequence comes from Gnetum montanum, assembly GCA_015680685.1. Lineage (NCBI taxonomy): Eukaryota > Viridiplantae > Streptophyta > Gnetopsida > Gnetales > Gnetaceae > Gnetum > Gnetum montanum. The sequence goes on from MNCI01012690.1 coordinate 13,732, forward strand.
GTGGCAGATGCGATATCGCATCCCATCATACCCCCATGACTGAATAAAAACTCATCCTTGAGTTCCTTACAAAATATTGGGAAGGTATGGGGTTATTGACTTCAATGGAACTAATGGTGAATGGGATGACATGTGAACAGATCATTATTACAAAACAGGACAACACTAGTGTTCACGACAACAAGAGTGAGAACCTTATACATTTGACATCAGGCCTTATTTGGAAGGTGAGAGAGAAGAGAGAAGAGAGAAGAAGTCTGCTACTACCAATGCAAAGATTGCACCTTTCGTTGTCTATCCATAAGCGTGCCATTGATCTTGCTCCTTGCATAGCTACTTCAACACCTATCCATTCCAGGTGTTCTCTCCAGATACAATCCATTGTTGCATGATTTCCATCTGCACACACAACACTATCTTATATTAGCAAGGGTAAATGAATCATAATGCAATTGATACCTTGCTTCGGTGAAAGGTCCATTGGCTAGGTTGTGGTATGGCTGATACGGGTCTAGAGATGTAAGATTGGTGACTACTGAAGGTGTAGGGACTAGGAGAAAATTGAAAAAATTGGACCAGGACCCCCATGACTAAGAGTGAACCTCCAATAGTGAGAGAATGGAGGAAAAGAAAAGGAACAAGGAAGATGGAGAAAAAGAGACAATCGTAATGTCGATGAATTGGATGTTAAGATGGAAATGAATGAAATATTATTGATTGCAACAATGTTAAGGGAAAGAATTTAACGTATGCACCAAATAGGAATGCCAGTGGGTCCTCCCCAAAGCAGGCTCATGCCCTTAATGCCATGAAAACCCCACATTCAAAGAGTCGGTAGGCTCTGGGAATGTCATTTGGAACAAGAGTTAAAGTCTTAACCACAAGAATTTACCAAAGAGAAAACAATTCATCAACCAAAATATACACTAATGATACAACCAGCAATGAGGTAACAAATGGAGAAATAAGGATGGAAAGAAAAGAATAGAATGGAATCTCAAGAACAAGGTGATGTACAACCCCTTATGTGTTTAATGATTAATGTGACTCAGAAAATCTCATTCCAACTCCAACCTCAAACAAACCACTTCCAGTGACTTTGCATTAATGCATTTGGCCAATCCATCCACTTGAAGTAACAAGGATGCCTTCCCAAAGAGCCACCACCATTCTAACGAAACGAAGGAGGAGAGAATGGGAAGCGAGAAGGGCCTTAGTTAGAGGGAACATGTTTATTTTAGTTCCATAACTAGTGCTTGTAGCCCAAATAATTATTTTGTCTAAGGGGTGTGTTTTTTTTTTATGTTTTTTCATGAGAACCACACCATGCAAAGACTTATTATCTTTATTTTCTCAGCTTCCCGATAATTGGGTAATGTTGAAATGGTAAGAAAACATCCAAGCACCCAAGAATGGCCAACACATATGCATTAAGTTCCCTTGAAGCCACACCCTTTTCTATCCTTGAGTCCTTCCTTAGTTTGAGAAATGTCTAGTCACCGATTCATTATAGTTCTTATTATTGAAAAAGGACTGTACAATTCCAAGCCAACAGAGACCATAGATGTGAACTCATTTCTTGCTATATCAAAAGAAACATACCTTAGTATCAACATCGAAACTTAAAGGTAAAAACCAAACATTAGCAACCAATAGAAAAATAGTTCATACCATCATGAAGAGCACTTATTGGGTGACAAACTTACAAGATGGATAACACACACACACACACACACACACACACATAAAAGAAATGGAAAAGTATAACGATGTTGTAAAAAAAATAAGAAAAGTTAAAGAAATTTGTAAAACAAAAATGTGTAAAAAAATAACTAAAAAGAACTGAGGGCCCCAAATGTGTAACATAGGTGGCCATCTCCCCCATCACTAAATTGAAAGGGAGAGATCCAAAATAATGAGCGTCTATTTGAAATTTTTAGAAGTGTCCAACTTCTCCCAATTGATGTTTTTAGATTAAGGGGTGGAAGTCAGCGACGCTCATACTCCAATGTATCTATGCTCCCATTGTGGTTGTGAGTTGTTCCCCTAGTTCATTCCATGCATGTTGGTGGGCTGCTCTCTTGATTAGCTATTAACTACTAGGTGTTCTCTTGTTGTATGGTTGCTACATATAGGCACCTTTGTATCTGAGTTTCTTGGGCACACTAGTTTCGTGTAGGAGATGCTGAGCATTCCTCCATGTCATCACCCTCTGAGTCACTGTATGTGATGCATGGAACTTTCTTCTTCTCAATATTTTCATAAATATTTTCCTTAGATATTTCCAAGGAAAAATCGTGGATTCCTAGGCACACGTTGATGGTGCTGAGCCATGCCCTCCCCATTATAATTGGAAAGTCCCCTTTGTTACTGTTGACTTCTATCACTAGGAAATTAGCCAGGTATAACCAACCACACACAGTGGTAACGATGTCCTCCACCAATCCCAAGGGAATGATGATGGATTGGTTAGCCAGCTCTAGTTGAATATTTTTCTTCTTGAGTGGAGGTAGGTTCTAGGCTTTATACATTTCTCGTGAGATTAAGTTGACTCTGGAACCTAAGTTAAGAAGAGCCTTATGTGGTTCTTTCAAAGTGACTTGAAGGTAGATTAAGGGACTTCCAGGGTTAGAGAGTTTCCTAGGAAGGTGGCCTACCTTTATCCAATTAGTAACAGTATGTGTTAACATAACTGTACGTGTTGAGCCCTGTTGTTGGTTTGAAGGGAGCTCTGAAGCCTTATTTGTTGGAGGTGCATGCACAGACTCAATCACTTGTGGTTGTGAGAGCATGTTTGGGCTTTTGGTTCTAAAGAAAGGTCTTCTCTTCGTGCGGTTGTCAGAACCAGTAGCAAGTTGAAGGTTTATAGATCTCATAGCATTACGTTGCTATGGTTGAGTGGGGATTTCCCCTTGCATTGTTGGAGCGGGTGGTAGTGGAACTATCAGCATATGAGTGGTGGATGGATTTAGAGGATGGTATGGATGTGGTGTATCTCTCGGAGGAGAAGGAGTCCTAAAATATTTCCAAATTTGGTAGTGTCATTGTGGGGTTACGTGACCCATAGAGTCACTTGGAGAAACTAGCTCCTACACATAATAGCCGTAAGGATCTGGTTGCTGGTAAGGGTATTGTTGCCTAGGCAGTGGCATCCCCCATGACTGTGGGTATTGCCACTACAAGTGTTGCCCGATAGGTTGTGGTGGAGTTTCACTTGGATAATATGCTAACAATTGGTTGAACTGTCTTGGGTTACCTTGGGGATAAGGCAACCTTTAGGGTGCCTATCATTTGTTAAGTCTTGGGTTGAGTGCATACACCCCAAACTCTTATAGATGTGAGATTATTGGGGAACATCTCTTAGGATGGTCATATTGATAGATCTCACATCCACCGTCATTGTCTATATCTGAATCCACAACCTCATCGGTGATGGTCATTTTTTCCTTACCCTTCTTACATGCATGGTCTTAATCTCTTCGCTTTTTCTTATCATGGGCACTACTTCGTTCCTCCTTAGACTCCTTTATGATTTTTAGGACAGTTTCAATTTTACTATCTAAGGAGCTTCATATTTCATCTATCTTAGCCGACACTTCGATTGTTAACTTTTGAAGTGGCAAGGTTTTTCTATTCACCAATTCCTTGAGTGGTGACTCATCCTCTTCCTCACAGAATCTTACTCTCTTCTTTCGAAGGGAAGGATCACATTTATATTCTTTTGTGCTTTCTCTTTTTCATAGCTCCCTTCTTCTTTAGCTACTTGCTCCAACAACCTATGAACTTCATGGGACCTAAGTTCAGATAATCTCCCTTTGGCATATGTCCCAAGGGTTCTCCTGGTTTCATGTCTTAGCCCATCTATGAGGTGGCGGAGTTGATCCCGTTGTGGATAACCATGGCTGGGCAATGATGTAGCAATGCATAATATCGGCCCATGGCAGCATCCAAGGGTTTGTGATTACCCTACTTCCATCCTTGGATCTATTTACAAGTTGGACTCTCTGGAGTATGTTTGGTATTTATTATTAAACAATTCTAGCATTGTAATCCATCTCCTAATGGTTTTCGGCTCTAAGGATCGGTACGAGCTTTTTGCTTCCTTCTTAGGAAACAACTTTAACTTCTACCACTTGTTCTCAATGTTCTGCAAGGCGCAAACTTCATGAAATTCCTATAAGTAATTTTGTGGATCAACATTGTACCCCCCCTCAAACCGTGGAATATTGTTCATGTCTACTCTCTTGATCCGGCTATCTTTCTGGTACCTTGTAGGTATTCTCATAGCCTCTGTAATGTCTAACATACTTTGGGTTGCTAGCATAGGTTCATCATGATCATCTCTTTCATGACGTCTATGATGCCTATGTGGTTTCCTAATTTCCCTTCTTTCATTCCTTGACTCTCTAAAATGCCCTCATCCTCGCTTTCGACTCTCTCATCAAGGTCTCTCATTTTGCTTATCCTTATCCTCACCATTATGCTCTTTTTAACTGTGCCCTAATGTGGAAGGAGAGGGTGAATGATGTGATGAAGGGGAAGAAGAAGGAGAGCCATTTCCATGATGATGTCTCTTGCCTCCTCTTTAGTGATCCCTACCCCGATCGTGATGACGATCAAAATGCTTACCCTTTTCTTGTGCTTGTGTTCCCTCAGTGAACACTTGGTGTTCGTGGGGATCAGAACCAGGGTTGTGAATCGTAGAGCGTAGGTTCTGATACCCCACCTCCTCACTATCGTTAGGAGGAAAAACATCATTTTGTGGAGAACCTACTGAGATAGGCTCACCACCCTTAGCTTCTCTTATGATAGTCAAAGCATTATAGGGGCCTTTTCCCTTCAACGATGTGTGGTAACTCTCCTGCTGTGTGTCCCATTGACATTGTGCTGTTGTGGGATGGTAATCCCTTGTGTCAAAATTTTCTACAACATATTCAATGTATAGCTACATCATGTCTCTTTGTGCAAGAGCATGAATGAGCATGTTGGGAACTGCACGATCTGGGGGTAACACTATGTTACCTTGCAGGTCTCGCCAACGCAGCTATTCATCGTGCTGGAGGATAAAGGTAAAATTGGGTATATACTCATAGTGCTGAGTATATAGTACCTGATACTCTTGAGGAATCAGCAGTTCGTAGTTATGTGTGTTAGATCACCAACTGTCTCTTGTGTGATCCCTAGGTGGTGAAGTGCTTTTATTCGAAGAAGAAGACATTGTATCTTCTTCGGTGTGCTGATTAACCATTATATAATTTTTTTTAAATTAACCCTAATGGTTTTTTTCAGCTCCCAAAGATGTGGATAGTTTCCTATGTTCTACTTAGTGCACAAACAACTTAGTCCCCAACAACGGTACCAATGATGAGTGGCAAGGTACCCCTACACTCAACCATACGAATACGAGTGTTACACGTGCGATCCGGTCGAACTCCATAGACTAAATGCCTACACACCTTATGGAACACTTAAGGTTAATTGTTCGTTGTCTTCCCAGACTTACTTGTATTTGTCATGGTTGTATGGTTAAGTAAGTCTGAGGTATGTGATTTTTATAGCTTTTATGTTTTTATCACCTATGCTAATGAGGGAAAGGGTGAAGAGACTAAGTACTAACTTTAACTAACTAAGTTCTAATGCCTAACATCAGTATCCATCCCNATTTATCCAATAGTTCGTCTTTATTTCTGTACACAAAATTGTGTTCAGGTACAATATTTTCTCGAATAAAGATCAGTTCACTTTGAAGCTCCTACTGTGGGCACATGGAAATTATTCTATCTCTGGAGAGGCAAAACTACCAGAGTTTTTCTAAGGGTCTAGATCTAGATGGAGAAACAAGGGAGAGCCACCTCTTATTTATAGATTTGTTGGTACACTGCAATATCACGTACGTGATATTGCGGGGGATGCGATATCGTGGCAGATGCGATATTGCATACACGATATCGCGGCCCATGTGATATTGTGTCCCATCACCTATAAACTTGGTAACTCTAGTTTTAATTTATCTAGTAAAGATTCATAACCTATCAAATACAAAATTAAAGCTTGCTACTCTTGGATGGATTAAACTCTATAAATGAGTTGAACTTATATATCATTGAAGAGTTAGAGAATGTACTAACCAACAAGGTTATAAAAACTATCTATGTGGTCTTTAATGTTACATTAATACACTCTTGCCAAACTCTTGGATAGTATTGCATAATTTCCAATGTATGCAAGTTAAGAAAACCTATAATTAAAAATCAAAGAATTTTAGGAAAAAATTGTTATGTTATAAAGAAAATTTTTTATAATCAAATTTTATGTTGTTTCCACAACTTGCTATTTTTTATAACTTTTTGCTCTTCAACTTCTTGGTTTTGCAACATGGTTTTGGACCACAAAATGAGAAAGATAAGGATTTTTCTAGTTTTTTCTATAGTAATGGCATGAATTAGACCATTTTCACACTCATTGAAATTGATAATAATGTATGTTATTTTTTTCTTTTTTTATTTTATTTTTTTCTTACATTAGAACAAAAGCTCTAATGTAAAATGAAGATGTATGTAGCATTTTCATATATAATATGAATATAATATTTATTATAAAATATTCTTCCTTCACTATGTTTTATTTGATACTTTATTAATATTCTTCTATCCTTTCACACATTGAATAAATAGGCAATATAATGTCATATTATTTAACTATGTCTCAAGAAAGGATTTAAACTTTGTAAGTTTTATGATATAATTTTGAAAGATAAATTGGAGTGATCCCTTGGTTCTTGATCCTTGATATATTGTAAAAAAAAAGAACTTATAATTTTAAGATATACTCTCATGTAATGCCTGTAATCATGAAGTTTATGTAACATCCCTTAACTAAGCATCCTTGAAAATTTGTTGTTGTAACTCGAACCTATATATTATACCTTATTAACATTCTTTACTAGTAGTGGTAATGATAGTTAACAAGGAATGTGGTATTTTATGACACATTTAGTTGATATTATTTTATCAGCTTAGATGGTGACATAATGAGGTGTTATCCTAGTAATATGAATCTTGGCTTAGTAACCCCAATTCACAGGTTCAATTCTACTAAGTAGCATTGAGTTATAAAATTTTATAAATCTTGGGGTGTACCTATTTTTCAATTATTTTAGGTTCCAAAAATCTTTCTAAATTAAATGGTGACATTGTGAGACATCTATAGTTGCTATTATTACTATGCCATTTTATGATACGTGTAGTTGGCATTATTGTTTTGGAGTGTCACATTGTGACACATATACTTAGTGTTATTGTTTTGAAGCATCATATTATGTAACACATGTAGTTGGTATTATTTTATTTTTTTAATATTTTGAAGTAGTTTGATAGTTTTTCTTATTTTATTATTTTTACTTGAATTATACATGTTTAAATTTTATTGTTAAAATTATGTATACTAATTATGTGAGATTGTGTAGATAGGCATCTTTTACCGGTATATTGATAACATTGAGACACTATGTGGCATATGGTATAGGTAACATGATTTATCATTATCTTGAAAATAACTATTTCAAATTTTTTTTTCAATAACTATGACTTGAATGATGATGTCGATGATGATTATGACCTACTTCCAAGTGGCTATAAAGATAATTATGACATGAAAGGAACATGGAAATTCACTGGATGATTTAACATCTCAAAGTAATTAGACAAGAAGATGCTGGCAAAATGCAATAATATTCTTAGACATTGCAGAAAGTATAAAGCATCAATAATGAAGACAGTGTAAAGTAACACAAGGTCTTTTTTTTTTTGTTTTTGTTTTTTTGCAATGATATCTAGTAGAATATGGTATTAGGCTTTGTGTTGCTTTAGGAGCTAAGAGTATGTAGCAGTAGTGAAGGTTCTACAAACACGTAGATACATGTGAGAAAATAGTAAAATACAAAGGTAGGATTACATTACTTGACCTTCTTGTAGATCGAATCATGTACATTATTGTTATAAAGGTTTTGTGATCTTTTGATGTCATCTTTTATAGCCATATTGAGAGTATTAAAGGTTTTATATCATTTTTAATTTTTCTACACTTATTTATGATATTGTTAAATTGGCAATTTAAGGAGATTTGAGAGGTCATTTTGAGATTCTAAAAATGTCATGAGGTTCATCTTAAATATTTTAAAGTTTTTATAATTTATATTAATTTTTTTTTAATTTATTTAGGATTTTTCTAGTGAGTTTCTACTCTATTCCAAGTTTTTGCAATGAACCATATAATACTTGATAATTTTCTAGTTTTGATTAGATTTATATTTCTAAAATTTTTATGAAGTTACTTAGGATTTTTAATGGTTCTATGTTTGTGCTTGAAACTGTAGCTTTTTCATGTGTTAATAAGGATCCATTACTAAGTAAGATGTCATTTGGAAAGCCTCATACCTTCCCCTATCTTTGCTCAGTGTCATGCTTATTGACCACCAAATGATTTGGTTGATACCTAGAATTTATGATGCTCACATGACTAATTTTATCATGATCTGAAAATTTGACCAAATGTCATGACTACTGATATTGTGATTATTCTTGAGGAGATACTATCAAAAGATAAAGAACTAATATGTTATTAGAGGTCCTTAAGATGATTTTATATAGTCCTCTCTATTAATTCTAGCAATGATATCCTATCCTTTGGAAATGAGATCTTCTTCAAAATAATCATGATTTTGAGATAGCTACATGTAGTTGGACTATGATCATTACTCAAGAGTGTTAATCAAAACTAAAATGTAGTAGGCCTATGAACAAGAAAATAAGTATATTTCTATATGTGTACATGTCAAATAAATCATATTATACAAATAATGTCATGATGTTGGCCTCCAAAATCATTGATAGCTGATGGTGGTGGGTAGACTATGTGTGACATCCCATTCTCAAATGTCATGGAAAAAATATAATATATGTAATAGGTGACATTATGTGTGATGAATACAACAAAGAAAATATGGAAGGAAATGAAAAATAAAACTTTATTAATATAAAAATAATGTATCTGGGTCATGCTCTAAGGGTTCCTTAGGTTCATCTTCCTTTGACATCTATTCCTTAGAAGCAATTCAACACTTCCATAGATATTACACTTGTACTTGGCCAAAAGGGATGGCTAGTAACCTTCCTATCTTACTTCATTTGATACATATTACTCACATTTACCAACTTCATAACTCCATGTTAGCACAACCTCTAGTTTCCATTTATAAATACCTTAGGTCAAACCCTCCAAAGGTTACATTAAGTAACATGTTCATTATTATATGTGCCTTGTTAGATCTTGTTATAGCTTGTCTTTTCAAGTCTTATTATAATAATTACATCATTTGTTATGAAGTGATACCATCTTTGTTATGGAATAGCTTCATTAGGCAATGAGAATGTAACTTCCTTGTAGAAGTTCATACAATTATCATGTTGTGGTTCCTATAGTAGATTTGTCTATATGGATTAAAGAAAGAACCATCACAAGGACCTTTTTTCTTGTAGATACCTTCATATCTCAACTTTCTGACATTTGGTTAAAATTGGCAAAGAAATTTCCATGCCAAAACTTCTTATAGACACAAGACATTAACATATAAATCCTATAATTCTGCATCGATGCATGAGTAGTAGTATTCATGTCATTTATTCATTGATTCTCTTCTAGATTATTCCTTCTCATGAGTATCATATTCCTTATTAATATAATGTTATGATTCTCCTCTGGATCGAGAACTTATAAGAAGGATTGAATAAGTTCTAGCCAATGAGACCTAATTTTATCACAACAAATATACATGGCTCTTCAACTTGGGTAGGTCAATACTTGGAGGATAGAATCGCTTCACACATCTAGACTTTGTTCCTTAAAAAATGTGGTTTCAAGGACATCCCAAAATTTACAAAGCCTTGAGCTCTACTAGGGGTGTTTTCTCTTAGAAACACACCCAACCCCTCAAGCTCCTAACAAGCTCAAAATATGTCTTCTCTCAAGAACCACATCCAACCCCTTAAGGCTTATAATAGGAGATAGAAAGATCAAGAAAGAATATGAACTAAGCTTCTACTTCCTTCCTTTTTAGCTCAAAAAAATAGCAAAAAATTCATTAAATGGTAGAGAAATGATGTACAAAAATTTTCAAAGGATGTATACAATGAATGCTTGATCACATGAATAGTGCTTGTTTTTCCCAAAAATATATCACATTCTTTTAGGGACTTGTTAACTTCATATGTCTCTTGGAATTCATACAATAGCTAGAAATAACTAGTTAAGACATCTTCCATGATCTTGAGATGTCTTACTAGGATTCTTCATCTTGTAGGTGAGATGTCTCATTTTACTTGAGATGTACTGGTTTAGATATCTTGACTAGTTCCAAGACATCTTACCTGAGATGTCTTGGTTAAGACAACTTGGTGTAACTTGAGACATTTACTATTGTGTAGAGATGTCTTGGCTAACACCATATCTTCTTAGTAGAGACGTCTTATAGTAGAATGATGCATCTTGGCAATCTCCAAGACATCTTCTTTGGAATCAAGATATTTTGCATCCTTGTGATTTTCTCCAAATCCTTGCATTTTCTTGTTGGACTTTAGTATACCATATTTTTAATTCATGATCTTGGATAGGTCTCCTTTATTCTCCATTCTTAGAACTTCAAGATCTCATAAGCACACTTTTGAATTCTTCATTTTTTAAGGTTTTGACATACCAAAAGGTCAACATCTCCATGATGATCCATATCTTCTACATGATCTAAGTTCTTACTAAGGTGGTATACATCTTTCTTGCATTTTTGACTTGCAAACTAGTTCTCAAACTACTTGATTTGTTGGATTATTGATGATTTGGTTACATTTCCTAGACTATTAACAACTTTCTACCAACCCCCCTTAAGATACTAACTTTGATACTATGTCATGATAGACTAGAGGTTAGTTAATTACGGATAACTATATGCATAACTTAATTACCTAATTATAAGGTCTAGGATGGCCAAAAATACTAGCTTTAGTCCTAACCATTAGATCACTAGACTTTATTACTTCATCTAGGTTACACACCTACTAAAGCATTATATAAACTATCACCTAATTAGTAGCCCTTTATATGAATAATTTGAAATTACCATTAGATTTACAAGGTTAAAATTATTTTTAAACAACTATTTATATACTAGAAATGAACATCGAGTATCCACATTATGTTAAATCTTATTCTCAATGCTTCTAAAGCATAGTTAATTGAATAGGCGTAAAACTAATTTCTGGAATTTTATAGACTAAATTTAACCTCTCCATGATATTTGCAAGATTAAAATTTTAAACAAACAACTATAGTTTACCAACAAGGGCTTTCTGAATCAAAATTTATAACTTCTAAAGTTCAAAATTTTGGGCATAAGTTTTGAGACATCCCAAGAGCTTCCCAAAAAATTACCCATTCTACTACTACTCTAGGACTAGCATGCTTAAGTTTTTAGTTTTTACCTCTTCCCTTATTAGTTCACCAATTGACCAGACTAGTCAATTTTAACCATGATAAAATATTTAAATTTGAAGTTTAGAATTTCAATTTCAAAATTCCAATTATCCCTATTTCTAACAAGGACCTATAGTGCTTATAGTTTCCACAAATAGAATTGGTTCCTACCATCACAAATCTTAGTGGTATAGATCTACAATGCTTGTGGTATCCATAAATACCCTAGGTTTATATCATTGAAAATCCTAGTCGACATGTAGACAAGTATGCAAGGCACAAAAGATGAGAACAGTGGCATAGGCAAAGGCAACAATGTAGAAGCAAGGAATAGCAATAATGATAATGATGACCTAAAATCAAGATTTTCTTGTGCACATAGGTTAAGTGGCTATAACATCAAAGTTAGACATGTCACTAGCAGTGGTTAAAACAAGGGTTTCTACTATATTGCACAAGTGCTCTAGAGTAATAATGTTATAAAAGAAGGAAATAGTAGAAGAGGTAATGGTATGCATGTAGGAGATGTCAATGGGTAGAGCAAGCATTAGAGGTATAAGTGCAATAATGAAAGATGCATTTGAGAGCATGTAGAGGGCCAAGAGAAGGAGTGGCTAGGCCCATACTAAGTAGCCCTTGGCCATGATGTAACATGACCTAGCTAACCAGTAGCATCAAAACCACTAAAATTCTCACAATTTTAAATTCATTTTCTGAAATAAATTTTAAAATAATTAAAATATATTCTTTTTAAAAGTGTATTCTATCTATCATACCCACATAATTGGTCTCGATGATTATTGGGGGTTTAAGAGTTTCATTTCAAGATGATGGTTTTCACTTCCAACCCTAAATTTTTTAACTTAAATTTAAATTTAAATTTATTATCATTAACTTTTAAATTTTTAATTATTACCCTTAAATGATTTATGAGAAACTTAATATAGTAATATCTCCTATACTATAAGTCCAATTGAGATGAAATTAGAATCATCTTAACGAGCACTACACATTGGATATGGTTTTGGTGTTTAAAAATTAAGTTGGATTTTCATAGTTTTAAATAACTAAAATAATATAATTTTTCAAATTATCCTCAATAAGTTAATGTATTGGTGACATAGGGGCTTCTAACTGATTTAAGCTTGATTAAACATGATAAATCGACTTTAAGACAAAAAATTAATACATACACCTTTATACTTTTAGTACAAGTATGATGTAGCCTTATCTTCCCACATCATGATTATATCCTAGCGAGGTACTAAGGAGAAGGTTAGGAGGGTAAAATATCACAACATTAGCCATCAAGTGTTGGGTTCCTTATGAATCTCTTAGTAATGATCCTTACCAGTTAAATAGGGATGAGGGAATTCTATAGCTAGCTCAAATTTTTTATATTCATTAATGATTAAAATCTAGATAAGTATGCATAATACTAAGGTGCTTGAATGGGTGTTTAGAAAGATAAGATCCATAGTGAGACAACATCCTAGAAAACCTACAATATGGCTTCCTAGCCTTGTAGTAGAGACATATGAATTATATTCATCAATTAAAGATGTTGAAACTATAAAATAATTATATTTTAGATACATCCCAAGATATTTCATCTAATTATAACTCTTATAACCTAACATTATTCACCAAAATTCAATCCATGAATTGGAGCTTTCATATCAAAAGTCTTAGCACCAATTTAACATCTCATTTTTAACCTTAGTCAATTAAGGAAAATTCTAACACTACTACAAAATGGATAAGAGTTTCTTGGACTAATGTTACTCTTTATCTTAATAGAGTCTTTAACAAATTATGTTCCTTGTTATATTTAGTTAAATCTTCTTAAACTCTAGTTGTGGATATCTATGAAAGTCACTAAGGAGACATCTTTGTAGTCGCATGGATCATCTTGAACATGATGTACATCTAACATTGTGTCATGGCTCATCGATGATGAGTGGCAAGATACCCCTACACTCAACCATATGAATACGAGCGTTCTCACGTGCGATCCGGTCGAACTCCGCAGATGGACTAGTTGAGGCACCTAGATCATTATCCTTAGGTCGTAGTTCGCTATCTTCCCACCTGGACTAGTATTATATTTGTCACGTATGGTTTAGTCCAAAGTGAGGTGTATGATGTGTTCCTAATTCTAATGCTACTCTTGAAGCAATGGAAAGTAATATTAACTAAGTTAAGCTAGGAGGAAAAGGGTAAGAGAGTCTAATCTAACCTAAGTGCAATGAGCAACCAATTCCTTGATTATCCGTACACATCTTGGACTTTGTGCATGACTACCACTGGGATTACTGAGCGTAGATCCTAGGTACACCATTGGATTACCAAGTAGTCACACTTAAATGATCGTAATCAAGTCGTACTCATTCCGTGTTACTAGGAGTTTAAGGATGAGAGAGAAAGTAATAAATAACAATTAAAGAAATAAATAAATAACAAAGTGAATGCTGTAATGATGAAGTAATCTCGATCTTTATTGCTGATCATGTGCGTGTCCAAGCACGTCACACTTGAATAAAGAATATCATACAATTACATTCACCACATTGCGAGCAGACACTGGAAAATAATCTAACTCTGGAGGGATCAAACTGCCAGAGTCTAGCTACAATCTAAACTAGGATGATAAACAAGGGAGAGCTACTTCTTATTTATAGACTTTGTGGTGGACTGCGATATTGCGTACGCAATATCATAGGGAAGATGCGATATCACATACGCGATATTACAGGGGATGCAATATCGCAGCGGACGCAATATCGTGTACACGATATTGCGACCCATGCGATATCACGTCCCATCAACCGAAGATCATGATCTATGATTCATTATTGAATTGTAGTTGCCCCTTGATTCTGATGAGCCCTAGATAATGATTTTCTTTAATAATAACTATGACATCATATTCTCGGATGTCATGGAAAATGTTGAATATATGTAACATTTAACATTATGCATAATAAATACAAAAGGAAAAATGAAAAGGAAATTTTATTAATGTAAAGAATAATGTATCTAGATCATGCTTTAAGGATTCCTTAGGACTATGATCCTTCAATATATATTTGTTATAGGCAATCTAGAACCAACATCATGGTTAGGCCTATACCTATCTAAAAGAAATAGCTAGTCATCTTCCTATCCCAATTTATCCAACACACATTACTTGCCTTTACTAGCTTTGCAACTTCATTCTAACATGACCTCTAATTCTTGAGTATAAATATCTTAGATCAAAACCCAAAAAAGATCACCTCAATAGACATTCTCATCATGATAACATGTCCTTTCAAGACTTATTACAATAATTATTGCTATAAAACCACCTATTTTGATCACCTTTGTTTCTTCCCTACATTTGTATTTGGAGATTTTTTGCTTGAAGAAGATGTCTTGAATGGCAAGAAGAAATCTTGGCTAAGACTTGTGGCTAATAAAAGTTGTCTTAGGGTTAAACAAGATATCTTATCAAAAGTGTAGTCTTCTTTGGGAAGATGTCTTGTTGCAGAAAATATGTCTTGCACAGGACATCTTTTGCAAGAGAAGACATCTTATCCCAAAAGGAGACATCTTGCCTACACATGAGACATTTCTCCTATAAGTTGATTTTGATAGGAGACATCTACCAAGGCAAAAGATGACCTGTACAATTTGGAAAACCTTTAAAATCACCTATTCTAATTTAGGAAACCATCCATGTAAGTTGGAAAAGGATGAAAATAGCTAGAGAAAAGGTAAGAAGACCATGGAAACAACTGAAGAATCTCAAGTTAAGTTAGCAAAATGCTTCTAGGTCTCTTATCTTCCTATTATCCATAAATATTAATGTAATTCATAGTTGTTGATACATGAGTGATGAGTCACGTTTTGGGCAACCGTGATATCGTGTACGCAATATCTCATGCTCAGTCGCAATATTACCTACGCGATATCATAGCCCACTGCTAGTTCTATAAATAAGAGGTGGCTCTCCCTTGTTTCTCAATCAAGTTTTTAGTTCCTTAGCCAAACTCTTATAGTTTTCCCTTTCTAAAGTTAGAATTATTTCCTAGTGTATGCTCGCAGTGTGGTGAATGTAATTGTATGACATCCTTTATTCGAGTGTGATGTACTTGGACATGCACATGACCAGAAATAAAGATCAAGATTACTTTATCATTGTAGCATTCACGTAGATTAATTATTTATTTAATTGTTATTTACTAATTTTCTAGTTAATATCCTCTCATCCTTATCTCATGTTAAAACATGGAATGAGTACGACTTGATTACGAGCATTTAAGTGTGACTACTTGGTAACCCAGTAGCGTACCTAGGATCTGTGCTTGGTAATCCTAGTGGTAGTCATGCATGGAGTCCAAGATGTGTACGGATAATCAAGGAATGGATGCTTATCGCGCTTAGGCTAGTTTAGATTCTCTTACTCTTTCTCTCTTAGCTTAGATAATATTACTTTCCATTTCCTTTAGGAGTAGCGTTAGATTAGAAAACATATCATACATCTCACTTTGGACTAAACCATACGTGACAAAGCTAATACTAGTCCATGTGGGAAGACAGCAAACTGCGACCTAAGGCTAACTGTCTAGATGCCACAACTAGTTCTTCTGCAAAGTTTGACCGGATCAAGGGTGTAACGCTTGTATTCATATAATTGAGTGTAGGGGTACCTCACCACTCATCATTGGCACCATTACCGAGGACGGTGCTAGTCATCTAGATTAGTTATATCATACAAGGTTACTGTATAAGGACCTAATGATATACCTTTTAGAAAAAAAATAGTTATTAAAAGTCACACGTAATTCACACACAACTTCACAACAATGCCTCTCCTACAAGATTACAATAATGCCACACTTAGTGAGGAAATTCATTGGAGAACCAATGAACTATATGATGATGAAGATTGAAGTACACAACCCGAAGTGGGGGTTTCTTATAAACATGAATGAAAACAACATCATACCAACACATGAAAGCATAACTTACCCGATAATGATGAACCCCTACTGGCCACTACAAGCTTAATGCAAATACAGGAGGCTATTCAAATCTCACGTAGGCATTGTAAAGAGAGTTGTCTACCCAAGCTTGATTTAAAAAACTTTCCTAAATTTTCAAGAGGCTATGACTTAGATCCACGTCAACATTTACAAGCCTTCTACGATGCCTGCACATGGAATAACATTGATAACGGTTGGCAAAAACTTAAGCTCTTTCCTATCACACTCACTAGCCAAGAAAAAGTATGGTATAGATCGTTAAAACCAAATTCAATATGACGTTGGTTAACAATGGTAAAAGTCTTTAATGAAAAATATCAAACCTATGCAAGAGTGTCAGCCTTGAGGAAAAAAATCCAAGAGTGGAGACAAGCACAACATGAACCCTTGGACATGGCCTTAGAAAGATATTATGCACTATTAAACAACTGTCTAGGCCATGGGTTTTTTGAGGAAAGGCTAATGTATCATATTATTGATGGGCTTCGTGATGCAACAAGAGAGCCCTTAGGAATGTATGCCCAAGGTCAACTACATGAACTACAAACCCATCAAGTTCAAGAGCTTGTTAAGTAGGTAGAAAAAGAAGAAGGAGATATGGCTAGATGGGAGAGTGTCGAAAAACATCAACGGGACCAAAATCTCAACTTAAGAAAGGTCCATGATCATAAAAAGGAGAAATCAACTAATCTTAAGGTGGAAACATCATCTTTGCCAACACAATAAATACTAGAAGAAGTCGAGGAAAAGATCAATAAGATGTTGGAATGGACGTATCAAAAGTGTGGAGAATTTATCAATATTATTGGAGATAGAGTTTTAACAACCAAAGAAGTAGGACAAAACATTAGACAATTGGAAAGAAGGGATAAGGAAAATAAGAGCTCAACTACCGATCATACGTATGAATGGAACATATGCCTGTACGATCACTCCAAAGGCCAATGCCCAATATTGTTACATTTACATGAGCATTGGGGAAACACGTTACATCTAGAGTTCGTATAGAGATACTGTGTTCGATCATAGTGGCAACAATCCCAGTCATGGGGGAAACCACCACTACACTGGAGACACCCTTTGTATCATCTAAACCCGAACACTTATCTTGTTCAACATATTGTTTCTCCAACTGGGCCAACATACTCTATCTCACCACAGTACCATTCTCCTCAATACTATCAACCCATGCATCCAACATAACCACCACCTTGTGCACCTTATACTCCTAACTTTCAACATTCTCATCCTTTCCCTCCTTCCATATCACCACCAACTATTCCTAAGGTGTCTGCACCACCACAACAACCCACGAACATTACTTGTGCTACTACTGCCAATAGCAACGAGAGGCCTCCTCAACATCCAAAGAACACCTTCTTTATACATAACCGTAAGAAGGGACAACACAATTCCGAGGCCACTACATCTTCAAACTCAGCACAAGTCAAACACTGTGGTGCACCCTCATCCTCGAACCCCATGCCTCATGTTACTTCATCAGGGCCACCAACTCACACTCCAACAACAATACGGCCCAATGAACACAGAAATGAAGAGTGAGAACCCGATCCTTGCATACCATCTACCAGTCCCAAATATCATAGTGGGTCAACTCGTTATCCAGGAACTACATCACACAAATTTCTCCACTATACATATAATAATCAAGTATGTGAAACCTGATGGGGTAAGTATGATCAGGCCTCAATACTTCCAACATGTAAGGACCCTCATTTTCCATTTATTAATTCATGCCATACTCAACCAATTAGTTATGGGGGATATCCCCTATCCTAAAAACAAGCAGGATTAATAACCACTTTTTATTTTCTTTGATTTTACAACTTTTTTTCTAGTTTTTAATTTTTTTCAACTTTCTTGTTTTACCTTTTTGTCTTTTTTATGTTTTTGTAAGTAATATGAAGAAAACACTCATGTGGATTGTTGGTTGAGGTGTGTTCTATGTTATTAAGTCTCAAGTGATCAATTATGTGGACAGTGAGCCCATTACACCCACTCATCCACTCTACAAATAAGAGGTTCTGTTCAAGGGTACAGTGATATTCTTGACATTTTTAAAACTTAAAATTAATTTTTGTGTTCATTGTACCCAAAATGAAGAAGGATGGACCAAGAGGGAATGAATAGGATGTGACATTAAGGATACTTGTGGATTCTCTTTGGTTACGTCTGTGGGAGTTATCATGTAGCGTGGTCATACTAAGATCCTTGTAGATCTAATGAAAAATGGGAGTAAGAGTAATCAGAAGGACACTCAAAAATCAAATGCTATTCTAGGGGGTTCCATTGGAAAGAAATACACCCATGGCCTGATGGTTGGTGGCTTATCTGGATTCAGTAAAGTGAAAAAAGAGAAAGAAAGAGAAAAAGAAAAGAAAAAGAGAAAGTGCCACAAAAAAAATCACTCCTCCCTTGAATAAAATGCCAAGTGATTGTATGCGTTGTTCTTATGATACTCTCATAGTTTTTCACCATGGGATGAAACAATGCGATGTCACTTGAAACACCATTAATTTCGGCCTAGCACTTTGAAACGAGAATAATTCAGAGCCTCTTGAGTTTTCGAAGGAAAAAATTTGACTAAGACATGGAACTCACACTTAGCTTGTCAAGCTAGCTTACTCATGCTCGGCTTGTCAAGCTAGCTTGCCCTCAGTGTGAGCAACTCCAAGAGCCTTAAAACTGAGTCAAAATGGTCTAACTTTGAAGGTGTGAGACATCCTTGGAGCCCACTGATGACTGCACCAAGTTTCAGCATCCAAAATCCAAGATTTCAAGTCAAAATCACACAAATCTTACTACTCACGCTGAGTTCACATCCAAGTCATGCTGGCAGCATGAGTCCAGCGTGACTCCAGCATGAGTAACCCAAAACAACCTCAAAATAGTGTTAAAATGGCCTGATTTTTACGGTACAAGGCCTCCTTGAGGTCCACTAGTGATTTCTCTAGGTCCCAGCCCTCAAAATTCTAATTTCAAACACGAAAATACATAGTTTTAAGCACTCACACTGAGGTCACACTGGAGTCATGCCCAGCTAACGTTGACAACATGAGTCCAGCATGAGTTTCCAAAATGACTTGAATCAAGGCATAAAAAAGCTCAAATTTAGCTTGCAGGTTATCCCCAAGGGTAGGCAGTAGTTACACTTGAAAGACAGGTCTCAAACGTTCAATATTTGATGTGAAATATACCATCCCAGCTTGCTCACGCCCAGGTCATGCTGAGGCCATGCTAACATCATGAGCCTAGCGTGAGTTACCAAAAGTGGCCCAAATCCAAGCATAGATAGGCCCAAATTAAACATGTAGGATGTCCTCAAGGTCAAGTAGTAGTTACACTTCAAAAATAGATCTTAAAAGATGGAATTTTGACATGAAACACATCATTTTTTGTCATGCATGCTGAGGTGATGCTAAGGTCACGCTGAGGTCATGCTGGCAGCATGAGTCCAACGTGAGCATTGGTCACGACCAAGCAAAAGCACTTCAAATGCACACTGGTGACCTTGGTGAAGCAAAAACATATTTAGCTATAGTCAGTCCGTAGATTCAGAAATTTCAAGTGAGCTAGAGGCAAATGCTCTTGTTGTACATTATCAGTTATTATAAATTTTTCACATTTTTGAGCTGGTCAAGCTCTTATGCTACAAATTTTACATGCTTCTATGAGCGTAAGCCAACTTGCATAAGCTAAAAAAGATTGTAAGATTCAGTGTATCTGGTCTAGAACATAGTCTACCTACGTACGCCCAGTTCATACATAGCTGTGCATCGAACACCTGTCACATGATCCATTTTTCTCTCATCTCACAGCCATTGACCTCATTCACAGAATCCTACTCCTAATCCTAGAAAAATGTATAAATACCCTATTCATTGACATAAATGGGGTTGCCAATTTTGGAGAAAGAAAACTAGCAATCCTGAGCCCAGACGCACATGATCCCTAGCGCCTATAAACACCTCACATCAGAGCTTAACATCTGACTTGCAATCTAGACACACAGCTACGTTTTGACCAGTGCACACCTTGTTAAACAATACAATACAATTTCATTATTGCCTTCCATTTATATTTTTTATTTTGTTTATGCTTTGTTTACAATATAGCTCTATTTACGCTTCATTACAATTTAGTCTTTGTTTACGCTCTGTGTTCTATTTACATTTCATGTCACTATTTGCATTCCATTTATACCGTTTACGATAACCCCAATGCTAGCCATCACTTACGCTTAGGGAAGTCCTTGGTTGATTTGCATGCAAACCATCCAAGGCACTTTGCCTTCATTTTTCCAGATTACCCTCACACGAAGGTAGGGTCAACTATATCTCTCCGGAGATCTTTCGGCGTTTGTTTTTCCTTCATCCTTACATCGACGATTTCAGATGGTACAGTGAATTGGCACTAGAAGATAGGCTGATCTTGTTTTCCATCCAATAAAACGTTGATTCCATTACCTTTCATGAGTGGTGCAGATCAGGTGTAGAACGCAAGCTTAGCTTGCTTAAACCATACCAATTTGTTCACAATTCAATTAGATCCTTGCAAACATTTTATGTTGCTTCCAATGTAGTAAATTCTATAATTGTTGCCAAAAATATTAAGTACAATGTGCACACGCTGTGAAAACCCAATACAGCGTACATAGCTGCAAAGCCGAACACTGTGAAAACACAAAACAAAACCCAATCCAGTGTATACACACTGCTGCACACGTCTGGCGTACACATGTTGTGCATGCACATCACTTGCAAATGTTGCATCACATTACGCTTACATTGCACGTACGCTGCCTGTACGCTGCACTTGGATACACTGCATGCAAGCTAGTGTACGCATGTTCAAGTTGCACTCATGCTAACATTCACACCTAGCTTGCTCAAGCTCAGGATGCATACACCCAGCTTGCTCAAGCTCAGCTTGCATACACCTGGCTTGCTCAAGCTCAGCTTGCATATGCTTATTACACACATTCAGCTAGTCAAGCTAGTTACACACATGGAATCTTCTTAGATCAAAGCAGCATTTCCCATTTCTGACCTTAATGCCAAAATATCAAACCCTATGACCGCAACTGAACCCATAGTTTTCGTTGGAGAGATGAACCCTCAAGGGTCAACTCACCGGTCACTTCGGTTACAAGGCAAAGATCCCACTTATACAATTCTCACCTCGGAACAATACAACTTCATCTACGTAAAGATCCAAGCCAACCTACCCATTGATCACATAGAAATGGAAGAGTGATTCCCCTCTCTAAATTCCATCATGAACTCATATCCCAAATTCTCATGGCAAGGAATCAAACCTTGCAGCAACCCATCGTAGAGCATCAAAACAAGGATGAGGAAGATGATTTCACGGCTCAATCTGAACATGGGGATTCATACCATACTCTCAGTCCTCATACTTACGTGAACCCATTATTCCACCCTTTCGTGGAAGAGACCATGCCTCTTCATGCATTTACAAGCACTCAAGCACCTATTTCTCAATAGGAAGCATCCACCCCCATCCCTGCTTTCCCTACGACCAACACCCAACTCAATTCACCCATCCTAGTTATTCCTTTGGTCACCATGTTATCCTCTCTCCTACAAGTACAACCCCAACAACTCTCCTCTCAAGCTAATATAGGAGCGACCTTCTGACCCCAAATAGTTGGGATGCCATCCGTGATACCTGCTTCTACATCCACCCATTACATAACACAAGTGCAAATCCAAGGAACACCCTCCACTACTTCAACTCAATAGGTTCAGGGTGTTTCCTCACAACTTGTAACGCTTACACTTGTCATTTAACAACATCAACCTGCTCACTATAGCATACCACCCGTTGCAGTCCCATCTGTGAAATGTCCCTCAAATACAACCATCAACAACCCTACATTCATCTTTTCCACAAATCACACAACAATCTAACTATCACCAACTGTCTAGTCCACCTAGTACTCAAGAATGGGCAGATGCTAGAAAAATGATGCAAGCATTAACTGATGAATTAAAGTGCCTTAAAATTGCAAACATTGAAGAATTCAAGGTGTTGGACTTCTATCAAGATGATCCAATTATCTCTTCAATGCCACCATTGACTTTACCAAAAGGACTTACACTACCACAACTGACCAAGTATAAAAGAGAGGGAGATCCAAATGCTCACCTAGTAACATTCTGATTAGAGTGTCTCTTACTTCAAGCATGGCCTCATGCAATCCTACGTGTGTTCACCATGTCCTTAATTGGAAAAGCCTTAGACTGGTATCGAGCCCTACCGCGTAACTCCATAGCCTCTTTAGAGGATTTTTTACACCAATTCGTTACTTATTTTAAGTATAACCTTAAGCCTAAAGCCACACTAGATAGTCTAATCCAAATAAAACAAGCGCCATTAGATCCCATACAAAAATTCATCCAAAGATGGAGTGCTACCCTTAATGAACTTCATGAGCCTATCCTAGAAACGTATTTAGTTACAATCCTCAAGAGTGCCATGAATGATTTCGTTAAGTCAAAAATCTATTATCTGAATGCTCACACTTTGAGTTAGGCATTTTTCCAAATCAAAAACATAGAAGAGGCAGCATAGACAAGTCATGACCCAGCTTACCTAACTTTCAAAAGCCAACATATGAAGAAAGATAAAGACAAGTCTAAAACAATAGTCGTAGCAATGGTAGAGACATTTCGACCCAACAATGCAGGGTAGAAAGGGAAACAACCTACTGCCCCCACTAGTCATGAAAGAGCCGCTCCTACACCTACACCTGAACCCTCCTCTACCCAAACTGCTAACATGAGTAATACTCGTACCTTCGAATGAAAAGACCCTACCCAGTACACAGCTTTACCCATGAAGCCTTCACAATTACTGGACCAACTTCTAAAGGCTAGGATGATTTAACATAAGCAAATGTCTCTTGTAGCATCTCAAAAACACAACTGATACTATGAGTTGGTTAAAAACCCAACGTTGACAACGACTAATGAACCCCCTGTCCCAAGGGGTTTTAGGTTAGATAGATTCTATGAGTATCACCAACGATGTGGACATGGAACCGACTACTACTTCCCCCTAAAATAAGACATACAAGGTATGACTGATAGAGGTGAGATAGGCTTTGATGAAGCCAACCCAGTAAGTCCTCAAAATTAGTCTATGGGGATCTACAAAGATCCTCTTAACACCAAAGAGTCGCCCTATGTGATTAACACCATCCATGTCGGCAATGAACAAGACACCCCATGAAGGCCTTTTGCAATTCGTGTGCCTGCTGAAACCGCATCTACGCTAACACCCCCAAAAGCTCCTTTTTCCACACACACATCTCCTACACCGCAAAAACCATTCGTCATCCGAGTACATCCTATGGTTTCAATAGCAAATGTGCCATCACAAACTCAACCCACTCCATTTGTAATTTGGGTGCCGAAACACCCTGATCTGTAACCCCCGATAGTTTTCCCGTGACCCTCGTGAGAACGCCTCGTCAATAGACTGACCAGGGAACATCTGGAAAAAGAATGTCATGGTCATGAGTTAGGATCGCCAAAACCCACACCGCTAAATGTTGTCCCTATGGTTCCAATTACTGATCAGCCCAGCATGAGTCATCAAGACAAGAACTCGAGAGTGTCCAGGGTCCCAAACCTAACAACTATAGTTAAAAATACACAAAATCTTCCATGAGAGATACAAATGTTGGGTCAAATGGATCAAGTCTTAATAGATAAAAAATTTCCAAATAGCAAAGACTTGGCTAGTTCCCTGATCCAGGTTACACAAGTCTTAAAACAAAAGAACACCTCTCTAAGCCTATATGACCTAGTAATGACCTCCTTGGTATATCGGGAAGCCCTAGTGTGTATGTTGACTTCAATCCATGTTAGTGAAGACCTTCCTACAAATGAACCATCTATTTATACCGTATTGTCTCCACATCAAGAATCGAGGTCCACATCTCTAGGATTTCATGCCAATGACATTAAACGAGATGAAAAAATGGGAGAGGTCACTACCACCCCTATGTTTATAATGATACAAGTTGACCAATTTAAGATACATAGGGTGCATGTTGATGAAGGAGCGACAAAAAATGTAATACCTTTTTCTATTATTGAACGACTGGGCCTCATGGAACAAATACGACCTACGACAACATCATTCTTGAAATCTTTTAGTGGTTCCCATGTCATGGTAAAAGGCATGGTTACCTTGGATTTCATTGCAGGGGACCAGTTCCCCACATCAGCCAAATTTGTAGTCATGGATAAGATGTCAAGTTTCAATATGATTTTGGGACGACCTTGGTTAGCTCAACTAAAAGCTGTATCCTCACCGATCCATCAAGAAATTCACCTACCTTATGAAGGTAGTGAAATCATCATACACCAGGATGCAACAACATCACTTACTTCCTCACACGTAGGAATGAATCAAGGGTCAGAGGTTGAACTCTATGAACCAAAGCAAGACACCACTAGTGAAACCCTAGACATTGGTCAATCTCCAACCCATGGCCTTCTTAAAATAGAAGAAGCATCGGAAGATGAAGACATAAGATCCATTCCCGCATATGTCTCTTGGTCAGAACTACTATTTGACATATCTAGCGAGGGGATGACGAGTACAAGATCATGCCTACACATCCCACCCTTCACAGCAAATTATGAAAATTAAAGAAATAGATCAAAAACTAGGATGAACCGCAATGCGTTTGGAATGACGTTAAACTATCAAACATCTGCAACGACGTTAAACTAGCCACAGTCAGAAATGACCGGTTCTTCTAAATTCACCAAAACAACTACAGTTTCCTCCCTTTCTTGGAAAAAGATGCAATAGTCCATCATGACTTTAAACTGATGAGCATGCCCTAAAATGGCCTTAAACTAGAGCACAGTACATTATCAGTTTACAGAAACTTTTCTACATCATTATCATTTACATTTTGCAAAGTACAATTTCTGTTTATTTTATGTTTACTAGACATGATTCTAGTTTACATTTACGTTCACAAATAAACTTGAAAAAAGCAAAACAAAATATATAAATATATGTAATACGGAGTGTTAACATGGAAATAGGATGACGACATATTACACCATGATCATATTATATCTATTCTCATACATTCCAAAAAAAAAAACAAAAAAAAAAGGAAAGCTAAAAGGACTGACAACACCAACAAGCCAAATTATGCATTAGTATAAGGAGGGGGGCTGGTCCCCAAAAGTCCTCTACATCATCAGCTCCCATCCCACTAGGGCCAGCCTCACCACCATGTCCCTAAAAATAATAATAAAAAAATAACAAAATAAGTAAACACAAACAAACAGGTTAAAAGAGCAACATACTAAAAAAAGATGATTAAAAGAAATAAAATAATACAGGCCTAGAACACTCATAGGTGAGGAAGGCCTAAGATTAGCTTCCAGGCATCGTAGAATCTCTTCTTTGGGCATGCATGCCCAGCCTTTCTCAAGTCTAAGGTCAACATTGGCTACGGTTTTACCCTTGTCCACTGAAGACCAAGAAGGGCACTCAAGAGAAACCATACTTATTGAAGCTTCCCCAAAGGCAGTGGTAATGGATCTCTCAGGAGACCCCTCCACTTCCATACAGTCAATGAACTTGTCATAAGAAGAGCACAAGTCTAACCCCTCGACGAACATCTCCAAATTACGACACTCAACTAATTCCTCTTTCAACCATTTCTTATATTGATGCTTATGATCTTTCTGATCCTAGCCCCACTTACATACTTTGGATGCAAAGGACTTCCAGTCATGGCACTTCCTATTAAATAAATCCATTTGGGCCCTCTGTTCGGCCAGATCCTGAGTCGCCTGCACCTTGCCATTCAAGACTGTCCAATAGCATGCATAGGTGATCTTGAATGTACGGTAGGTACTATCACCAACCAATCTAGCAAAGGTGAAATCATAATGGGCTTGCAAGTCATTCATCTCCTCTATTACCTTCGCCAAATTTTCCTTCAATGATTGAACTTCATGCCATAAGTGTTCAATTGAGTGTCTACAGGTCCATAGACACTTGGCATTTGGAACAACACAACCCAAAACTACATCATAAATCCCTCTTGGGATCTACTCAATATCTTTGGGTAATTCTAGGATACCATCAATATGGGTGGCCTCGGAAGGACTCCATTGAAGCTTTGTACCTACAAGTACAAACATCACATATATGAGCTAATAAGAGAGCGCTAATAGATACAAAAGCACAATGAACTTGAGCACTTGGTATAAAGTACCCACCTAATTCAGGATGAGCCTATTGCAGATGAGCAACAACATTGTTGACAATCCCTGTAACAAAGTCTACTTTATTAGGCATCTCAGGCCATGGCCTCAATTGACCAGTGGATGTTGAATCTACATGGGAAGGCACCTCAACTGGGGCCTGTAACTCCAAAAAATCCACCTTAGATGCATGTGCTTCAGGTGCTTCAGCATCCACATCTGGTGTTAGGGAGAGTCATGATAATCAAAACAATGTACAAAGCTAAGAAGTACGAAATGCAGATCAAACTAACAAAATGTACCAACGAGCCCTTTGCTGGTCAGCTCAAGAGGATCACCAAGGTGTAGAGACCCATCAAAGAAAATGTTGAAAACACCTTTCTCCTTGCTTAAATGCTTAAGAGCATCTAAGGCCTCAGCAAGTGTCACTCCCATGGTATCCATTTCATCCTCTTCCCGTAAGACGGGAATAGAGTCAGTTGCTTCTTCTCTCATTTCCTCCTCTTCATCATGCCTAATAGCCGTTTCAGGCTCACCCATTGGAGCTAATTCTTCTCTTTCCCTCTCGGGGGTATCCTCTATTAACACCAATAAATCTAAGGTTAGCATGACATAATAGGTATGCATATTTAAGTAAGAAAATAAATTGAAAGGATGATCAAAACACTTAAAGCAAAAATACTTACCTGCTCCTAGAAAAATGAATCGGATCTTCTTCGCTCTTGGTAGTCTCACCTCTGTAGTAGGTTCCCTTGAAAGCTCGTCCCTTCTTACCTTAGCCTTAGCCTTCCCAAAATTCTTCTAAATCAAGCACTCAGCTCTCCTAACAATTGTGTGTAGTTTAGTTGGTTCCAACCCCAAGCTATCATGCAAATGGTGGAAACGACTGGCCGCACCCCTTGTTGTGACAGAGACTGATTCTTCGATGCCTTCAGGTGGATCTTAGGATCTAGTGGTGTTAAATAGATGACAGATCCAGGGGCGAGACAACTGTGAACGATCCCTTAACACATAATGGTTATCTCCATAGACAACTAAGAACTTAGCAAACCTACGGAGATAACCTACCAAAAAGGCAAAGGTAAAGTAGGATTTAGCATCAACATTGGAACGTAGCTTGATGATCATTCCATGGAGACCTAACCCAAGGAACTACACCAATTGTACCGCATACCATTCTCCAAGACTGAGCACATAACATGTGCAGACTCAACCCCAAGACTTCTTGCTTAAGAAAGAGACTTGGGGAACACTCGTGCTCTAAAGAGTGGGTACAAAAAATTTACCTTCGTCAAGAGAGTATCAGCTTGCATGGAAAAATCCTTAGGACCCCGTGGTACACCTAGCCAGTCTTCAAGTTCCTTGATCACATAGCCTTCTCTAGTTTTTCTATCCATAGCCACCTTAGCACCATCCGCTGGCACACCAAAAAGATCGAAAAATAATTTTGGCAGTTAGGTGGAAAAACACCTTGACTCCCCGAACTCATGTAGTAAAATAGGAGACATCATCATTAAAAGAGTCAACAATGGAAACCATTTCGGTCACGAGAATGTTAGGAGTCAAGATAGTAAATAGGTCCATTAAGCCCTCATTGGTAAGATAACTGATGATTTGTTCAGGTGCCTTCTTGTGCAGCCATCGTTGTGACTCCTTTGTCTCTCCAAACTTCATAAAGAGAGTAGACTTAGTGTGCCCAGATATGATGGTAACCTCATCAAGGGAAATGGCCACTATAGAAAATGCAAAGGAGACATTGAGCAAAGATTAAGAGTATGATAAGCAGTAATGTAACAAAAATGAAAACCAAGCCTAGAACACAACCATTTACCATTAGCAAATGGAGTAGGCACACTGGGTGCAAGATCAACCGTTTGAGAAAAAATGGGCCCATCAGGAGACCAATCCTCATTCAGCCAACTGCAAACTTGACAATGTTCAAAGGCCCTAGAAAATTTCCTAGGATAATTGACAATAGCACCCTTGGTCTGATCCAGCACAGTAGCATGAAGAGTGGGGTCCACCATTAACACCTCCAAGATTGTGCACGCTAAGGCAAGCCCGTTATCGTCCTCATGCAATCCATGCTCAGCAAAACAAGGCCTATGAAAGAAAAAGTATTCATACATAAACAATGATATAATGTTAATGGAACCAAATTTAATACAATCATAAGAGAGCATACATGTTTACTCTATACACTGTTCCAGACAGATTTTGGAATAGAGTATGCACACAGCAGGCTAGAAAAAGTGTGCTACTACTATTGTAATGGCTGCAAGATGGCAATCCCCACACACAAGTCAAAGGATGTGTAGATCTAGGACCTTCAGGAGTGCCTCCCTCGACTATATATAGTCCCTCATCTATGTCAACAATGAAAGCTAACATACCTCGTGTTGAGCTGGGCAACATGGTCTCAACAATATCACGAGTTAACTGCTCACTCAAATGAGACCATATGAAAATGCTAAAATTCTACAAAATAAATGATAAAAATGCACCAACATTTGGATGAAACCATATTACATGTGGCCTTATCCACATGTCATAACTAGGCATGTTCGGTTCTGAAGGGCCAAACCAAGATAGCACACCAACAAGTTTGACCACAAGGAGAAAAGGCTTAAATCCCCTACATAGAGCCAGAATCTTAGCTAACTTAAAACATATAAACTAAAAAAAATAAGGCAACTAAATAAACCTAACAAGTAAATAATATTCAACACACACAAGACTACCCCATGAGACAAAGAAACTAGTGTTCATCTGGTGTATTTGACGCTCGCTGGGGAACATTGAGGTCCATTAGACATTAGTTTGTTACAAGCAACATGAAACCAACATTTGTAGTAAAAGCATCTAAACCAATTGTTCCAAGAAACATAGCACCAACAGGTAATGAGAATTCCATAACTCATGCCATCTTGAATAACCCTTCAACCTCCCCTATAGCTCACGCTACAACCTTGCAACTCACGCTAGAAGCAGCGCACGCTGCGAGACAACCTACGCTGCAGAAGCAGCTAACGCTGGGAAGTACCTCCAACACCAAAAATTATAGTTTCCTCTAGGATGCTAACACCCAGGCAAGAAATCAGTTTTCTATGGGATGCTGACGCCCAGGCACAAAAATCAATCTTTTCTTTGGGTGTTCATGCCCTGTTTCCCCTTCACCTACTAGTAGCTCACAATGAGCTTGCCTTGCAACACCAAAACTTGAGCTTGATGTGCATTCAAACATCAAATTCTAGACACTCATGTTGCAGGACACACTAGGTGTCCTGCATTTTCCTGCACTTTCTCTTTGTAGCAGCTCACACCGTGCCCTGCATCTCCCTAAGCTCAACATCAAACTTACCACTGCTCATGTGCCTTGTAATGCCATATAAAACCCTCCATCACATTGCCCAGAGCCCCTTAAACCCCTCACATGTCTTGCACTACAAATTCATGCCCCACTCAACACCAAAAATAATGCCCTCTCAACCTCTGCACCCAACTCACATCCTCGCCACTCATGCTAGGCATGCCCTGGGTCATTCACGTTGACTGATCCTCTTCAATGAATAAATAATATAAAAATAAGAAATTTTGTAGGATTGAGTGTGTCCTGGCCATCACTCATGCTACCCATGCTCACGCCATTGCCAAAAATAGCAACCACAAAGAAATGGCAAGAACCAAAACCCCAATAATGTCCCTGATGCCCAAAATTTACAGCAATAAGAAATCTGCAATATAAAACCCCAAAATCCAGCAAAATTTTCACTCCAAAACCATAGCAAAAATATGGTGGCCCTAATGGCTCACGCTGTACTCACGCTACAATCGAATGGCATCAAAACAAAAAAAACAAGAATAAAAGAAAACATACCTGTGTAGGGTCTCTGCCCATGATGAAATCCTGGGTTGAGGAAGATGTTGGAGTAGTTCTTTGCCCTCCTCTACAAACAACAAGTTAGCCTACTTCTTCCCCTTGCCTTGGCTTGATTTCTCTTTCCTCTTTATCATTGTGGTCGCTCACGACGTCGCTCATGCTACTCACGCTCTGTATTGTGGTCACGCTGCTTACTCACGCTGCTCATGCTTTGGAAGTTTGCGCACGCTGGTCACATCATCACTCTCCAAACAAAGACACAAATGACATTTATTCACTTTGAAACCTTTTTTAAACTTTCCTTGTTCACACATTTTATTTTATTCCATTTTCATCCATGTTATGACTACCTTTCTCTTTATTTTGTTTTATCTTTCATTATGATTATATTTTGTTGTAGTCTTATTTTTACAATTCAAAAAAAAATTTCTTGCAAATTAATTATTTACACAAAAAATTGGTAGTTAATAGTACGAGGTACACCTACATATAACATAAAAAAATAGCAAGGATATCACTGTGTTTAAAACCTTCTTCATCAAGAAAATATTGCTCACCCTGTGCCTGGTTTAAATTTCCAAGACCAACACCATGGCAATCAAGAATAACTTATCAACATTGTCTCTCAACAGACCACATGGAGAAGTAATGAGAACAATCAATCTAGAATCCTTGGATCTAGACCCATCCACTTACACAAATTTAATAGCATCCACTCAAGAAACGTCAAACTAGTCTAAAAACATGATGAAGACTCTAGATCTAGAGGTTGATAATATCACTGAGGATCCTCTTACTGAAGTCTCTATTACCACTTTCAATGATAAAACTACAACATTAAAATTAAGTGCTTTACTAGACACACAACTTGCTAGTGATATCACCTAGGTTTTGAAAGGCAACATAGAGACGTTTACGTGGTCCTATACTAACATGCCAGGGTTGGACCCTCGAATCGTCCAACATAACATCATCCTTGATGGAAAGATTAAACCGATGAAACAAAAGGCACAAAAGGTTAGACCTGAGGTAGCGTTAGCAGTCTGTGATGAAATCACACAGCTCTACCAAGCTGGTTTCATCTGGGTGGTTGACTATTTTGACTGGATATCAAAAATTGTTGTAGTCCCTAAGAAAAATGGTAGTATACACATATGCATTGACTTCTGTGATCTCAACAAAACCATTATAAAGGATGACTTCCCGCTACCCAACATCGATCAACTTGTTGACACAACTATTGGGCATGCATTGTTATCCTTTATGGATGGATTTTTGGAATACAACCAAATAAGAATCAATCCAGAGCATCAACTCAAAACAACCTTCATGACACCTTGGGGTACATTCTGTTATACAATGATGTTTTTCGACCTTAAGAATGCAAGTGCTACATATCAACGAATAATGACATACATATTTAGTGATTATATGCTTGATTTGCTCAACGATTATGTTGATGACATTGCAATTAAATCTAAAAAAACCCAGCAACACGTAAAGGACCTAGACTTAGTGCTTAAACATTGTCTTAAACATGACCTTAGACTCAACCTAAAGAAGTGTGTCTTTGGTGTTAAAACAGGCAAAATGCTTGGCTTCGTGGTCTCCGAAACAGGGATATGAGTAGACCCCAATAAGGTTAAAGCAATAACTAGTATGCAACCACCTAGGAACCTTACCGAATTACGTGGTCTGCAAGGTAGACTGCAATTCATCAAATGCTTTATTGCAAAACTAATGGATAAGTTGAAACCCATGTAGCACTTATTACAAAAGAATGTGCATTTCCAGTGGACTCAACAGTGCCATGAAGGATTTGAAAACATAAAAATGGAGCTAGCTCAATTGCTAATAGTTCATCCCCCACAAAGTGATAAACCTTTTTACATCTACCTAGTGACATCCAATTCATCTATTGTGTCCATGCTTTGCCGAAAACGAGAAGATGGAATCAAGATCCCTGTTTACTATTTAAGCCATGCATTAATTGCCTACAAAAAATGATACAACGATGTAGAGAGATCATGTCTTGCCTTGGTCTTTTCCTTGAAGAAGTGGCAACATTATCTTTTCCGTAACCAAGTCTATATCATTTGTAAAGATAATGTGCTTCAAGCTATCACTAACAACATCTATGAATCAAGTAGGATAGCTAGATGGAAAGCAATGATCGTTGAGTTTGACCTAAGCTATGTAACTCAATCCTCCACTAAAGGTCAAGCAGTAGTTAATCAATTGACAACTTTCCCAACATAAGATCAAGCGACAATCAATCCTGAATTCCCTGATGAAAGCATTAACAACATCAACACTGTGCCTGATAGCTACAATCCAATCCTTTACTTTAATGGAGCTTCAACTTCCCAAGGAGGAAGTGCTGCAGCCATCATAACGTATCCTTCTAGAGAAATTCAACCCTTCACCTATCAACTAAACTTCCCTTGTACCAACAATGTGTCAAAGTACAAAAGTCTTTTTAGAGGTCTTATGGCAGCACTAACTTCGGGAATCACACGTCTTGTAGTTCAAGGTGACTCACAGTTAGTAATCAATCAAGTCACAAATGTTTATGCATGCAAGGCTTCTCATTTGCAACCATACTATGACTTGACTAAACACTTACTAAAATAATTAATCAACATAGATGTGCAACATATTCCTAGGAACGAAAATACCATCACTGATGCACTTGCCACACTAGCTTTAAACATGACACTTGAGATGTTCCATGCATTACCTAGTTCCATAACAAATTATGCCAAACCTATAATCGATGCTCTCAAAGAAATACCCATAGCATCCGTCAGCACTACATAAGCAATAGAATGGTATGATGACATAAAAGAGTACCTTCAACAAGGCAAACCATCACAACATTTAACGAGTGCCCAAAAGGATGCAGTGTGAAAATGCTCTTGGAAATATGCATTAATAGGAGACACATTATGTTACAGATCCTATGAAGGCATTCTGTTAGTGTGCATCAGTAGCATCGATGGCCAAACAATCATGTAACAGGTTCATGAAGGACTTTGCAGAGGGCATATAGCACCCAAAGCAATGGCAATGAAAATTAGATGTTTGGGCTACTACTGGCCACACATGGATTACAATTGCTTCTCCAGGGTCATGAAATGTAACATTTTCCAAAAGCATGGTAACTTAATACATGTCCCACCTAATGAGTTACATACTGCACAAATCACATGGCCATTTCAAAAATGGGGATTAGACATCATTGGGCCGATAACACAACCATCTTCAGCATGACATAGCTTCATCATCACTGCAACCTAATATTTCACAAAATGGGTAGAAGCTATCCCCCTTAGGAAGACCACATCTAAACATGTTTGCAATTTCATATTAGAAAACATTGTGACCCGCTTTGGTATCTTGATGACCATAGTCACCGATAATGGACCATAGTTTAGCAGTATGGATACTAAAAGCTTCTATGAAAGCCTAGGTATTAAACACTCATTTTCATTACCATATTACCCATAGAACAATGGTCAAGTGGAGTCTATGAACAAAATGATCATCATGGTGCTCAAAAGGATGTTGAATCAAAGCAAGAGACGATGGCATGAGCAGTTAATCTATGCATTATGGGCATACCGAACAACGTATCGAAATTCCATAGGTAAAACACCATATAGCCTTGTATATGGGTATGAAGCTATGTTGCCTTTGGAGTTACAGGTTCCCTTTTTTTAGATAACGCTCTCTAGCCTTCTTGATGAAAGCCAGAACAACAAGCTACGCATTGCTAACCTTGACTCGGTAGAAGAAGAAAGGGCACAAGCGCTTGATCAAATTGAATGGTATCAGAGACAACAATGGAGACGTCATCAACACAATCCACATAAGTGGCTGATTAAGGAAGGTGACCTAGTTCTCAAGGTGGTCTACGAACACTCAAACAAATTCTTAGCTAACTGGGAAGGGCCTTACTTAGTCACCAAAACATATGATAACAGGGCATTCAAACTCACTGACATGGATGGAAACAAGTTCGCCAATCCTACAAATCACATGTACCTGAACCATTCTACGTCTAATGAGCTCAAGGTACATATCAGTCCTGGCATCACAACCTAAAACTGATACCTCAGAACGGTCCTAGCATCATGACCTAAAACTAATACCTCATAACGGTCCTAGCATCACGACCTGAAACTGATACCATAGAACAGTCCTAGAGCGATGACTTAAAACTAGCACCATAGAACTTCCTGGCGTCATGACAGTAAACTGACACCACAGAGATCTATTTGGTATGATAGAAAACTACCACGCTTGTCCACCAGAGTCCACTAAGACTATAAATTAATTTTCCTCTTCACAGTTCACTAAGACTATAAATTAATTTTCCTCTTCACAGTCCACTACGACTATAAACTAGCAATGCACCATCTGCTACGATGCTAAAATGGCACTGTCCAAAGGGTTATGACGTGAAACTAATCTGCAATAGTCCGCTAAGACTATAAACTAGTGACATCATCGACGACTAGGAAAAACTTGGAAAGATGTGTTACTACGATTGGTTGTACCTGTTCCACAAAAGAATTGGTGCATAATTCATCTCATGGGCCTTGATGATGCTGATGTTGTTTATGGTCCTGTCTATTTTGCAATCACACACAATGGCTCCATCTCCTTGTTTAAAAGGCTTCACTAACCATTTTTTTTGTGGTTTTCTTATCTTCTTGGAGTTGTGTTTGCAGGATGACATGCCTCAGGAATTCTTGCATAGATGCATTTCATCATGAAGACAAGGTATCACAATCTTCCTAATGCCCGCAACTGGGTTCATCAATCCATTCACAAGTACATTCCCTACTCCTGATACATTCTCTTTTTCTCATCACTTCCACCTTATCCTATTCATTTACATCTCCCTGATGCAATACTCACCCAAAGCTCTTAATACACTATTGTACACTATGATTCTCTAAGCAGTTGCAATGCAAAGCACAATACATGGTACATGATACAAATGCAAGCGCATGAGCATGAGCACAGCACTAAAAGGCAAGCTCTTTAAAAAAACAAAAAAAAAAAGAAAATAAAAATAAAAATAAAAAGCAGAAAAAAAAAGAAAAAAGAAAAAGAAAAAAAAGGTCAAAGAGAAAAATGCCCGAAAAGGGTCTTCATAACCCCGTTGACATCATAGACTAAAGACCATTGGCTCTTTTCATACAAGCCCTAGGCAAGAAGGCAACTGTCTTGGAAAAGCACTTGTGTATCAAATGATCATGTTGCACATCATCGCGTGGCTTTGGTTGTTTACAAAGGACTCCCTTAAACATAACACAAGGATCCCATTTCTCTAAAGAACACATCTCCCATGCCTTGGTTCCAAGTCTACTATACATTGGCTATTGACAAGGACAAAAAAAATTTGGCTCATTCACATGAGAGGATTCCTCTCCCACAGTTCAAACAACGACACCCTTTGATCAATCCCTAATCCCCTAGTTACAACCTTCTTTTCTTAAACTAAATTTTCCTCAATCCAATTTACTTTTGAACATGGTATGATGACATCCAACTAGGGGCCAACTGACAATGCTTGGTGTCAGGTTGATTGTGGTGTTTTTTACTTCTTTGTCAATGCCTCTCGGGTGGATTCCTCCAGATGTCAACAAAGAGGGGCCAATGAAACACCATTAATTTTGGCCTAGCACTTTGAAACGAGAATAATTTAGAGCCTCTTAAGTTTTTGGAGGAAAAAATTTGACTAAGGCATGGAACTCACACTCGACTTATCAAGCTAGCTTGCCCACGCTCAGCTTGTCAAGCTAGCTTACTCACACTCGGCTTGTCAAGCTAGCTTGCCCTCAGCATGAGCAACTACAAGAGCCTTAAAATAGAGTCAAAATGGTCTAACTTCAAAGGTATGAGACATCCTTGAGGCCCACTAATGACTGCTCCAAGTTTTAGCATCCAAAATCCAAGATTTCAAGTCAAAATCCAAGCACAGACAGGCCCAAATTAAACATGCAAGATGTCCTCAAGGTCAGGTAGTAGTTAAACTTCAAAAAAAGTTCTTAAAAGGTGGAATTTTAACATGAAATGCATCATTTTTGGTGATGGACATTAGGGTGATGCTAAGGTCACGCTGAGGTCATGTTGGTAGCATGAGTCAAACGTGAGCATTAGTCAGGATCAAGCAAAAGAACTTCAAATGCACGCTAGCGACCTTGGTGAAGCAAAAAGATATTTAGCTATAGTTAGTTCGTAGATTCAGAAATTTCAAGCAAGCCAGAGGCAAATGCTCTTGTTGTACATTATCAGTTATTGTAAATTTTTCACATTTTTAAGCTGGTCAAGCTCTTACACTACAAATTGTACATGCTTCTATGAGCGTAAGATAGCTTGCATAAGCTAAAAAAGATTGTAAGATGCAGTGTATCTGGTCTAGAATGTAGTCTACCTACGTATGTCTAGTTCACGCACAGCTATGCATCGAACACCTATCACGTGATCCGTTTTTCTCTCATCTCACAGCCATTGATCTCATTCGCAAAATCCTACTCCTGAGCCTAGAAAAATGTATAAATACAGTATTCATTGACATAAATGGGGTTGGAAATTTTGGAGAAATAAAACTAGCAATCCTGATCCCAGATGCACGTGATCCCCAGCACCTGCAAACACCTCACATCGGAGCTTAACATCTAACTTGCAATCGAGACACGTAGCTACGTTTTGACCAATGCACACCTTGTTAAACAATACAATACAATTTCATTATTGCCTACCATTTATATTGTTTACTCTATTTATGCTTTGTTTACAATATAGCTCTTTTTACGCTTCGTTATAATTCAATCTCTGTTTATGCTATGTGTTCTATTTACATTTCGTGTCGTTGTTTGTATTCTGTTTACACCATTTACAATAACCCCAGTGCTAGCCATAGCTTATGCTCGGGGATGTCCTTGGTTGATTTGCATGCAAACCATCCAAGGCACTCTACCTTTGTATTTCCATCTTGCCCTCACGCGAAGGTAAAGTCAGCTATATCTCTCCGAAGATCTTTCGGCGTTCGTTTTTGCTCCATCGTTACACTGATGATTTCGGATGGTACATCACTGATTAGAGGAACGGACTTGGCCCTGATCTTGGAATGATGGATTAATGACATGTTAATCATGCTTTACACGTAGGATTCACTATGCCCTGGGTCCATTACCTCATGTTCCAATCTCTACGATCCCTTTCTATAGTTCGTCTCATCTCATTGTTCGTGTAATTGTAGCTCGTGTCCCGTGTAACATAGAATTCTTACCTCATTCTGGTAATATTTACATGTGTATATTTTGTGGAGTTAGTGTGGATTACATTTAACCCTTCTAGTACCCATGGACACTTTAAGTGTGGTTACACAAGGGCATTATAGGTTGGAACCTGCTTTGGGGAGGACCCACTTGTGTAATTTTTTATAATCCTCGGTTATGACATAGCTTACACATGTCATTTCTTACCCTTAGTATAATTTTAACAACTTTCTTTCCCTACTACTATCCCTATGACTAATAATGTTCCCATGTATCATTACATAACCTTTTTCTTACCACCCAAGATTTTATTAATAAAATCCACACCATTATCATTAATGGTGCCTTTCGAATTAATGGAAATACCCTAGATCCCCATGATAATAGCCAATGTCCTCAATTTCCAACGTTAATTTCCAAATAATCCTTTAAAAATTTGGTATTTTTTTCGTGCCCTATGTCCATAGGGCCACGATATCGTGTACGTGATGTACCATACATGATATCGCGTTCCCACTAGCTATAAATAGGTACCCCCCCCCCCCCCCCCCCCCCCCACCCCAACCACACTTAGCATCATTTTTGCCATTTACACAGGGGATTTTTTGAATTTTTTTCTCTACAACTTGCGATTGAGTGACCCTTTCATTTCTCACTATATCTCACTCGCTGGTACTCCAATTTTAATTCCTTCTGAACCTACTTGAACCCGGAGTGTTCAGCTTAGTCGTGGGGGAGGGACATCTGCCAAAAAGTGCCTAAATTTTTTGGAATTTATCATCACCCAAAGGACATCATTTAGGGTAATTAACTATAACACTTAGAATAATTGTACCACAAAATCATTTAATCCCTAGGTATAATGGGAAACTAAAAATTGGAATCCACCTAAGTCACAGGACTCATCATTACAATCTTTTGGGAAATATCACACGTGATAACATAAGATCATTAATTAAGGAAAGTAGTAACGTATAACGTAACTTTAAAAACAACCTTACTAATGCTTGACCTCGTGTGATTGCAGATGGTCCCAAAATGTGGACAACAGGAAGGTCCTTCTCAAGGTGGAAGCAAATGACCTTGGAGAGGTGGAAGACAAGGTCTTACTAGAAAACATGCAGAATAGAAGGAACAATCATTCAGTATTCATCAAGAAGATCCTCCTAATTTATGGTCTGGGCAGGTTGAAGGAGGAGCTGCTGCAATGCCTAAATAGGGACAATAGCTCATGTTTCCTCAAGATTGCATTCAAGCCATCCATGAGAAGTCCACATTCACTGCGATGATTATGGAATTAAACTTTGAATCATTTGTAGAGCTCACTCCTAAGGCCATTAGGGACCACCTCAAAGCATCTCCCTTATGGCCTATCCTCTCTGAAAGCGGTGCCTAGTACCTAGGAGAGACATACCAATTTTGGCAGAAAAGGGAGCAAGGCACCACTATCAATATTTGTGGTGTGATAGTTGACTTCTCCATGTAGGCCATTTCGGAAGTGTTAAACCTTCCAAATACAGGGCCTACAGTTGCTCAGTTATTCATCCGTTCAGACCCCAATGTGTGAAAGTATTGGTTGGAGAAGGCTTATGGCAGAGATGAAACATTTTGTGAGTTGATGATGAAAGAGAGGATTTACTTCAAAATTGGAACATATCACCTCTTCCCCACAAAGGACCTAAAAATAATATCAACGTATGTGGCTAGAGGATGTGCAGTGTTGATGGGAAAGGTTAACACTAACCTACCCCATCTATATTTGATGGAGATCCTGAGGTGGTTCGAGGAAGGAAAGACAAGGAAGATGGCGTTGCCTTTCCCTTATCTTATCAAAAAGCTTTGCCAACATGCTAGTATCTAGGGGTACACCAATGATGTCCTCCAAAAAGCCAAAACTGCTTCATATGCTGAATTGATGAAGGTGCCTGCTCCAAGGAAAAGTACTAGCAAAGAGCTGGGACTAGAATAAGAAGAAGAACCGACGGCTAGACCAACTACAACTCAACTTGCAGGACCT
Organism: Gnetum montanum; assembly: GCA_015680685.1. Classification (NCBI taxonomy): domain Eukaryota; kingdom Viridiplantae; phylum Streptophyta; class Gnetopsida; order Gnetales; family Gnetaceae; genus Gnetum; species Gnetum montanum. The sequence goes on from MNCI01012690.1 coordinate 53,769, forward strand.
AGCCAACCTCCCAGCATGGGTCCCAGCCAACAACAGGAAGTAGGGCCCAGCACAGGCTAGGATCAACAATCGCCGCAAGACTACAGACTGTTGATGAGCCACCTTAGGGCCATCACTAAGATGGTCAGTTGGGGAAGTTGTGATGACGTAAACCTCTTCCATGTCATCGGTGATGCCATTCAGCCTACTGTTTCATTGGATTGCACAAGGGTGAAAGGATCTATTCACATAGGAGGAGGGGAAAGTAGATGGTCACAACAGATCTTAGGGAATGCAACATCTTTTCAGGTGCAATTAGAGACTAGTGAAGGGACCATCGTGGTGGTCATGCAACACCAGAATGCCGTGAGAGCTACAAAAGTGGTCACTGGCCACATTAAAGAATCATTCAACATACCTGTTATGCCATCGGTAGACTTCGTAAGAGCACAGGATGCTCAAACTTTGGCCAGAACCTCAATGACTCCTGCGGAACATGAGGATGTGCTTGATCGATTACTTCAAATGGGACAAGTAATGACGTCCTTGTTTGACATCCCTCAGGATGTTACAGCAATTCAGTTAGACCTCATTTCCACAAAGGGGAAGCTGGTCTTAACAGGAGTGAGGGCCGAGCATGCTAAAGCTAAAGTGCAAAAATTGCAAGAACAGCTCATGGCCCTACAAGAAGTACAATGGGATCCCCTGCAATTTTTTCCCATAGACTAGCTAGATAATTTTAGAACTGAGCAGCTAACCAAGCTAATAGCAAAGAATAAAAGGGTGTTTTATGAAAAAGAGAAGGTTGTTTAGGATGCCTCGGCAACACAAGCATAAACTCATGTGCATCTTCAGGCACTCAAGGCCTTACAAGAAGAAAACAAGCAATTGGTTGCAGACAACCTTCAGTTGACCACTGTAGAAAATAAAAAGAATGCTCTTGATGAACACTTTCATCAATTATGAGAAAAATTCATCTAGGTCAACCGAGATGTAAGCCGTTTAGCCAGAGAAAATTGAACCCTCTCGATGGAGGAGGTACGCGTCATTCGTCAACAGTTAGCTATTGAGATAAGCACATGGAAAAATGAGGCTAAACAACATGAGAATTTGAAGGAGAACTTCTACAACCAGGTGGGGATGTATAAAAAGATCCTTGAAAAAGAGATCCATATGGCTAAGGCCCAAATCAACACTATCAGTGCTCAACACACTGATTGGTGGGCCATATTAGACACATACGCATTCGCCCACCAAGCGGAAGTTAAGAACCAAGACCTGTAGATTCAAGATCTTACAGAGTACATGGAGTTGGAAAATCTAAGGTATTCCAACCTTGCCATGTTAACAACAGGGTACCCAAGGATAGAGCTCGAGCAGTAGGTATCAACCACCCACATCAAATACAAAGAAGAATTTGCAGAATGCAAGAAGCTGTTTGAAAAATTGGAGGTTGCAAATTTTGAACTTGAGGTGGTGAAAGCTAGCTACCAGGGATAGAAAGATGTCACAATAAACTTGGCTTGATGGCTAGCAGACTTTCATGAGTACAAGGATAAAGCTAGAGCCTATGAGAAGGAACGACGGGTGTTCATGGCTTGGTATGTTAAGGCCAACCAAATGTTTCTGCAACTACCCTTTCCATGAGAAGTGTTGACTCCATCAAACGTTGGAACATTAGCATGGATAGCACAAGACCCTCAAATCGAAGAGCAAAAGCTCCAGGTCATACTTCCATGCCATCAAGCCTCAAAGCCTGGAGCACAAGACAAAGGGAAAGCACCAATGGAGGAGCCACTGCCACCAGGAACTACATGAGTTCCAAAATTTTTGTAGTTGTAGCACCTTTTTTTGTATTGTCTTTATTTTTTTTCTTCCCACACTACGGCATCATCCCATTTCATCATCCAATAATCCCATACCTATCCAATATGTAATAATTGTAACTCAAGGACGAGTTTTCATTTAGTCGTGGGGGTATGATGAGTTGCATTTTGGGCAACTGTGATATCGCGTATGCGATATCGCAGCCCGTCACTAGTTCTATAAATAAGAGGTTTCTCTCCCTTGTTTCTCAATCAAGTTTTTAGTTCCTTGCCAAACTCTTTTAGTTTTCCCTTTCTAGAGTTAGAATTATTTCCCAGTGTATGCCTGCAGTGTGGTGAATGTACTTGTATGGAATCCTTTATTTGAGTGTGACATACTTGGACATGCACATGACCAGAAATAAAGATTGAGATTACTTCATCATTTTAGCATTCACTTAGATTATTTATTTATTTAATTATTATTTACTTCTTTCCTAGTTAATATCCTCTAACCCTTATCTCATGTTAAAACGCAGAATGAGTACGACTTGATTATGAGAAATTAAGTGTGACTACTTGGTAACCCAGTAGCGTACCTAGGATCTGCACTTGGTAATCCTAGTGGTAGTCATGCACAAAGTCCAAGATGTGTATGGATAATCAAGGAATGGATGCTCATCACACTTAGGCTGGTTAATATTCTCTTACCATTTCTCTCTTAGCTTAGATAATATTACTTTCCATTGCCTTTAGGATAGCTTTAGATTAGAAAACACATCATACACCTCACTCTGGACTAAACCATACGTGACAAAGCTCATTCTAGTCTAGGTGGGAAGACAACAAACTGTAACCTAAGGCTAACTGTCTAGATTCCACAACTAGTCTGTATGTGGAGTTCGACTGGATCGTGCATGTAACGCTCATATTCGTATGCTTGAGTGTAGGGGTACCTCGCCACTCATCAATGAGTAGGAGAGAAAGCTCTGGAGTATGGAGAGCTTACCAAGAGAGGGTGTAAGAGCACATTGAGTGAGTGAAATTGGTGATTACAACTCCAAGGCTAACTATGTGCTATGTTGGCCTATGTTTTCTAGTCTCTTGTATCTTATGTATGAATTAAGATCTTAGTTTTAGTTTGAGAAAATATTTGATTATTTCTTCCATTGAGAACAACCATTATCTTATTGTAGATCCTCATGTTCTATAATATCATTTGACCATAAAATTTTTTGGATGTTGTGGTTTTTGAAAACCCTATTATAATATTCTAATTGAAAAATTGAAAATAGCTAGTTTCTTATTTTCTAGAAAATTAACTATCTCTTCATAATGTCTAAATTTAGTATTTAAAGGTGACTAATAAGTAGAGTGAACTTACTTTAGCATTATTGGTATGTATTAGAACATTGTGTTGACTTTTGTATTAAGATTTATACTTATTGTTTCTTGGAATTGGTTAAGGATTTTGTTAATTTTAGATGGAACCTAAGAAGAAACAAGTGCAAGCACTAAATCGAGACATGTAGGCATGAAGTCTACCTTCCAAATGATGGTTTCTCAATTGGATGAAATCAGCACAAAGGTAGATAGAAAAACTAGACCTAGCCATATCCAAACACAAGGTTATGACCATGTGCTCTTAGATGAAGAAGTTTCACAACCAAGTGAAGATAGAGAGGTTAAAGAGGAAGAAATATCTAGCTATAGGAGTGTAGGAATCCATCACCAAATGATTCTAAAGGAATGAAATATTATTCCTTCAATGATAATTCTAAGGACTCCAATGGTGATAAATACTTCTTCTCTAGGTAAGCTTGATAAGGAAGATGAGGCAAGGCTTGCTAGAGTCTTTAAAAATGTTGCAAGACTTTTGTACATGGAGTTGAAGACTTTCAATGGTGTAGATGATACCAATGCTTTTGCAAGTTGGATAAAGCCATTTGAGAAGCATTTTGATGAGCAGAGAGGTATCCCTACACTCAACCATACAAATACGAGCGTCCACACATGATCCAGTTGAATTCCAAGGACTAAGTGCTTCTGCACTTTTGTGGAACAAGGATGGGTTAGTCAATCGTTATCTTCCCAAGCTTACTTGTATAGCACAATTGTATGGTTAAGTAAACTTGAGGTATATGATTTTTATATATTTGGATATTTTATGGCCTAGTGCTACAAAGGACAAATAGAATATATACATATATAATAACACAATATCTTTCAGTTTTTTTATTTCAAACTGGAAAATCCAGACATGGGAAATCATACCTGCAAGAGGAGAGAGATAACTATGTAACTAATTTAATTTAACTACTTAACTATGCTTCAACTGGTCCTAACACCAACATTTTTTCTCACTTGTTGTACACATCTTGAACCAATGAAACACTACCGAAATTACCAAACGCTAATCGTTACTAGGATACTAAGCGTTACACACATGCTCAAAGTAATTGTACTAAGTGTGCTTACTTATGAGAGTTATAGGGTGAGAAAGAGAATATTAATTAACTAAGGAAAGAATTAAGTAATAGCAATTAACATTAATTAATCTATTATGAATGCTACAAGGTTTATCACAAAGTTCATCTTTATTTCGGTACACAAGGTGTGCTCAGATACACAATGCTCGAATGAGGATCCATTTACTTTATAACTTCTACTACAGGCACATAGAAATAATTCTAACTCTAAGAAGGAGAAAAGGCAAGAGTTTTGGTAAGGGGCTAAGACTAATTAACAAACTACTCAAACCAAGTGTTCCCACTCTTATTTATAGGCAACAAGATAGGCCCTAATATTGGATGCCTGATATTGCTTGGAAGGCTCTAATATCACGTACCTGATATCACGGATGTGATATCGTGTACCAAATATTGCAGCTCATCATACCACCATGATTGAATGAAAACTCATCCTTGAGTTCCTTACAAAATATTGGAAGCTATGGGATTATTAACTGAATGAGAACTAACAACGATAGGAAATAACAGACTCAAAGTGCCTGATAAATAGATCGACAAACATATTACAACATTGGTGTTCATGCACTTTGTGATGAAAAATGTACATAGATGACATCCAAACCCTCATTTGACAGCTTGAAGAGAGAGAAAAGAAAATGAGGTACGTTGCTGCTGATGCCGTGATTGAGCCTTTCATTGTTTATCCATAGCCACATGACCAAACTTGTTCTTGGCGTAAATGCTCCAACTCTAGTCCATCCCAAGTGCTTCCTCCTATCCCAGTCCATTTTTTGTGTAATTACCATATACACACACAACATAGTCATGAATGAACAAGGATACGTAAGCCACAATGTAGTTGATACCTTGCCTAGATATAAAGTGCATTAGCTAAGTTGTTGTTATGGTAGATACTGGGTTAGAGGTTTATCATTGATAACTACCCAAGGTGTAGGGGTGATACAAGTAGTAAAATGGAAAAATTTGTGATAGGGCCCCATGACTAATAGCAAACCTCCAGTAGCAATAGGGTGGAAAAGTATAGGGAATAAGAAAAATGGAAAAAATAACAACGGTGATGCCAATTGATGAGACGCGATTTTCACTAGGCCGCGATATCACGTACGCGATATCGCGTCCCGCCGCC
>MNCI01012690.1:66485-126129 GCA_015680685.1 Gnetum montanum
GGGGATGAAATGAGAAATTACTGATTGCAAAAAAGGTTTAAGGAGAATAATTTAACAATTGCACCATAAAGGAATGTTAGTGGATCCTCCCCAAAGTAGGCTCATGCCTTTTATGCCCTTACAAACCCCCAAACCAAAGAGTCAGTAGGCTCTAGAGATGACATATGGAAATAATGGTTAAAGACTTACCCACAAGAATTTGCCAAGGAAAAAAATGTAACAAAAATATAGACTAATCATAAAACCAGCAATGAGGTGGGAAATGGGAAGAAATATGGAGAGTAGAAAATGGAATAGAATCCCAAGAGCAAGATTGTGTAAAGTCCCTTGTGTATTTTATTGTTAAGGTGACTAACTAGAACTCATTCCAAAGCCAGACTCAAACCAATCACATTTAGTGACCTCGCATTAATACACTTGACCAATCCCTCCTCTTGAAGTAACAAGAATGCTTCCCCAAAGAGTCACCACCATCCTAAGGAGAGAAAGATAGAGAAGCAGGAGGTGAAAAAGGGCCTTAGTTAGAGGGAACCTTCAAGCATGGGTAATGTCTTTCTAGTGCCAGAACCAGTGCTTGTAGCTCATATTTATTTATTATGTCTAAGGGGTATGCTTTGAATTCTCACCCATTTTTTTTACGTGAGAACCACACCATGCAAAGAGTTATTTTTATTTACTCAGCTTCTTGATATTTGATCAATGGTAAAATGGCAAAAAAAACATGAAAAGCATCCAAGTACTTAAGAGAATAAATACCACACATGCATCAAATCCCCTTAAAGTCACACCCTTTTCAACCATTGAGTCCTTCCTCAATTTGAAGAATACCAAGCCACCAATTCATTAAATTTTATTTAGAAAAAAGGACAGTACAATTCCAAAACCAAGGGAGACCACAGAGTTGAATGGATGAATGGACAATGTGGACTCATTGCCTATTTTATCAAAAGAACCATATCTTAGTATCAACATTGAAAATCAAATGTAAAAGCCAAACATTAGCAATCAACATTATTATAATACAATCCACCATCATGAGCACTTTTGGTAGATGAATAAAAATAAATCAAACAAAGAAATAGTAAAATTGTGAACGATGGTGTAAAACAAAAATAAGTAAATTTGAAAAATGTTCAAAACAAAAATGTGTAAAACAAGAATACAAAAGGAAATGAGGGCTTTAAATGGTTAGCATTGGTGTCCATCTCCCCCACGATTGAGGTGGTAGGAGGAAATCCGAAATAGGGAGCAAGGTTGTCCACCAACAAAGGTAGCATTGCTACTGGCTATCCTTGGCTCATGGAAATGTTTGGATTGCTGGATGTTGATCAATAGTTTCTTGTCTAGGCTCTTAGGTTTGTAAATCATCATGGCCCCTGACAGAAAAGTTTCATGAATGATATAAGGTCCTTCCCATAGTGTTTGAAATTTAGTTTGTTGTGGCACATGTGTGGGATTCTAGTAGAGAACCTTATCTCCTAGTTGATGTTTAACTTTTCTAATCCTTAGGTCATGATGTTTCTATTAAAAGCCTTGTGCAATTCGTTAGATGACAAGGTAACTAGTCAATTCTCATCTAGCAAGTTAAGGTTCATTAGTTTGTCTTTTTGTGCTAGATCAAGGTCAAGGTTGAGATCACATGCTGTGGATAGTGTACGAAGTTCTTCTTAAATAGGGAATGTTGGAAGTTTATCGTACACTAACTCATAGGGAGAGTAGCCTATAGGGAGTTTCCATGTGGAGCGGTATGCCCAAAGAGCATCATTCAATTTGGTGCTTCAATCTCTCCTATACTTGCTAACAGTTCTTGTCAATATCTTTGTAATCTCCCTATTGGTGAACTCAACTTGACCATTTTCTTGAGGTTGGTATGGTGTAGTTAGTTTGTGCTCAACCCATAAGCATTACATTAATTTCTAAAAATTCGCACCTATGAAGTGTGTACCATTCTCCGAAATAAGTGCACACAACGTGCCAAACCTATTTACAACTTGTTGTTGAACAAATCGTGTAGTTGTAGATGATGTACAATCCTTAATGGTAGCTACTTTTCCCCATTTTGTGAAGTAGTCAACAACAACAATGATGTCGACTTTTCCATTGGACATTGGTGTAATAGGCCCCATAAAATCAATTTTCCAAATATCCAAGGGTTCTAAAGGTTGAATCCATTGTTGTAGACCCTCCATTCTAGTAGTCATTCCCCCATCACATTGACATCACTCATAAGATTGGATGAAATGATGGTCATCTTAGAACAATGTAGGCCAATAATATCTTGCAAGCAAGATTTTAATAGCTATTCATCTCCCAGCATAATGACCCCCACAAGGACCCTCTTGAGTGTCTTCGAGAACTCATAATTGATCCACCTCGATAACACACCAACGGACCAAGACATCGAGACATACTTTATAAAATTGCCCATTGATCTCCATAAAATACTTGGCTCAGTGAATAAATTATTTTTTCTTTTTAATGTCTAACCCTTATTGTTTTTGTTGTGTAAGGAGATAGGTGAGAATACTATATACCAGTTTGTCTCCATGATCAATTGATTAGTTACTACACTTGCAAAGAGAAGTTCATCAGACAAATGATCAAAGAGTGGATATTCATCCTTTTTTTGTCCCATCGCAACTAAGATAAATGATCAGCAACTACGTTCTCGGTGCCTTTACAATCGATCATTGTAAGATCAAACTCTTGTAATATTATGAGCCATCATATGATGCAAGGGCTCACCATTGGTTTATTCATTAGGAACCTTATTGCACTATGATCCATGTGCACGAATACCTTATAGCCTAAGACATAGTGCCTAAATATTTCTAGTACAAACACTACAGCCATTAATTCTTTCTTTGTTGTGGTGTAGTTAAGTTGTTCACCAGCAATACTCCTACTTGCACAATGGATGTAATCAGGATGTTTTTGGTCATCTAACTATGTAAGTATAGCTCCTAAAGCATAGTTGGATGCGTCAATCATTATGTGGAATGGTCTAGACCAGTCAAGAGCTTGTAGAATAGGTTTTTCTATGAGCTGTTGTTTGAAAGTTTGGAAAGCTATTTCGCATTCCCTGGTCCATTCAAAAGGTACATCCTTTTTTGTTAGTTTAACTAATGGTTTTGAAACCTCTGAAAATTTCTCAATAAACCATCTGTAGTAGCTAGTGTGTCCAAGAAATGACTAGATATCTTTTATAGTTTTGGTTTACCAAGTGATTTCTTGGATGATTTTAATCTTTTCAGGGTCTAACTCTATCCCTATTTGTGAAATCTTATGCCCTAATATGATTCCTTCTTGGACCATTAAATGGCTTTTTTGCCAATTAAGCCTTAAGTTGGTTTCTACACACTACTTTAGTACTTGCTCTAATCGGTCCAAGGCTTGATCAAAGTTTTCTCTGTAAGTGGAGAAGTTGTACATGAATACTTCCACACCATTTCCTATCTGTTGCTAGAATATGCTTAGAACTAATCGTTGAAATGTTGTAAGAGCATTTCACAAGCCAAACGACATTTTTTTGTATGCAAATATTCCCCAAGGACTAGTGAACGTAGTCTTGGCTTGGTCTTCTAGGGCTATTTGACTTTGGTTGTACCCACTATACCCATCTAGAAAACTATAGTAGCAATACCCTGCAATGGTGTCTAAGACTTGGTCAATGAATGGCAATTGAAAATGGTCCTTGAATGTTTCCATATTCAGTTGCCTAAAATCTATACACACACTCCATTTACCTCCCTTCTTAGGCATAATAACTAAGGGACTAACCCATTCACTATCAACAATGGGGTATATGCACCCAGCTTTTAGAAGCTGTTCAATTTCTTCCTTAACCACTTGCTTAAGCTTTGGGTTAAGTCACCTCTATAGTTGTCATCGACGCTTTATGGAGGGATCAATGTAAATTTTGTGTTGGCATATCCTAGGATCTATCCTATTAATTTAGAATATGACCAAGCAAAGGCTTTCGATCATTTTTTTTATCACTTTCAACAGTTTCTCTTTTTGTTGAGGAGCAAGACTAGCATTAATAATTACTAGTTTTTCATTCTTGAGAAACGTGTATTCCATACTGGTGGCCAATGATTTTAACTCAAGGGGCTTCTGCTTAAACTTATTATGGATTTCCAACTTCCCCTAGTTGATATTTTCAATGTCAAGACTTGGAAGTTGGCAATGGACTTGCTCTAATGTGTCTATGCTATCGATGTAACTGCAAGTCAAACCCTCAATTGGTTCCATGCATATAGTTGAACTACTCTTTTGATTAGCTATCAGCCACTGGGTACCTTCTTGTCTTGTGGCTGCTACATATAGGCATCTTTGTATATTAGTCACTTGTGCATACTGATTGCATGTAGGTAATGTTAAACGTTGTACAAATCATGACTTCTGCACACAATTACACCTTGTGTCACTGTATGCAATGCATGGAACTTTCTTCTTCTTGATCTTTACAAACATATTTTTCTTTGATATTTTCAAGGAAACATCACAGATTCCTAGGTGCATGTCAACTGTGCTTAGCCATTCTCTTCCCATTATGATTGGGAAGTCCCCCTTACCGTTGTTCACTTGAATCACTAGGAACTCAACTGGATACAACCATCTACAAATAGTGGTGACAATGTCCTACACTAGTCCTAATGGATAATGATGGACTAGTCAGACAACTCTAAAAGAATATTACTCTTTTGTAATGGAGGCAAGTTCCAGGCTTTGTACATTTCTTGAGAGATTACATGGATAGACTCAACCAACGAGATTACATGGCAACATCCCTTAGGATGGTTGTATTGGCATATCTCACATCCACTATCATTGTGTGTATCCGAATCCACAACCTCTTCGATGATGGTAACTATGCCCTTACCCTTGTTGCATGCATATTCTACTTCTCTCTTTTTTCTCTTTTCCCATTCACTACCTTACTCTCTAGACTCCTCTACTATTTTGAGAACAGTTTGAAATCTATTATATAGGGAGTCTTACATTTGGTCTAACTTTGCCAATACTTCCAATGCCAATTTTTGAATAGGAAATTTTTTTTCTATTCACCATCTCTTTGAGTGGTGACTCTTCTTCATCCTCACAAAATCTTACTCTCTTCTTTCAGAGGAAAGGATCTCTATTATATTTCTCTGCACTCTCTCTTTCCTTAGCTCACCTTCCTCTTTAGCAGCTTGCTTTAATAATCTTTGTACTTGATGGATCCTAAGCTTAGATAGCCTTGGGCATACATCCCAAGGGTTCTTCACATTTCATACCTAAGCACATCTATGAGATGGCATAGTTGATCCCTTTTCGAATAATCATGGCCAGGACAATGATGTAATAGTGCATAATATTGGCCCATGGTAGCATCCAAGGGTTCATGCCCTCCTTGTTTCCATCCTTGGATTTTCTTTCGTAGGTTGGACATTTGGGAGTACCTTTGGTACTTATCATTGAAAAATTCTAACATGGTACTCCACCTATGAATGGATTCCAGTTCTAAGGACCAATACCAACTCTTCGCTTCTTTGACTAGTCTCCATGGAAACAACTTTAGTTTTTTCCATTCATTTTCTATGTTTTGTAAGGCACATGCATCATGGAATGCTTGTAGATAATTTTGAGGATCAACGTTGTATCCCCCTTCAAATCGTGGGATGTTTTTCATGTCTAATCTCTTGATCCTACTATCTTTTTGATGTCTTGTTGGGATTCTAACAGCCTCCGTTATGTCTAGCATACTTTGAGTAGTGAGTAGGCGTTCATCATGATCGTCCCATCTGTGGTGTTTATGATGCCTATGTTGTTCCCTACTCTCCCTTCTTCTGTGCTATGATTCTCTAGAGTGCCCTCATCCTCTTTCCTACGCTAGGTATGCTAGGTATTGTTGGGGACTTTGTTGATTATGCTAGGACAAGCGTAGCAACTAGTGTCTCATGTCCCAACCATAAAATGGAACAAGCATAGTAGACAACGTCCCATGTCCTGCACGTAACATAGGACAAGCCCAGTAGCCAACATCTTGTGTCCTGCACATAACATGGGATAAGTGTAGCAGCCAACGTCCTATGTCCCATGCATAACATTAGACAAGCATAGTAGATAGCATCCCATGTCCTACATGTAACATAGGATAAGCCCAGTAGACAACATCCTATGGTCCCACCCACCACACTACCATGTGGTACTTGATCTGCATTTTGGGCTAACCCTAGCCCTATAAGTACCCCTGCATCCTAATGTTTCAAAAAGAGGAGAAAAAGAGGAAGAGGAGGAAGGAGGAGGCTTCCATTCTTCACAAATAAGGTACTTGGCACTTCCATTTGGCATTTTGGTGCTTTGGCATCTTAGCACTTTGCATCGTGGCCGAACAAGACCCAGAGCACACTACACTCGTAGAGAAGCATAGCTACACCACACACTACACTGCAACCCTATAGAACATCACACAATACACCGTGGCTACCAACCTGGTAGGCATAATTCAACACAGTGAGCACCAAACTTCATAGCTTGACACCACTGAGGCTATGACTGTGCTTCCACTACACATGTTATACACTGTGTACCTTTTGAGACCCTTTGTGAATTAGCTACACTCCCTCTTTTGGGGTGTTGCGCTGTTATTCTCAAAACTATATTGCATTTCTCAAGCATTTCTCTTTGGCATTAAGCGTAACACTTGTATTTTATCACTTTTTTATACATATTTGCATGTTCACATCATTGTTCTCAAGCCAGCACACCCTACTACGCTCTAGCTTACCCGAACTTGATGCCCGCACATAACGTAGTACAAACCCTTCTCACACATAGTCATTTTAACACCACGTAAGTCCCTGTCTAATTGACAAGACCACTTAGGGCATCCATTTCCATTTTCTCTAGCATGGCCCTCTCATGGATTCAGGGTTAGGTTGTATGCCTGGTGACCTCTCGGTGTTCCAGCCACTGATGTTTTTGGATATCATAGTTTTTGGCACTAGAAGGAGGGCCTGAATCATTTCTATTTATATATTTTATTAACACTTAGTCAAAACTCTAGATGTTCTAGAGAGTATAACAAGTTCTCAAAGCTAGCAAGCTCTAGCATAGCGATCTTGACAAGCTGTAGCATAGCAAGCTCTAGCATAGCTAGCGTAGCGAGTGTGACAAGCTATAGCATAGCAAGCTATAGCATAGCGAGTGTAGGAAGCTCTAGCATAGCGAGCATACAAAGCTCCAACATAGTAAGTGTAGCAGCAGAGTTGGCCATTTTTCACAGTTTTCATACTTAGCATTTTTTTCTACATTTTCATGCTTAGTATTTTTTCTTCATTTTTCCACTTAGCCATTTTCTTACATTTTCTGCTACCGGCAGACTTAGTCATTTTTTTGTAGTTTTTAGAGTTGGCCATTTTCTAAAAACAACAACTCTCACAACCCAATTTATGAATATGAATCTACATCAACCTTCCACGTTGGTGTCTAATGCATTTGACACTTTGGCTATGCCGCACTAAGCCATGAACAATATAATTTTTTTGTGCCAAATTCCAAGCAGGATTACCACTAGATTATCTTGATTTGAAGGCAAAATAGGACTATGAATGAGTCCATCGAAATGGATGAGAGTACAACCCCTCGTTGTTTGACATACTCCCACTCATGGAGTCCTACCACTAGTTGTTGTTCCAACTCATCTGTGCAAACAAGCAAGATGCAAGGACAACCTACGAGGAAGCCTCACAGAAGGAAGAAGATGAGTTTGAGGCCCACTCTAAGTGTAAGAGTCTCCTCTACACCATCTTCCAATGACCACTCCCTAGTAGAGCCCCTCCTCGGTTTAGTCCACCCATCCTCTCCAAGATGGTGACCATGCCAAATCAACCTTCCTTGCAAGTAACTAATGCATTTTTCCAACACTATGCTCATGAATGGGCCACCTCCCAACCCCAAACAACTCAAGCACCCTACATCCTGCATATCTCGTTGGCATCTATGGTGTCTGTCTGACCCACTCATGTGTGGCCTACTTCGATCACTGCACCCATCGCTCAACCAACACATCAACAACTATCCACTATAATGTTAAACTAGTAGCAACTATCCACTATGATGTTAAACTAGAAAACTTCACAACCAACAATTCTACCCTATGCTATGCAACCAACACAAGCCCAAACAATTCAATTGGCTAGCACATCCTCAAGCTTGGATCAAGCATTTTAGCTAATCCAAAGCTTGATGGAGGAGATCAACTGACTCAAGGCTACCTCCTCCGATGACATCAAGGTGGTGGACTTCTACCGAGACAACCCCATAAGTTCTATAGTACCACCCTTAACTCTCACAATGGGGGTCCAACTTCCTCAATTCACCAAGTACAATGGTGAAGGTGATCCCAATGCACACTTGGTCACATTTCAATTTGAGTTCCTACTCCTTCAACCTTGGCCACATGCTATCATGCACGTGTTTCCCATGTCACTTATGGATAAGGCCTTAGACTGGTATTGCAGGCTACCCAAGGCCTCAATCTCCTCTTTAGAGGATCTCATAAGCTAGTTTGTGACACGTTTCAAGTACAACCTAAAGCCTAAAGCAACCCTTGACCAACTCATGCAAGTTAAGCAGGGGCCTTTAGAACTCGTGTCAAAATTCTTTCAATGTTGGAATGCTGCATTGAGTGAAATGCATGAACCCCTAGTAGAGACACATCTACTAGCCATCTTCAATGCAGTGAATGACTTCATCAAACCCAAACTGTATTATCTAGCCCCAAAGTCTCTTAGCCAAGCCTTTACCCAAACAAAAGGCATTGAGAATTTAGAACAAGCTAGCAATGATCTAGCCTATGTGGCCTATAGAAAACAACATGCTCACAAGTAGAACACAATAGTGGCAATAATGGCCACAAGCACAAATGTAACCAACTGGGGCCCAACAGCTAAGCAGCTCAATGCCCTAGCTGACAAAACCACCAACTCTAGTGCCAACTCACCTACATTGGTAGGTGCCACCCCAAGGCCCAACTTTTAGGGTGAGGACCGCTCAAAGTATACACCACTACCAATGGAACCCTCTGAACTATTGAAGCAACTCTTCAAAGTTTGGCAAATCCAACACAAACACGTATCAGTGATTACCTACGAAAAACATAATAGGTACTGTGAACTACTAAGGAACCCCGCATTAGTGATACCAAACAAGCCCCCATTCCCACAACATTTTAAATTGGACTAATACTATCATTACCACCAATTGGCTGGTCATAGTACTAACAGCTGTCATGGTTTGTAGGACAACCTATAGAGAATGATAGAATGGGGGTCAACTAGTGCTTGACATGGTGAATCAATCCAACACAAATGATGCCTCCTATGTCATAAATTCCATTAGTATAGGTGGCAATCCCAAACCTACACAACAACCTTTTGTGATCCATGTGCTTCCCAGTAAGGCAAGGATCCCCTCGACCTCCACAAACAAGAGGCCCCCCTTTATTATCAAAGTGCCACCTCCAGCACCTGTAACACCCTTTGTGATCAAATTTCCACAGCAACTATCCGCTAAGACATTAAACTAGCATGACATAATAACAACTGCTAAGAAACCCTTCATCATCAAGGTGCCACAATGAGTTGGTCACACAACAACTCCTACACTACACTTTGTCATGAGGATGCCATAATATAAAGGACCCTCACCTACCCAAAGCCTAACAATGGTCAAAATCTCAGTCCCTCCTCCTTCAAGGGCTAATCCCATTAGTGCCAAATGGTGATGCAAGAGGATGAATGAGTGCCTTGTAACCCCCATGGCTAAAGGAAAGGCTATAATCAACATGCAACAACCAAACACTAAGGTCCTTACCCCCAAGCATACCAAGCAAACCAAGCCCAAGTCCCCTCCATGAGAGATCTATCTCTCAAGCCACATGGAGGAAATCAAGGCCAACACAACAACCAATGATAAGGACTTTGTAGCTACACTAACCCACGTGAAACAAAAGCTTAAGAAAAAGAATACAATATTGAGCTTGTACAACCTAGTCATGACCTCATCTTTTCATTTCCAAGCCTTGGTCCAAATCTTGGCCTCCATTCCTATTACAGAGGACATCCCTGTAGATGATACATCCATCTATGCAATGATGTTGCCTCCTACACCATAAGAATTGGGTTCAACATCTCTAGTCTTTCACAATGATAACCCCAAATAAGGGGAGGCCACTACAGCTCCACTATCCATTAGCATTCATGTTGGGTAGTGTACCATCCATAGAGTCCATGTTCATGATGGTGCAGCAACAAACGTAGTCTTCTACTCCATCTTCAATAAGCTAGGCTTGGTAGAAAAAATCAGGGCAACCAAAATCGTGTGTCTAAAATCCTTCAACGGATCACATGTCACTATCAAGGGTACAATCAACCTAGCCTTCATTGTAGGAGAGCAATTCCTCACCAATGCAAATTTCACTGTCATAGAGGAGATGCCAGGTTTCAACATGATTCTAGGTAGGCCTTGGCTAGCCCAACTAAGGGCCATCTCCTCTCCCATCCACCAAGAAATCCACCTTCCATACAAAGGTGGTTAAGTTATCATCCATGGTGATAATGCTTCTTCTTCGACTATCCACGACATAGACATGGCACAAGTTTCGGAAGCAAATTTTCTTGGTGGTACACCTATGGCAACCAATGCAGTGCCTAAGTCTAACACACCTAAATGCGTGGTTGAAGCCAATAGCCTCCTAGAAGATCCTAAGCCTAGCACACTCCCTAATCTACACCTGATTAGAAAGCAACTACATGACCAAGACTTGCCCTTGGCTAAAAATTTGCTAGGTGCCTACCTACCCTTTACCTCCACTTGCCATGCATTTTTTACTTTCATTTACATTGCACTAGTCCACGCATTTGCATTCGGCCTACTCAATTAGATCATACATTTTTCTTTGTTTATGCATTTCTACTTTATTTATGCATTCATCAACTTAGCTTGCATATTAAATTTGAAAAACATCAAAAATACATTAAAAATAAATAAATAAAAAATAAAACAACAAAAACACATGGCTTGAAAAGGCCTTAAACTAGCATACGACCCAAGATGGCCTAAAACTATCAATTTTTGCATTGCTTTCCTTTCATTTGTGCATTTCAACTCTATTTACAATAGTTGCCACTTGATGTTGTTTTTCTAGTTGATTTTTGTAGGATCTTACAAGCACACAACATGACTACACATGCAGCACTATACCTTACAAAAGCAAGGTAAGCACTAGTTCACTATGACTATAAACTGACATAGATAGTCAGCTATGACTATAAACTGGCATAGATAGTCCACTATGACTATAAACTAGCATAGCTTGTCCTTGGCTCATGATGTTAAATTCACACAACAACTCGTCCTTGGGTCATGACGCTAAACTGGCACAACATCCACTATCTTCTATCACATTAAACTAGCATCCAAAAGTCTGCTAGGACTATAAAGTAGCACATCATTGTCTACCAGGACCTTAAACTGTGTCCATAGTCTACAGGGACTTTAAACTAGCATGTTGTTGATCTTTTGGACCACTTGCCATTAATGTGGCCTTGGTGGCACTCATAGCATCATCGCCTTCCACCAATCTCTTGATCTTTTGAAGCACTTGGCATTAGTGCAGCCTTCAAAGGACTTGCAACATCATCATCATGGCACTTTTACTGGCTTCCTGAGCACTTGCAACTGGCACAACATTTGACACATTTATAGCATCTTTGCATCTAGCACATGTAGCATCTTCACATCAGGCATTTACACTTGCATTTCATGTTGTGTGGTTTTCTTATCTTCTCAGAGTTATATTTGTAGGACAAAGCCTCGGAGGTGGTTGTGTATAGATGTATCTCATTACAGCAGCAAGTTACCACATTACTCTGATGTGCATGATTGACCTAGTTAAGACACTCAAGAGTGCACATCCCCCTCATCCATGTTATAGCCTATGCATATCCACTCCTTCATCCCAATATCCTCTCATCCCCCACATACTAATGATTTCACATCCCTCTGGCATACGCATTGTGATGCACATGGCATTCTCTTCACATCAACTGCTAAACTCATGATGGACATAATGTAACTTGTTCCATGGGGAGCCTTTCTAGGCTAGTCAAAGACCTAAATGGATGCAACGCAACTCATCCTGGGGAGGAAACACCTATCCTATAGATGCAATGTTAATGCATCAAGACAAATCCCATCTTCTTGATGGCCAACTTGTAGCTAACATTCAGTAGTAAGTTGAACCTAAAGAAGGTTTGCCTCACAACATAAAAAAAATAAGAGAATGGGGAAAAGCACATCCCCAAGCAAATTTACAATGCTATAGCTTTGTAATTGGCCCAGCCTTAGATTGAATTTGATGCTCTAATATGCACTCCGACGAGAGGTCAACATTTGAGGGGCAAACCACTTCATGCCATGGTCATTGTTAGCTATGCTGAATTTGCATCTTACATCATGATCCACTATTTGCATTTCATCTCCCTAGCATTGCCTATACTCCTTGTCCCTCAACATAATCTTATTCCCATAGCACTCTTGAGCATGATAAAACGACATCCGATCTTGTACCGACGAGTGATGTTGGTGGTGTGTCTACTGTGCTATTTTGTAATTCTTTGTTGATGTCTCTCAGGCCACTCCTCCAAATGTCAACAAAGAGGGGCCATTGAAACACCACAATATTTTAGGTCTGATCATCTCAACTACAAATTTGGCTAAGTTTCAAAATGGTGGCACTTTACCCATATTTTTCCAAGTGTTAAGTGTAGTCAACTCCAACTGCCAGATTTGCAAAATTTTTCCAAGTGTTAGAATGATGGCACTTTTTGTAGATTCACATGTTACGCTATGTAGCATAGCGTAGCATAACACTCGATCACACTGTGAAGTGTAGTGCAACGTAGCACCCTATCATGCTATGCAATGTAGCGCAGCATAGCACCTGGTCATGGTGTGTAGCGTAGCATAATGTAGCACTCTGTCATGCTGTTCAGCATAGCGTAGCACTATGTCACACTGTGTAGCATAGTACAACATAGAACCCTATGACATTGTGTAGCATAGTGCAGCATAGCACCATATCAAGATGTGTAGCGTAACATAGTATAGCACCTTGTCCAACATAGCAGTCAGCATCCTGTGTCCTAGGCATAACACAGGATGAGCATAGCAGCTAGCATTCCATGTTCCACATGTAATACGAGACAAGCATAGTAGCCAACATCCCATGTCCTGTGCATAAGACAGGACAAGCCTAGCAGCCAGCATCCTATGTCCTATGTGTAACACGGGATGAGCATAGTAGCTAGCATCCTATGTCCCACGCGTAACACGAGACAAGCGTAGTAGACAGCGTCCCATGTTCTACACATAACATGGGACAAGCCCAGTAGCCAGTGTCCTATGTCCTAAGCATAACATGGGATGTGCATAGTATCCAACATCCCATGTCCCATGCGTAACATGGGACAAGCATAGCAGATAATGTCCCATGTCCTACATGTAACATGGGATAAGCCCAACAAACAACATCCTGTGGTCCCACCCACCACACTGCCACGTTGCACCTGATCTACCCTATAAGTACCCTTCCATCCTAATGTTTCAAAAAGGAGGAAAAAATAGGAAGATGGGGAAGGAGGAGGCTTCCATTCTTCACCAATAAGGCAGTTGGCACTTCCATTTGGCATTTTGGTGCTTTGGCATCTTGCCACTTAGCACTGTGAGCTAACAAGACCCAAACCACACTACACCAATAGAGAAGCACAACTACACTGCACGCTACACTGCAGTCCCATTGTAGCCCTGTAAAACATCACACAGTACACCATGGCTACCAACCCAGTAGGAACAGTTCAACATAGTGAGCACCAAACTTCACAACCTAACACCATTGAGGCTATGTGCTTCCACTGCACCTGTTGTACACTGTGTGCCTTTTGAGATCCTTTGTGAATTAGCTATGCTCCCTATTTTAGGGTCCTACACTACTGTTCTCAAAATTCTGTTGCATTTCTCAAGAATTTCTCTTTTTCATTTAGTGTAACACTTGTATTTTCTCACTTTTTCATACATATTTACATGTTCACATCATTGTTCTTGGGCTAGGACACCCTGCTACGCTCTAGCTTACCTAGACCCAATGCCCACGTGTAACGTAGTACAAACCATTCTCACACATGGTCGTTTTAACACCACGTAAGTCCCTGTCTAATCAACAAGACCGTTCAAGGCACCCTATTTTCATTTTCTCCATCACGGCCCTCTCGTGGATTCAGGATTAGGTTGCACACCTAGTAACCTATTGGTATTCCAGCCATTGATGTTTTCGGATGTCACACTCATGGTATAAATTTAAGGAAGCTTTCATACAATGTTTCTTTTCCAACAATAGGCTATATACCCTTAGGAAATAGCTGATGAACTTCACACAAAAATAGGTTGGGTAGTACAAAAGTGCCTTTGATAGTTTTAAAGGTTTATGCCTTAAAAACCCTAACCATGAAATTCCAACATACCAACTAATTCAAATTATCATAGAGGGATTATTACTACATTGTACACAAAATGTGGATTTTCATTAAGGGGGAAATATTTTAAATGTGATAGAGGAAGAGGATTGAAGAATCGTTGACTCTTTAGTAGACCAAAGTAAACGCTAGCCAAAACCAAATATCATGCAAGGAGTAACCCACCAAACTAAGAAATTGAATAGAAAATTGGATGAATTAACTAGATTAATAAAAAATAAACTCATTTTTCTCAAGAGGACACTTACAATCTATGAGAGAATAAACAACATGACATTACAAATTATTCAACACTAGTATGTTGTAATGAGGAAATTCAAGAGTCTATGAGAGCCTTTCAACAAATAAGAAATCAACCTCCATCACCCTTGCAATGAAGACCATTTTATTTACCAATAGTACCAATTCCCCACAATAATTATAAACCAATTAGAAATATGGTTAATGAACAATTACACCATTTACCTCAAATTTTAATAGCATTTATAGAAGAAAATAGGCAATTTATCGCTGCAATAAGGAGATAGCTCCAAGATTTAAAAAAGAGTGACTTACCTTATTAGCCTAAACCAAACCCCACCAATTAGAGAAGAGGTGAGTAACAATTACATTCTATCATCACTATGAGTGCAAAAACTATTGAGCCTAGACCTACTAAGAGAGTTAGCTTCTAAGATAATACTGATGAGGTACAAGAGGAGTATCAATCACTAATAGTAAATAAAGAGGAAAGTAAAGAACCTATAGAAGAAGTAGAATAGCCTTCAACATCCTCACTTTAAGTAAAAGAGTAAACTCAACACCATTTTCAAAAAGATTGCAAGAGGAAGTTGCAACTAAGGCACATATAGAAAAAATGTTTAATGAATTATATTTACATATTCCACTAGAAAATGCTATCATGGATACACCTCTTTATGCTAAATACTTGAGAGAATTATGCTCAAAAATAAGGAAGGAAAAAATTCCTAGACAAGTATATTTGGTTGACAACTTCTCCCAACTTATAAAAATTCAAGAAACCCTCAAATACCAAGATTGTTGAGTTCCAACTATTTCCATAATAATTAATGGAAGAAGCATTAGAAATGCCTTGCTAGACCTAGGTACTAGTAGTAATATCATGCCACTTAAAATGACTATGATACTAGACTTGGCAAATGTAAGGAAAGTAAATATGTCAATATCATTAGTAGATGACTCAACCATTAAATCTATAGGAGTAGTAGAAGATTTAATTATGGAAGTTGAAAAAGGGAAGTACCCCATGGATTTTGTTGTGTTAGAAGTAAAGGATCCTAATTGTTTCCCAATCATTCTAGGTAGACCTTGTTAGTAACAACCAATGCATTAATCAATTATAGATCAAGGAAACTTTAACTAACCTTTGTAAATCTTACTTTTACACTTAATAATAAATTCGATAAAGCAAAGGAAGATAGAATAAACAAAGATATTAAAGAAGCTAAGATGCTCTTTATAATACCAACATCTACCATGGCTAAAGATAGGAAAACATTAGCACTTAATAACCTTGAAGGAGGATCCTTAGACTCTTCCACAATTAAACAACAAAACATCTTAGATTAGATTTTGGATTTGAGATCACAAAGCATTCAAGACACTATTCAATCACCAATTAATGATTCTTTGGAACTTGGTGAACTACCTAACAAACTTAAGTACATTTTTCTTGATGAAAATAAACCATTAATAATAAATTTCAAACTCTCTAATGATCAAGAAATAAAATTAATAGAAGTTTTAAAAAATCCAAGGCATTTTCATGGAGTTATAAAGACCTCCTTAAGGAATTTCACCCAGCATATGTCAACACCACATCTATTTAGAAGAAAATATTAAGCCAAATAGAATTCCTCCTAGAAAAATCAATCCAACTCTAAAGCAAATAATTAAGAATGCAATTTTTAAAATTTGGAAGGAAGAAATTATTTATGCAATAGCCGATAGTGAATGGGTGATTCCTATCATAGTAGTACCTAAAAAGAAAGGAAAATGATGAATTTATGTAGATTATAGAAAACTTAATCAAATCATTAAAAAGGATCATTTACCTTTACCTTATATAGATAAAATTTTGGAAAAACTACAAGGGCATGAATATTAATATTTTTTGGATGGATTTAATGGTTACAATCAACTAGCTATTGCACCAAAAGATCAACATACAATAATTTGTACATGCTCATAAGGTACCTTTTACTATAGATTAATGTCTTTTGATCTATATATTTCATCCGCTACCTTCCCAAGAATAATGATATTAGTCTTTTCTGATATGTTAGAAGAATACGTAGAGGCATTTATGGATGATTTCTCACTATCTAGAGATATTGATGAACAAACATTAGATCTCTTAGAAATTGTCTTGGATAGATTTTAGAGAAAAATTTAAAATTAAGTTAGAAAAAGAATCATTTGATGATAACAAGTAATATAGTTTTAGGACATGTAATCTCTAAGGAAAGAATTAAAATGGATGATGAAAAAGTAAAAGTCATCTCTACACTTCCAACCCCAACAAACTTAAAAACACTTCGATCCTTCTTAGGTCATGCTAGATTTTATAGATGGTTCATTAAAGACTTTTCAAAGATAGCCATGCCTCTTTGTATGCTCTTAGAAAAAGATGCTTCCTTCATATGGATTGATTACTACCAAGAAGCATTCTCTAAACTCAAAAGAAGAGTAACCACTACTCCAATACATAATAAAAGTAACTAGGAATTTCCCTTTAACTTAATGTACAATGCTAGTGATACATCTATAGGGGTAGTTTTGGGACAATACAAAGAAAATAAACCAAGGATGATTTACTATGTTTCCAAAAGTTTAGATCAAGCTCAAGTCAACTATACAACTACAAAGAAGGAAGTATTAACCATTGTGTTTGCTTTGGAAAAATTTATGCATTATTTAATAGGATATAAAACTAGGGTATACACTAACCATTCAATCATAAAGTTCTTAGCTAATAAAAAAATAGAAAATACTAGGATCATGAGGTGGTGTTTTCTACTCTAAGAATATGATCTCAGTATTTTAGATAAGAGAAATAGAGAAAATGTTGTGGTAGACAACCTTTCTATATTGGAAACGAAGGAAGAAAATAGAAGAGAATTATTTAATGATAAATTTCCTAATGAGTAAATATTTCTAATAAAAAAGGATCATTGGTTTGCTAATATAGTAAACTACTTAGTCATAATGAAAACACCAATTCAATGGAGTAAAGAGAAAAGAAAATCTTTTCTAAGAGGCATCTCTAACTATATTTGGAATGAATCATATCTTTATCAAATATGTAAGGAAAACATGGCAAGAAGATGTATGGTAGAAGAAGACAAACAAGAAATCCTACATATGTGCCATGAAGACCTTAGAGGTGAACATTTTGATAGTCAAAGAACAACTTTTAAAGTATTACAAAGTGGGTTTTATTAGCCCACTATTTTTAAAGATGCTCATATATACATCCAAGGATGTGATAAATGCCAATGGGTGGGGGCAATGACAAGAAGATAAGAAATTCCACTTAACCCCATTTTAATAATAGAACCTTTTGACATATTAGGTATATCATTTTTTAGGACCATTTCCACCTTCCAATGAATGTCGATATATCTTAGTATGTATTGATTATGTTACTAAATAGGTGAAGGCTAAAGCCACTCTAACAAATGATGTTAAAGTAGTAGTAGGTTTTCCAAGGAAAATTATTTTAACATGATTTGAAACTACACGAGCAATCATTAGTAATCAAGGAACCCATTTTGTAAATAAAACAATGGAGAAATTCCTTCAATCTTGGGGTATTCAACATAAGATAGTCATCACCTATCATCCCTAAACAAATGGTCAAGTTGAAAATGCTAATAGAACCATTCTAAAAGTGTTAACTAAAACCATCTGTGCTAAGAAGAAAGATTGGTTGAAAAAATTACAAGATGCACTTTAGGCTTATAAGACTACTTATAAACCAAAATTAGGATATTCACCTTATCAATTGGTTTATGGAAAATAATGTTTATTTCCCATGAAAATAAAATACGAATCCTTTACACTAGCACATTAGTTGATTTTTTATGAGAAAATTAATCAAGACCTTAAATTGACCCAATTACATGAACTTGATAAAGTACGCATGCATGCACTTGATAAACAAAGAATAATTAAGAAGAAGATGAAGCACATGCATGATAAAAACATACTAAAGTAACATGTCTTAGAAGATGATAAAGTCCTATTATATAATTTGAGATTACACAAATTTCCAAGGAAACTAACAACTCGGTGGGAAGGCCCATGCCTAGTCTTACAACCCCATAGCAATGGAAGCATCCTAATTTCATCTATAGAAGACCTATCTACCACACTTCTAGTAAATGGC
The DNA here is from genome assembly GCA_015680685.1 of Gnetum montanum. Classification (NCBI taxonomy): domain Eukaryota; kingdom Viridiplantae; phylum Streptophyta; class Gnetopsida; order Gnetales; family Gnetaceae; genus Gnetum; species Gnetum montanum. The sequence continues at coordinate 85,476 of MNCI01012690.1, forward strand.
CAAAGACTTAATCATTACAATAAGCACCAAATAGAAGAATTGGGAGAGGATGAGTTAGTAGAATTAAGTGATCTTAATAACCCTATCGAAGAACCATGTGATGGAAATGCTCAAGTAGAGGTTAAAGCTATGGAAAGTAATTTCAAACCACTACATTATTCTATAGTATAAAAATAATTAAAGGAAACCAAATAGCCTATAAATTTCACCTTGAAAATGTAGAGGGCAATAGAAAGTCCTATTGTTAGTTGGAAATATAAACAATTCATTAGCATCATGTCTAAAATGTAAGGGAGAAGAACAACTCCGCCTACCTTGAGATAGGTTAGTTTAAACCCAAAATCCATATAAAGGTAAGCCTTAGATCAATAACAAATAAATTATAAACTTTATTGCTTTCTAAACAACATTCATTGGTACTAGTTCCACAAGTCAAGAAATTGAATAGCTAAGTATGACTAATGTTTATAAGTGTATGGCTTCTCATGAGAGCCCAGTTGAGGGCATGCACCAAAGGAACCATCGCCCAAGAGAAGAGAATGATGTCATCACTAGTTCTAGATATTTTCTAGTCATTTTTATTACAAATGATTGTATTTTCATTGATAAAATCATGAGAAGAGCATCCATCTCCCCATTCTTACAACCATACTTCTTCCATTTTTCTAATGTCCTATAGCCACCCCTAGCTCCTGAATTTTTTATAATTATCTCATATAACTCTCTCATTCTCACAACCCAAATCATGAGAGATGTTATCATCAAAATTCAAAGTAGTAAAATTTTTTAAACAACCAATGCGTAGAATTGTGCATCATAGCAAACTCTTGATCTTAATTTTTCATCATCTTAGAATTGAAAATGAAAGATGGATGTGACATCTACCAATACAAACATCCAAAAGGCTATTGCCCAGTTATATTACATCTACAAGAATCTTTGGCTTTTTCTCTAAATCCCAAGTTCATAGAAAAGAAAATGTGTAGGAGATTACCTTACCTACAAGGTAATTATAGATAGTCCTACAATCAACAATACTATCCCAATGAAACTTCTTATGGCCAAAGAGGAAGAAGAGCTGAAAAAATGAGAGTGCAAAAGAATATAACAAGGACCCCTCCAGCTACAAAAGGGAGGTCCATTTCTATGAAAATGAGAAAGATACACCACATGATGAAGTGGTGCAAATGAAAACCTTGCCAATCCAAAAACCTTTTATTGAAATATTAGCTAAAGTTGACAAAATGTGTGACTCCTTGGATGAGAAATTCCAAACTACTACCATATGGTAAACAACATTCTTTGATACCAATTCTACAAGTCAAGAGATCAAGTAACTAAGTATGGATGAGGTTTATAAGTGTATGGTTTCTATTAGTTACATACTTGGATACTTAATAAGGAGGAAAGGGTGTGCTATATTTGGTCTAGCATCTAAAGTGATAAAGGCATCTCGCAATATGAAACTCAATCAACATTCATGTGAGCAACCCATACAACAAAATAAAATTGAAATTACCTCCCACAAGAACCTCATGATTAAATTAGGCCAATTATTTCTAAAAATGAAAAAAAAAAGTAAAAAATCATAAATGAATACTAAAAAAAAGCAACATTGGTAATCAAAATGGGCCCACAAGAACTTTCAACCATGAGTAGAGCCACACTCCCACAAGAACCTTACAGTTGGAATGATGCTCAAAGCTTGCATTTTCAAGCATCCCCTAAGAATCCCCTTCTATGATCCAAGTGATTATGGGTGGAGCTATGATCACTAAATCTAATTCAAGATGGCATTACTTTCAAGCTAGGATATAACACTAGATGTAAAGGATTGACTTATCTAAGTACATCCCTTTATAGATACCATTACTTGTAATCATTTTCCTTCCTTAGCCCATGTAGTTCCGTAGCTTTTGCTACTTTATATATTTGTAAATGTTGTTCTTTTCTTTGATATTGTAATTTAGTATTTTCCCATTTTATATTTGACTTCTTCATTTCTAATTATATTCCCCTATTTTTATCTTATACTACCCCTTATTGGTAATTAAAGCTTTTCCATCCTTCCATCGTTTCCCAACATGCCTTCCATAGGAGTCAATGGTCAAGATCCCTACTATGGCAAAGCATTATGAATACTAATAGTTGGACAATCAAAGTTTACCAATGTTCCATATGTAGAGGAGAATATATAAAATCCATAGCATTTATGCATTTTGTCTATTCTCCTAGCTCATCTCCAACATAATCCCCACTACCAGTAATTCAACTAATTAAACTAGGATAAGAATATAGCCTAGCTTAATTAGGAGGATGAGCAACATAAAATCAACTAGGATAGTTAAGTATAACCAACATGGAAGTTGATCCAAGATCAAGTTAGGGAATGACTTTGTTGAAAGAAATGCATCTTGGATCTTTAAATTTTAGGAAAGGTGGAAACCTTGAGATTGTAATTCATTCTTTTAACAAACAAAGTAGACCTCATGAGGATACATTTTAGCCCAAATAATCCTAGAAAGGGCCTTCCTAACTGAGTTATATGTGAATTCCTACCTTAATAATAGAGATTAATGACAAGAAGTAAAAGAAGTAATGTTTATTTGTAAATTAGCTAATCAAATTATTATTTTCATCCATATTTATTAAAGGGTTCAATGACCTATGAAAATTAAAATTTGATCCTATCAAGGGACATTTCAAGATCGATGTCCATAGATATGCTAGGAATGAGAAGCCTTTAAGGACTCAACATATCAATAGACGTCAATAGATTGATTTCTAGCAACTAAGATTATTAAACTTCATTAATTACTATGATTTTAATTGATATAAGTAGAAATCATATTTAGTTTATTAATAAATTTATCGATTGATTGAAGAAGTTTGATTTGTAATACTACAAAGATATCAATTTCCATTGATCAATTTCAATAGGGGAAAAATTTCTTGGAGAGTTTCACAATTGAACACCATGACTATGATGAGTATTGAGATTTTATTATACAATGATATTAATCCATGTTTACTGAATTGATCTAGATTAATAGATAAAAATTTTTCTTGAAGCTTTAATATCTAGATAGTGTGACCATGATGAACTTCAATATGTCAAGAGTTTCACATACTTTCATATTAATTTTGGTCATAGTAGCATTGTAGTTTGACCCAATTCATATTGAAATACATCAATTTTTCAATAAGGATCAATATGATAAAAAGTGAAAAAAATAAAATAAATCATAATAGTAAGGTGGTGACCCTTGAATAAAAGCCCTTACAGATGGGGATAAACCTTATTCCCATGAGTCATTCCCTTACCTTTGCACTCTCACCTTAATTAGGGTTCTAGACTATCACTCTCTCTCTCTCTACTTTCTTCACTTGCCTTGCTTCAAGAATAGTAACAAGGGGATTAGTGATCTCACCACCTCAATGCCACTTTTCTTGACTTCAGTAAGCTATATCTCTTCAAGCCAATTCTCATTTTCATTTTTTAAGGATTGGATAATGACATTGTTTTCCCTTCCAGAAAATTTCATGCACATGAAGAGTATAAATGGTCAAATCCTCCACCTTTACATAGCAAGCTCACGAATGAAAAAAAAGACTAAAAATCATTCCTTACCATCATGAGGTATACTACATGGAGTGATTCAACCCCATTGATGTAGCAGTACATCAATAGCTGGAGGCCATGTAATGTGGGGCATTACTTAGGCCCCCCATTGACTCATTTTACCAGGAAGAAATCCTAAAATTTTACATAAATTTGAAGCTACACCTCATGAAATTAAGCCCTCTAGAGCACTAATTAGTCTCTTTAGTCATGAAAACTAGGATCAAGATTATGACAACAAGGCTCTAAGAATGGTTTAGCCTACTAGCCTATAGGTGTAACGACAAAAAACATCAGTCACTGGAAATACCGAGCAGAAGTCCACGTACACAGTTCCAACCCCAGATCCGTGCAAGGGCTGTGTTGGAGAAGATGAATCCGAGGTGCCCTAAACGGTCTTGTCGATCAGACAGGGACTTACTTAATCAGTAAAATCTTTGTAATAATTGGATGGCAAAATGACAATTTTTATGAGGAGATATAATATGGTTAATCTCAAAGATAATTGAAAATGATGTAAATGATTTAAAGCGATTGCAAAATTCGTATAGATAGGACACAGGAAACCAGATTTAGAGAGCATGCAATCCCAAGATGTGGGATTTAATTTATGAACAAAATATGTTGGATACAATGATTGCAGGCAGACTTCAGTTTAGATGAGGCACGTGCCAACAATAAGAAAGCTATTTAAAGATAAAACAAGCAAAGGTCAATTTACCTTGTTCTAGCCAATATGGGTGCAAGGAAGTCAGACCCGAAGTAGAATATTTGTTAAGCGACTATTTCTGATCAAGGATTCTTGTCAATCACCTCCAGTGTTCTTGCGATCATTGATCCTTTTTTACTCTCTTGTCAATCTTTTCCAAGAGTTGTTAACGATTGCCAATGAAAGAGAATCGCTTATGGAGAAAAATTTGCCTTCTTCAGAGAAATTTTTTGCCAACCCTTTGATCTTTGTCAACTGGAATATTTATAAGGTTAGGATCAAGAGAATTACATAGTTTAGATGACGCATGTCCTAAACCTACAAGATGTTGTTGACTTGGTGTGTTTGTATATGAAGCTTGCGGTGCTACGCTGCATTACGCTCTGAAGCGTAATGCATCGTAAACCACTTTTGTTGGAGCTTTGGCAACAAACTGTTCTTTGGTTATGCTGCAATACACTATAGAGCATATTGTGACGTATGAACTGCTAATGCCTGAATTGTGCTATCTCTATCATTAGTTGTATTACGCTACGTCATGCTAGATTACGCAGTATAGCGTAATTCAACGTAAAATAGCGAACCTGCAAAAAATTGAAGTGTTGTCGCCATGCTTCCTTTGTTTCTATTTAGTCCTTCTCGGGTTTATTATGCTACACTATGTAATGTAGCGTAATAGGCCCCTTAGCCGAAAAAGAAAACTTGCTAAAATGTGTGGCACGCTGCAGATCTTTGCTTAAGCCTTCAGATTTTGTTGGACCATCAAGGTCTCGAATCTTGCCATCACTGTTCTTGCAATGGACTGTCTTCTAGCATTATGCTGCCTTATGCTACGTTACGCTATGTTGCGTAATGTGATGTAATATGCCAAAAGTTAAGATTTTTGAAACATAGAAAACTTGCAAAGTTGAAGGCTTGCCATCGTGCACCCCTTTTCTTGTTCTATCCTCTGGAGTTTATTACACTATGTTGCGTACCATGGAACAACAGACCCTTAGCCAAAAAGGGAACTTGCTGAGCCGCGACTTGTCACAAATCCTTGCCTTAGTCACAAGATTTTTCTGAACCATTGAGGCCTCAAAAGTTTCACGGTGTTTCAATGGCCCCTCTTTGTTGACGTTTAGAGGGCTTGCCCGAGAGATGTCAACAAAGAATACAAAACACCAAAGAGGTAAAGGCAATAACAATGTTTGTTAGCAATTGCTCAAATTTTGCTTTGTCAAACATGGAAGTGCGAAGGTAGGGGGAGGAGCATAGGAGGAATTTTGAAGAAGTGAGAGGAGGGAGTTTCAGGGAAGACTCAAGCATGTGAACATAAAACTTTCTTGAAAAACTCATTAGGCATCCTTTCGCTAGTGTATTTGCGAGAAGTTATGCTACCATACTACATATGAAGGGCTTGTGCGGACGAGTTGTGTTATGCCCGTATGGCCTGGATTAGTTGTTTTACATCCATTTTGCCAAGCTTTGCCCAGTTTTTTTTTTTTTTTGCAAATTACATTCCACGAGGCAAGTTACGTTATGCCAGTTCATGGACATGATGATGCAAAAGAATTGATTAAATGTTCACACTATGTACAAAAAAAGAAGAGGGTAAAGGCACTTGTAAGGATAAGGGAAGGAGAAAGTGAAGTAAGATATCTGATGGAGCAAGAAGTAGGGTTTGCACTCCCAAGTAGCCAGGCTAGTCTAAGCAGCCACTTCAAAACGTCGTGATAGCTCACCTTCTAATGAATGCATTCTTGATGAATGCTGTCGTAACAAGTAACCTACAAAACATAACAGAGAACAGAGAGAAAAAGCAATCTTCCTAATCACTAGGGGGGGAGGTTATTGAAACAAGCACCATCCGAAGAGAAAAGGAGAGCATAGGCCACAAAAAAGGGACCGTAGAAAGGAGCAAGGGTCCCAATGTTGATGTCATGGTTCATGAAGTCGTCATCGATAGCCAGATTCATCTTGCTCAAACAACTGGGCAAAGAACCAATCAAATGAATTTGCTAAGCCAGAGTATGGTGGCGGCAATGGATGGAGGCCACCGAGACTATGGATGAGCACAGTTTCTTCGGGGCCCCAAGTGGTGAAGTTGATCCTAGGAGCTGCAACTACTGAGTGTCTGTCATAGCAACATCTTCGAGGGGTCAGTAGTATGCCCTTCGGCATGTCCAAGGAATCAATAGTATGCCGATGGGGTAGCGGTGTTGCGTCTATTCCAACACCTTACCCATTCTATCTGGTAGGGATGCAATGCAACAGTGATCATGCTCACTTGCATCATGGATTTTCTATTGAAGGATTTCAATTTTGAGTCCTGGTTAACCGTTATTGCTGGTTTTAAGTCTCAGCAAACTGTGGTCCCAATTTAACGTCTGGGCATACTGAAACCTGCTAGTTTTACGTCGTAGCGGACGGTGGAAGAGCTAGTTTATGGTCTCAGCAGACCATGCTCTAGGTGTTAGTTTTATGTCATGACCTAGGGACAAGTCTATCCTAGTTTAGCATCTCAGTAGAGGTATGCCTACCTTGCTAGTTTCACATCATGGCAGACGGTCGAAAACTTTTGCCAGTTTAGCATCTTGGCAGATGCATGCAAGAAATGCCAGTTTTACGTTGTAGCAGACGTGTATAACTTTGCTAGTTTTACGTTGTAACAGATGTTTGTTACCTTGAATTTGAGCCGAGTTGATGTTTAGATGTAGTACCGCTTCAGATACACATGATTCACTGGATCCAATTGTTCGTTGTCATTAATGTTTGCTAGCCTGAATGCTCCATTACTATATTATCTAAGATAAAAGGAAAAACATGTTGAGATGTAGTCTTTCATAGGGGAATAACCTTGAACCACTCTGTGAAATACTCGGTGGCAGTGATGATGAAGCTATGTCCTGCGGAAGACTTAGGTGTGATGGGGCCTATGATGTCTAGTCCCCATCGTTGGAATGGTCAAGTGATCTACGTGGTGTGTAATTCTATTGGTGACACATGTATTAGATTTGTGTAACGTTGACATGTATCACATGTCTTAACTTTGGTTAGGCAATCTTATTCCATGTACGGCCAATAATACCCTAAGCATTTGATTTTAGCGGCCATAGCTCATGGGGCTATATGTCCTTCACATAATCCTTCATGGACTTCGCTAATTATTTGTTGTGCTTGGTCATTGTTGACGTAGGTTAACAATACTCCATCAAAAGAGTGTTTATAGAGAGTACTATCTCCAATGATGACATATTGCCTGGCACACTTGCAGATTGCATCTTTTTATGCGGGTGTTAGCTCATGCGATGGTTCGCCATGCAGAAGGTAGGATTTAATGTTATCGTACCATTCTGACATTTCACTCGTGCTTAGAGAAGAAATTTGCACTACTTAAATGATAGGCTCTATACATTCCATCATTAAAGTGGGCCAAGTGACAAACAAATGTGGTGGCATGTTTAAGGCCAATCTAGCTAGTGCATCAGCTACAGCGTTTTCGTTACGCGGCACATGTTGGGCATTAGTTGTCATGAATTGTTTCAGGAGATCTTTAGCCATATCACAATAGGACTATAGATGCATAGCTTTGCAAGCATAGATTCCTGTGATTTGATTGTTAATGAGCATCGAATCAACTCAGATTTCCAGGTGTTAAACATTGAGTTTCCTGGCTGTCAATAATCCCCTGAGGAGCTCCTCGTACTCTGCCACATTGTTCTTACAAGGGAAGGCCAGGTGGTAAGCCCATGGATGCACATCCTTAGGGGAGAGTGTAATAATGGCGATAGCACTACCGCCTCTGGTAGTCGAAGCTCCGTCGAAGTATAACATCGCTTCGAGGCCTATTGACACAGGGCTTAAACTATGTATCTATTCATCAGGAAACTTGGGCTTTATCACGGCTTGATTGTTAACTAGAGACGTTGTGAGCTGGTCAGCTATCACTTGGCCTTTTATGGAAGATTGGCAAACATAGTTCAAGTTAAACTCCACTATTATGGCTTTCCAACAGGCTATCCTACTTCTTTTGTACAAATTGTTTGTGATGGCCTGCAAAATGTTGTTTTTACAGATTACGTTAACCTAGCTATGGAAGAGATAGTGCCTACATTTCTTGAGTGCAAACACCAATGCTAAACAATTACACTTTACTTCATTGTACCATGTTTCGTATGCAAATAGAGCATGACTTAGGTAATAGATAGGAACTTCTGATCCGTCGTCCCTTCTTTGGCACAACAACGTAGCTATAGACACCTCTGAGCTTGCCAAGTATATGTAGAAAGGTTGATCCCTTTGAGAACCTCCTAATCAATTGCAACCTACCCTGTAGCCCACGTAGTTCCTTGAGGTTTGTAGCTGGTGCCATATCGATGATGGCTTTAACCTTGTCGGGGTCAACTTGGATGCCAGTCTCTAATACTACAAACCCCAACATGCGCCTGGTTTTAACTCTGAATACGTACTTTTTTGGGTTGAGCCACAGGTCATGTTTGAGACATCATTTAAGGACTAATTCTAGGTCTCCTGAGTGATCTTCTAATTTCTAAGATTTGATAGCTATGTCGTCTACGTAGTCATTCAATCTCTCTAAGAGGTAATCACTAAAGATGTATGTCATAGTGCGTTGATAGGTTGCTCCAGCGTTTTTTAACCCGAAGGGCATCATGGTATAACAAAAAGTTTCCCAGGGGGCCACGAAAGTCATGGTCAATTGGTGTTCTAGGTTGATACGGATTTGATTATAGCCTAAAAACCCATCCATGAAGGATAGTAGCATGTGCCCAGCTGTTGTATCGATAAGTTGGTCGATACTCGGTAATGGGAAGTTGTCTTTAATCGTGGCCTTGTTCAGATCGCATAAGTCTATACAGATGCATATTCCTCCCGTTTTCTTAGAGACAACTACGATGTTCAACACCCAGTCTGAATAATCAACCGTGCAAATGAAACCAGCCTGATATAACTTAGTGATTTCCTCATGCACTGCTAACGCGATTTTGGGCTTAATCTTCCATGCTTTCTACTTAATAGCTTTGATATGCGAGTCTAAAACTATGTTGTGCTATATTAGCCTTGGATCTAAACCTGGCATATCTTCGTACGACCATGCGAACACTGTAACGTTATCTTGGAGCACTCGAGATATATCGTTATGCGTTTGTTGGTCAAGGAGAGAATTGATTTTCATGGTTGTGCTTCCTACTTTGTGCATAACCACAGGGACCTCAGTGAGGGAATCCTCAATTTCTAGGTCTAGGGTTTGGGCCAAGTGTTCTGGCTAGTCTGGGGATACTTCCGATGTTGCTATGGTTGTACCACAAAGGGAAGCATCAGTTCCTATCAGTGCATGATTGAGCTATCTAACAATTTCCCCGTATGGGCTTGTTAAAGCTAGGGGTGCAAGTAAAGCTACGTCCTTTTACGAGTTAACTTGTAAAATCATCAAAAATAGAGGTGGTTACATTGCCTTTTGTTGACCTGTTGAAACGATAAAAGGTTTTCATGCTTTAGTGGTACATGTTAAATAGCTGCCAATTTAAGGTCTTAGCGGACCGTTACCATATGCATGATTTTAGAGAAAGCGGTAAGCTCGATCTTCTAGATGTCATCGTAAGGTTTCTATGAACTATGATAGAGGGTGTAATGTAGCACGTCTACCATGTTGAGATAGCTAATTTAGAATTTTATGCAAACTGTAGTTAATGCGACCGAATTACGACATGATAATCTCCGTGTTAGTTTAGGGTCTTTTGGGACCGTAATATATACGATATCTACGAGATTAATCTTGTGATCTTTACACTTCATGTCATACTGACATATCTATGTTTCTAGAAAATTTTGCATTGGTCGAGCACACAATAATTAGTTTCAACCAATTCATTTATAAGTCGGTGATTTGTCTTCAATGCAAACTAGCGACATTGCGAATTTGAATTAGACTGTAGCAGAAGGAAAGTAGAGGCAAGGCATAAGCAGACAATTTTGTGAAGGTTTCTCAGTCGTGACCATGGTGCCAAAGATTAGAGACAAATATGTCAAATTGGCGAAGATTAATGAAGTGCAGGATAGTTTGCAGTGGGTTTCAAAGGCCAAAGTCGAAATGCTGGAGGCTACTCCACTCGCTCGGTAAGTGATTTTTTTTACCCTTCTCCATGATTGCTATTTCCGTTGTTATAGTGTTAAAATTGTACCTATTTCGAAGATGAGTGTTATGGCAGGCATTGATACCTAGTCATGCGAGCTATGCTATTGTAGCTTGTACTATTACCGCTATCGCTGTTGTTAGGGATAGACCTTGCATAGTCGCAAGGGTTTGGACGATGTTGGGCGACGTTGTGCATACATAATGCATAACTAGGGAAGTCCAGGTACTATACCCTTATGTAGTATGAATAGAATTCCATCGTCTCACCCATAAATATTGCATGTTACGCTGGGATAATATGTAGTATTACTTTTATCGCCGTTGTCAGAGATAGAGCTTTCGCGATGGCAAGGGTTTGGGCAGTTCTCGTAATACATTTCTAGCATAACCTACAATCTCCTGGGAGTCAAGTTAACAGAAACCCTAGTGTTGCGTAATGAAGAAAAATTTTTTGTATTATTCTTACGTCGTTAGTATGTCTATATTATTGTTCCTAATAGAAGTCTGCTTCATTATAAAGGATTACGCTAAAGCCCATCCTAATCATCTTGGACATCATGGGTGTTCTATCTTGTTTACATGTCCCCGTGGCCAATGTTCCTCCTCCTCATGCTCGTGTAAAGGGGGAGGTAGTCTGGTTTCGAAGAGGTGTGCAAAAGTTCCTGCAGTTTTTGTTATGTAATTATAATGTAATTATTTGGTCGCATCTACCATCCGAGACAGCCGACGCCATTCTAGAGACGTTATTGGTTGGATCAACATAGAGCATCTTCATGTTTCTGGTGGATGGTTCAATCGACACCGTATGGATGCAAGATCGTGAATAGAGTGCCAGGGGTTTGAGGCATTTTTCTTAGATCTGGGACATGCCCAGGTTTAATTGTTATCATGCCTACAACACTCTATTCGTGGCTCATCATATTACGACCTATTTCCTGAATCCACTTGGGATTGTGTATTATGCAGGCAAGTAAGTGTTTTCACATCGTCATAATTATGCTAACTATTTGTTTGAATTCATTACCCATGTAAACAATTGTCTACATTCTGTTATGTAGGTTTTTTATCAATAACTATGGTCTCTAGGGTGATACAGATACGTTGTCTATGATCGAAATGGCCATAAAGGAGTTCACCTCTATTAGCAATGTACGTTTTGGTGCTATGGGACAATTGGAATTGGAAATCCCACATTACCCTAACTGCTATATCAAATTTTTCACCAAGTGCAAAAGGCTCAGATGGTTGGACAAGGAGTAGACTTTGGATCGTCCTCTCACTTCCGCAGACGTGCAAGAGAAAATCCCACCATTTCCTTCACTTTTCAGACGCGGTAATTTATGCTATGAGGGTTTATTGTATAATTTTACGAGGTGGAAACAATGTGTGAAATCATTTTATTCTGCTATATTGTCTAAACCCTTATCATATGTTTACAGTTAGGGAATCACAAGAGATCACTGTTATGGCCTCCAGGCATGAAGCAAATAGTCTTCTATTTCATTATCGCAACATAAAAGAGGTGCAACGTTGGCTCAGCCATAGTGCGGCCCTGGCTATCCTAACCAATAACCTCCGAGAAGCTGGACTAATGGAATTATTTTTTACTATAACCCCTGATGTTACTGCAGGTGAAATGTTGACCCTAGTTAACTCTTTCAACAAAGAAGCTAAGCATCTTTGCATACGCATAGGTAATGTACATGTAAGTTTTGACATTGACGCTCAACTATTCACTAACCTTTTTGGTGTTCCCTCTGATGGCCTTCCAGTAGAGGAGAAGTAAAAAATGAGTTCTAAGCACCATAAGGATATAGACGAGTGGCTAGGGGTTATCAAGGAAGTGAAAGGAATCCCTGCTGATAAAATCGAGCTGGAGGTGGTCCATACCATTTACCCACTCTTCTGAGCCCACGCCTTCCCCAAGTTTCTTTCCCAAGAAAGAATCCTTACCATAGAATAGGCTCAAATCATGTAGGAGGTTATGAAGGAGGGGATGTAGTATAATTGGGCCAACTACTTTGCTAAAGGCCTGCAAGCTGAAATGGTTAAGCTTCGCAAGAAGCTTGAGTCCCGCATCAACATGCATTTTGCCTTCTTTATAGCTTTCTTTTGATGTTTTGCCGAATTCTTGGTGGTTCAAAGGGATGGAATCTGGGTGCAACAGGATCGTCACCAAATTTCTAAGCCTTGGATTTCTGAGGTTTTTGGCACTACCCAATCGCAAGATTCTCCCGAAGGCATTAAGGATTCACTTTCACTTACCATCAAGAGTTTGGTAGTGCCTCGTACGTGGGTCCAAGACAGCATGGGTGGAGCGCTCCCTTCTTTCACTGATAGCGTGTCAAAGGGGAAGCACCTTGCAGCAGAAACAGTGGATTCATCAATCCAAAGGAAAAGGCCTCGTCCAACCATGGAGTCCATTGGTTCGACTGACATAGAGAGGAAGAGGTTGGAAATTAAGTTTCACAGGAACGATCTCCTAGCTGGTAAGTAAAGGGATGTGTAATTAGTTTATATATTTGTTATGCTGCATACAGACATGGTGTCGCTTAGCTTTTGTAAGTGTTTTTTTTAACTGTTTTCTATAGCAGAAAAAGGAAAGAATGTAGCAAGCTAACCCCTGAAATAGGGGTGATAGTTATATGAGGTGAAGGAGGGGCCCTGATTTTGGATAAGGAGTTCCCTGTTAGTAACGCAGGTAGCACACAAATTCCTGTGTGTGAAGAAGAGGTGAAGTAGAGGACATTGAAGTCCTTCTGAATGAATTGGAAAAAAAGGAGCAGCTTGTTGTAGGTGAATTTACCTTTTCCTCAGAGGGTAGTCTCATGTTACTACCATCGAGGGTTTTGTTGAAGAAAGTTTTTTTTTTTTTTTGCGTTATCGTAATGTCGCAATTATCCCTTATATCTATCACACTACGTCTAACCCGTTTTTTTTTTTGCGTAATAGGTACTTCTAATGTTGGCACCATGCCCTTGTCAATAGCACCAACTCAGCATTGGGGTGAGACCCTTGATAAATTTGCCTTTATGGAAGGCATTGTGGAGGATATGATTGGCTGCTTAGAGCAAATTGATCCTGAGATTAGTACTCAAGTGTTATAATGCAGGGATTGTTGGCATTATGATATTATATCATTTTATTACATCTCACTGTTATTTTTATGTTACAGGATCTCATCTCAGATGGGATCCCAAAGAGCCTGTCAACTTGGAAACCACACCCAAACCCTCACAGGAGCTAACCGAAGTGCCTCGCAGCCTTTACGATGAAATGCGTAAATGTGCATTACGCTCGACCCACTCTTTATGGGAGTGCCAAAACGTCAATGAAGCTCTTTGGAAAAGGTTGCATAAGATAGAAAAGGAGAAGACATTCCTAATTGGTAGGGTTGAGGACTTAGAGACATGCAATGAATTTCTGCTAGCTCGAGAGGCCCATGATGAGAACTGGCAAACAGCTGTAATTGATTATGCCCACTATTGGATGATCATCAAAAATAATGTCCAAGCTAGTCGTGAACTCATTGAGTAATGGATGCTAATGAATCTCCTAGCCTAGAAGAACCAAGACTGGAAGGATCACTACACGATGGTCCAAGAATGGGGGCAGACACAAAAATATCATAAGCATGTGTATAAGCGAGAATGTGCTACCTACCGCCAACATTACAGGGATTCTGTAGTTGAAGCACGGTCCCTTCGACTATTTCTTGATATCATCAATGCTTCTGGTGCATACGAAAAGTTTTGGGAGCAAGTGACAGTAAGCGCCTCTCTAGAAAGGGAAATAACCCTCCCTGGTAGGGAAACCACTGTCCCTTCCTTTTTTCGTGAACCACCCCGATGGACTCCTATGGAAAAGGGGAGGGTTAAGGCTATAATTGATCTAAGAGATGGCGTTTGGTCTTAACTAACCAAGGATGAGATCATGCAATGTCTGTGGGTTGGCTTGGAATAGGTTCCTTTTGTGGCTGACGCGGGACCATCACAAGTAAGTTGTAGGATTATTGCATTCTTATTATGCATAATCTTGATAGCAATGCTAACGTGTGCATCATGTCAAACCGTAGGATCGAAATGAGGAGGATCCTCATGAAAATGAGAGTAATGAAGATAATGATCCTCATGAAGAGGGTCTTCACGAGGAGGAGTGTAATAAAGGTGATGGTCCTCACGGTGAGAAATCCTATGAGGAAGAGCCTTGCATAGAGGACTACCCTCATGAAGAGACCCCACAAGTAGAAGGTCCTTACGAATATAATTTTCTTGAAGTAGAAGTGAAGTTGGATGACACAGGTGGAAGTGTTAGTAAGGGTGATGTGTAACGTGGCCATATTGGTCAACATTTCGTTATATTGGAATGAAGTAAAAGATAAAAAAAATTGGCCTATTTAGGCTGGAGTAAATATTTTATCTTTCATGAAGCAGAACATGTAGCAGGCTGTAAATAGTTTAAGGCCATTGTGGGCCTCACTAGTTTAAGGCCATTTCGGGCCATCGTCATTTTAAGAGTAAAAGGATAAATTATATTTTTCACTTTTAGGCCATGGCAGGCGGTCACTAGTTTAAGGCCATTTTGGGCCATGGTCATTTTAAGCATAAAACGATAAATTATATTTGCCAGTTTTAGACCATGGTGGACCGTCACTAGTTTAAGGCCATTTCGGGCCATCGTAAATCTTAAGCGTAAAAGGATAATGCGACACAAGAAAGGGCATAAACTGCGTAATAGTAAGCAGTGTGGACTGATACAACATGTTACGCTAATGTGTTCATTTTCTAGCTTTGTAATTGTTTCTTGATTGTTTTTAGGTTTGGCGATGAGTACAGGCGAGAAGGCTTATTATAGCATTCCTCTACACTACCATTTTCTCCCTGGAAGGGTAGTTCAGCCCAAGTCAAGCTTTCATTGGCCACTGTGTCAGCCTGTTCAACTGTTGGGATAGGGGTTTGGTCTTCGAGGACCTCGACCTCTGACCCTTGTTCCATTTCTACATTGTTAACTCCATGAGTGGTCATCTTATCACCATGGATGATCACTTCTCCTCCTACATAGGGCAAGTGGATTTCTTGATGAGTGGGTGATGAAACTACCCTTAATTGAGCTAACCAAGACCTCCCTAAGATTATATTGAATCTGGGCATTTCCTCGATGATGATGAACACTGCATTTGTGGGGAATTGATCCCCTGCTACGAAATTTATGTGCACCATTCCCTTAACTTGCACTCTTGTCCCGTTAAATGATTTCAGACATGTCGTTGTTGTGGGATTGATCTGGTCGAGCAAACCCAGTTTATCCACTATAGGGAATGGGATGACATTGGCAGCAGCCCCATTATCCATGTGTACTCTCCAAATTCTATACTGGCCGACCTGGATAGTGATGAACATGGGCACTGTTGTCACCTAACCCTTTTCTGGGTCATCCTTAATGGACTCATCATGAAATGTCAATTGGGGAGATTGTAGTTTTTCAGCAATGTGAGGGAGCATGACTGAATGGATTGCTTCTTTATCTATTGGCAAGTTTTCATCCACCGGTATGGATGTTAGCATGCAAACCATGGCTTCGCGATGCTTTTGGGATGTCATTAACAAGTTGTACAGGCTCAACATTGTATTTTTCTATTTGAGAACCTACTTGACTTGCGTAAAAATGTTAAGAAGATCATCCCCATGATCTGGTTGTTTGTTACCCTTCTCTTCTTCCATTTGTCCCAGGAGACGGATTTCTCAGGGTGGAACGACTTCTGGTTGAGGGTTGTACTTTCTTGGGTAGGGAGAAGGTGGACGCATTTGCATAACGTCGCCTTTTTTAGAAGAAGGTGGGGCCAAAGGCATTGAGCCAAGAGGTGTAGGCTTGGGGAGCCCCAGCATAAATTGGTTCTTGGCTATGTTACCCATCATACGCCCCTCTCTTTTCCTGTTAAGTTATGATTGGGACGTTAACTTAGAGATTTGCTCCTATGTAGAAGGAGCAACTGACAACTTTGGCACCCTGGTGATGAAGGGTGTCCTAGGTGTGGGCATGGACTGGGCCGTAGCTTTACCAATAGTGGGATGCAGAACGAGGATAGGAGATGGGGCTCGAAGGATAAAATGTTGTCATTGAGCCACACCCGTCGATGTTGACAGGTTTGTCATCTGAGGTGGGCCAGGAGGCACGCACAACACAAAGGGTTGCTTCGGCTATGCCTAGTCATCGCTCTCCGTACCCACTACGTTGATAGTGTACCCTATATTATTCACATTTAATAGGTCCTAGTACACATGCATCGGTTAGTTTTCCGGACAAACCAAGTTACTCCTGTCTAAGATCAGGTCACCATGATCGATTATACGTTGAATGTCATCTTTCAACGCCCAGTAGTAATCTGTGTCATGACTGCACAATTGATGGTAATCGCAAAATCGATCCAACCTAAAGTTCTTGGGGACTATCGCTTCATTAGGTTGGGCCAAGGAGGGGTTCTTGAGTAACTCACAATGGCACTGTGGCATTTCAGAACTTCCTTGAACACCGTCTTGTGTCGAATGTGACCAGTTCTCAATAATTGCTTCAGAAGTTCTGAAGGCTTTACAGGTAGGATCGCGTAATTTGAGCGATCCTTACACTCAAATTTAGGCCTCGGCTACGGAGGTGCTTCAGAAGTGGAAGGAGTTTTTTCATTGGAACTATTTGAGCTAGTTGTAGGCTCAGCAAGCTCCGCAGATGTTTTCTTGTTATTTTTTTCTTCTTGGCCCCCTCGGCAACCATCATTACTATCGTTGTCGTAGCTTTGCCTTTGTCCTTACCCTTGCTGTGGGTATTTTTGTAGACCACATACGTCGGATCTTTGCTAGCCTCTACCACGTCTTGGATGCTCTTAGTCTAAGCAAAGGCTTGGCTAAGGGAGCGGGGAGCAAGGTAGCATAGCTTAGACTTGATAAAGTCGTTAACTACCCCCTTGAAGATTGCCAATATATGGGCCTCCGCGATGGGTTCACAGATTTTGTTCAAGGTGGCACTCCACCGCTGTATAAACTTTTGAACCGACTTGAGCGGGTCTTACTTGACTCCCATGAGCTGGTCCAGCGTGACTTTCGGCTTCAGGTTGTACTTGAAATAAGTCACAAACTGAGTTAACAGCTCCTCCAACGTTGAAATGGAAGCATGTGGGAGTGCTCGATACCAGTCTAGAGCTTTACCCATTAGGGACATAGCAAAGACACAGATGATAGTATGTGGCCATTGTTGCAATAGCAACGATTCTGACCTGAAAGTAACTAAATGGGCATTTGGATTACCTTCCTCATTGTATTTCGTAAAATGGGGGAGTGGCATCGCATGTGGTAACGATAAAATAGGCACTACCAGACTTATAGGATCATCATGCTAAAAATCCATGACTTGTACTATGTCAGAGTCAACAGCCTTAAGGCATTTAACTTCATCCATAAGGGTCTGGATAAGCTGGAAGACTGATCCAAACTCATGGACGGAGAGGTCATTTGCGAAACGGCAGGAGGAGCCATGCTAGGTGGAAGAATAGGAACGGCCACCATTGGTTGTGCCATTGGATACGCTGTTTGTGTTGCTAGGGGCACAAATAACAATCCTATAATGGGTTTTAGCACCTGTAGGACCTAGCTTTGATGAAGGGGAAGATGGGACATCTGCATAGGATGTGCAACAAGAGGCATGTTTGGAACCCACAATGCTGTAGTGGCAGGCCCTGTCGTGTGAGTTGGGATGAATGGGGATGTTGTATATAATTGTGAAGTAGGTATCGTGTGTACATGCGGTGACATGGGCGCAGGTGCACGATGAGATGGATTAGGTAATTGCACCTATTGAGGAATGATTTGTGATGGGCCATCGCCCGAAAGGATAGTCGGAGAGAGAAAATGTAGGTGGGGTGAGTGTGAAACTCGATTAGTATTAGATAGTGTCAAAGGCATGGTAACCATGAACAACGGATTTACACAGGAAGTTGTGGAGGGAGGGGCCATGGCGAAATCAGCATGACTACCTCCCTTAGAGTGGGAGTCTAGATTTTCTTGCCCATCATGAAGCGTTTCATCACAGAACAACTCCTCTCATTGTTCTATCGATGTCTTAGCCATCAGCATTTGATCCAGGATCCACTGTTGTTGATTTGTCAAGGGTACAATGGTGTTATGTAAAGAAATGAATTCCTTCGCGTTGCAGTACATGAACTCATATTCTCATTTTTCTTTGAGTTCTTGTGGATACATGGGCAGGTCTGCTACAAGTTTAGCATAGAGGAAATTGTAGTGTTCCCTGTGTTGAGAATGTGCCTCGGGCTCTTTATTTTGAATCCTAAGGAAGCGGCATAGTCGCACCGAACTAGTTGGCGGCTCGACCATAGGAGGCATAATTTGCATGGTCCAAGGATTCTCGAGGTTGGCAGTGTCAATAATGGTGGTTGATGTAGCCATTCTCTATGCAATTCCGAAGTAATGATGATAAGCATAAAGATCACAAGGGCAAAGGCAAACTAAGTAAATAATCAGGGCTTTATATCTTGTAGGATTCCAAAGGAATCATCAAAGCAACCAATCTGCAACACACAATCTCATAAAAAACCATGGAGGTATTACGTTTATGTCGACCAAAAATGGGTATAGAAAGCTTACAAGACTACCTGTAAAGTGCAGATCGAAGGTTGAAGCCCTCCTTCTAGCTCTAGAAAACTGTAACGATGGAAAACGTTGGTCATTGGAAATCCTGAGAGAAAGTCCATGTACACAGTTCCAACCCCAGATCCGTGCAAGGGCCATGCTAGAGAAGACAAATCGGAGGTACCCTAAATGGTATTGTCAATCAGACAGGGACTTACTTAATCAGTAAAATTTTTGTAATAATTGGATGGAAAAATGATGATTTTTATGAGGAGATATAATATCGTTAATCTCACAGGTAATTGAAAATGATGTAAATGATTTAAAGAGATTGCAAAATCTGTATAGACAGGACATAAGAAACCGGATTTAGAGAGCATGCAATCCCAAGATCTAGGATTTAACTTATGAACAAAATATGTTGGATACAATCATTATAGGTGGACTTCAGTTTAGACGAGGCATGTGCCAACAATAAGAAAGCTATTTAAAGATAAAACAAGCAAAGGCCGATCTACCTTGTTCCAGCTAATCTGGACACAAGGAAGTCAGACCTGAAGCAGAATATCTACTAAGTAGCTATTTCTGATCAAGGATTCTTCTCAATCACCTCCGATGTTCTTGTGATCACTAATCCTTTTTTGCTCTCTTGTCAATATTTTCCAAGAGTTGTTAACGATTACCGATGAAAGAGAATTGCTTGCGAAGAAAAATTTTCCTGCTTCAGAGAAATTTTTTGCCAACCCTTTAATCTTTGTCAATTGGAATATTTATACGGTTAGGATCAGGAGAAAAATGCAGTTTAGATGACGCGTGTCCTGAACCTACAAGATGTCGTTAACTTGGTATGTTTGTGTTTGAAGCTTGCGGTGCTACACTGCATTATGCTCTGAAGCGTAATGCATCGTAAACCACTTTTGTTAGAGCTTTGGCAACAAACTGTTCTTTGGTTACGCTGCAATACGCTAGAGAGCATATTGTGACATATGAACTGTTTATGCTTCAATTATGCTATCTCTGTCATTGCTTGTATTACGCTACGTCATGCTAGATTACACTGTATAGCATAATTCAACGTAAAATAGCGAACTTGCAAAAAATTGAAGTGCTGTCGTCGTGCTTCCTTTGTTTCTATTCAGTCCTTCTAGGGTTTATTATGCTACACTGCGTAATGTAGCTTAATAGGCCCCTTAGCTGAAAAAGAAAACTTACTGAAATGTGTGGCATGCTACAGATCTTTGCTTAAGCCTTGAGATTTTTTTGGACCATCGAGGTCTCAAATCTTGCCATCCTTGTTGTTGTGATGGACTATCTTCTGGCATTACGTTGTGTTATGCTACATTACGTTATGTTGCGTAATGCGACGTAATATGCCAAAAGTTAAGATTTTTGAAACATAGAAAAATTGCAAAGTTGAAGGCTTGCCCTCGTGCACCCCTTATCTTGTTCTATCCTCTGGAGTTTATTACGTTGTGCTGCGTAGCATGGCACAATAGACCCTTAGCCAAAAAGGGAACTTGCTGAGCTGCGACTTGTTGCAAATCCTTTCCTTAGTCGCAAGATTTTTCTGAACCGTTGAGGCCTCAAAATTTTCACAGTGTTTCAATAGGGATAACATCTTCAATCCCAAGGCAAACACAAAGGAAAAGAATGATCCTTTCCATCAATTCATTAGAGAATCTAACTTCACTAGGATGTAGACTTAGGGGCTTCACTTTGCAAACTTACACCTAGAGCACCATGTAATGGCAAGGATGATTATTACTAATGTTCTACCATCTACCTACACTACCTATGTCCTAAGCCCAACTCTCTGGGTTATGAAGGCTCTAAAACACATCAAGGTAAACTTTGTGTACCTGCCAGTCAAGTACATGATGTATCATTGTAATGATGATGCACTCAAATTATGTATTCCTTTTCTTATTTCAACTATCTTGAGGAAGTAAGGGACGTCGGAACCCAAAATGGGCATGAAGGTGCACCTCACTATTTTAAAGAAGGATACCTTCAACTGATCACTCAAAATCTACACCAAGGTCTACCCCTTTATCAAGGAATCTAATGATCCAAACTCCATGTTGATAGTGCAAGCTAGTGAGATTCGAGAACTCTAGGAGAAGATGAGAGTCCATTTACAAGAGGTGAAATCCACTCAGCAATAAATCCTTGCAATGCTATAGAAGGTGAGTTCCACCCTCATAGCAATGAACAAGAGAGTTGCAAACTTTGAGAAGAATGTCCACCCATAGATCAACAATGATGATGAGGGGGCTGAATCCTCTCATTTTAAAGAAAACATGGAGGTAGAAGAAGGATCAAAGGCTTTATCCTCACACGAAGTTGATTTTATTTTATTTTTTTTGTTGTTCTTATTGATCATTGAGTCATTTTGTGAATTGGCATAAACATGTTTCTCTTACTATGTTATGTAATTAGTTTTTGTTGTCAAACTTGAACTATGCTGATAGGTGATTGTTTAATTTTTTAAGCTTTATGAACAATTTGGATATTATTAATCTTTAATAGAAATTTTTATTTTCACTACACATTATTTTTTTTTTCAATTTATTGATAGTATATCTTGGACTATTATATTTGAGGATCAAAAAGTAGTAGGCCTGTTTAGTAGTATTTATCTCTTCTTTTATAATCAACATATTATCACCTTTGTTGAATAGGCACTAGCCAAAGGCTCAAAGATGGCTATGATGAACCCCCAATTACTTTAGTTTTTACATTGAAATAACCATACTTTTTATTTTCTTTTATTATTTTACTTTATCAAAATGCATCAATTTCTTCAATGTCATGCAATGTGAACTATTTAATTTGTTGAGCTTCTATTATTGCAAGATACCATGAAACCTATATGTATCAATAAGATATTGACTTCGATCAAGAATTTCAATATATTCCAAGTACAATCATATCGATCACATCACCAAAATTTACTAAAACCAACCTAAATTCTATCAATTTCTATAGCAATCATGACAAAGATCAATAACATTGGACAAAAGGAAACTACACCTTCCCATGGAAGAGATATGTTGATCCATACTGCAGATGTGACACTGATCAATAATTAATAAAGATCACCATTGTGATATAGATTGATACCACGTTAGAATAACATCAATCAATATATATTTCTTCAATGAATATTGATATACCTATTTTATGAATTTTTTCCTAAAATTGAGATGTAAGACCTTCCAATCTAAAAGGGAGAGCACTGTAACCAAGTGGGGGGATTCAATACCTAGAAGAACTCATGTCAAGTTCAAATCAATTTCTTAATTTTCTTTAAACAATTGTTAAGTGAGGATCCATTAAACCTTGTGGCAACTATAAATGATTGGAGTCCATTGGTCGCATAGTAAGGTTTCTGCACTATGGAAATAACAAGGCAAGATCATAGATTGGGTGATACCTCCCTTGTGATCTTCATAAGTTATGTTTTGCATTTCATGATTTCAATTTGATTTAGTCATTAATTTCCACTCTTAAAATTGAGGCTAGAAGTTAGCGTGAAGATTTATAATTTTTCTTATGAGTGGGGGGGGGGGTAAGGGGGGTGTTGGACCCCAAAAATAAGTTTTATTAATATTAAAAGAGTATAAAGTATAGTAACCACATTAATTCATAGGGTTAAATGGAAGGGGGAACTGAGATAACTATGAATGAGACTTTGGAACAACCTTATAAATAATTGATCACTAATGGAGGAAACCTAATCTAAAGCACCACCAGTCATCAACACAAACTATCTCGTTACAAGAGAGAATGACATAAATTTAGATAAGGTGGAGAGCTCTCAGTAAAGGATAGAGAGACTTCCAAATGGTGACTCCATACAACTTAAAGAAGGGAAGCTTCATTGTAGAGATTACTGATGAAGAGTGTTGCTTGAATGCACAGGTCTTTCCCAAGGTTGTAGGAGATGAACCAACTGATGACTATCTAGGTTGAACTTGGATGCTTGAGATGTGATTTGAAAATTAATGAGGTGAAAGATCTGCAACTTCTCCAACCTGGTAAGTTGACATTTATTAGAATAATTTCTCCTTTGAAAAATAACATTGCATCTACACTTCCAAATATAATATAAAATAATAGGCCTAATAAATTTTCACAAAAAATTAAAATAAGTAGAAGTAATGGCCAAAAAGCCACATATGACATCATCTTGAGATAGCATGCATGAAGGACAAAATTTAGAAGCCCAATCCCACACGTGCTGAGCAAAGGGACAATGCTAAAACACATGAACAAAGTCATCTTATCCACCATAGAGAGGGCAATTAGGATTGGGAATCCCCTGATATTCTAAATATTTACCAATAGGTAGACCTTGGTGGAGGAGACACCAGAGGAACTGCTTAATTTTAGGGAGGGTTGGTAGTTTCCAAATATGTTGGAAGAGGGGGATCCAGAATTTTACTAACTCTTATATGTGCCAAGACTTATTACAATGTTGAATAACCTTGAATGGGTCTTGAAAAAGTTGAAACAAGACATATGGTCAGTAAGGCATGAGTTTTACCCCATTAAGCCATTGAAGGCCATGAAAATTTCTTTGCACTGTAACATCTAGTTGCCAATGACCATGGAGAAAGGTGTAAATCTGAGTAGGGAATGGCTCCCCATACAAATTATTCAACTTAACCCCTGAAATCCATTAACCAGCCAACTTAAGATAATTCAAATAAATAACATCCTTCTGATACCAAGAGGTAGCAACCTTAGCATTTTTGATGGCAAGGGGAGCAAGCAACAAAGGTAACCACCAAGGACACAACTTAGAGAGGATAGTAGGGTTAATCTTGACGTTAGTCCAGTCAATATAACTATGTAGAATTTACCAAGCCCTTCAAATGCTTTTGAAAACATGAGATCCAAGAAGAATGATAGTGAGGGGGGAAAGGATCCAATTGATAAAATGGATACCTTTCTAGAAGGGCTTGTTTTTAGGAAATGCCTGATGAAGCCTTAATTGGAGGAGGGTCCCAATAATATCTAGGGCATCTAAATGCTACACCAACCAGTTAGCAACCAAGGTAATTTCCTGCTTAAATGAATTCAAAAGACCTAAGCCAACATTATTCTTGAGAAGAGTAACAATATTCCAAGCGACATGATGGAATCCTTTCTGAGAACCTTTGAAGGACCACATGAAGTCATGAAATAATCATTCTAGCTTCTAGTAGGCAGCTTGGGAGGGGGCCCAACATGAAGCGTAATATACATGGGTTGACACACATATGGACTTACATACAAGGTACTTCCTCGTGAGTGTGAGGGGTTTAGTCTTCCATTTGTCAAAAGTCATTTGAATCCAATAAATAACTTACTCCCAAAGAATAGATGTTGAACCTCTAAAATGGAAAGGAATTCCCAGAATCTTAATGAAAGGTGGCAGGGAACTACTGAGAGATTTCTAAATTGGCCTTGAAAGTCCTTTGGTGTAAGTCCTTTTGTTAAGGCCTAAAATGTAGGCAATGTTTACCAAATTAGTGCTAAAATAAGCAAGACAAAAGACCATAAAAAATCTATTCGATAATAATTGGTAGAGATTGTTGCAATTGGAAAAATTAATCACCAAAAAAGATCAAGCATAGTAGCCTCAACCTCAAATTTTAGGACCTTTAAAAAATGGGATTGAACATGCCTTGAATGGTCCAACAAATCACCCAGGGACTTACAAAATGCAAAACGGGGAGTTGAGAAAATAAAATACAAAAATTACACATCTTAGAAATGGAAAGCAAATGTAGATTGCACAAAAAAATGAAAATTTAAAACTTTATTAAAAACAATAAAAAATGAGTTCCATAAATGTGTACAAGAAATGCCTGTGATAGAGCAAAGTGGGGTTCACTGGGGTAGGAGTTCAGAGCCTATTGAAGCCAATGTAATCCACTCCATGATCTAGAAGCTCAATCGCTCCTGATGTTGTTGAACCTCCTCTGGTGCTGCCTTTGAACTACAACTTTGGTCACTACTGGGGGATCAGAAAGTACTCAAGGAGGTAATAAGGAGGGTAACAAAGTCACAGGGGTTACAAGGGTTCCACACTAGGAGGCTCCAAGAAGTGGCATTTTTCAAGTGTTGCAAGAGCTCATGAAAGCCAAAATTGCTATTTGCTCAAAATTGCTAGTGTGGAACCTTGAAATGGTCCAAGAGTTTTTATTTTATAGGGTTTTGACCATGATTATTGCTAAAAATTGGCTAATAATTTGGCTTCAAATTTCTACCTCGTACATGTGAGATGGGTGTCCAAATTTGGAGGGTTACCATATATAGTAAGTGCTAAACCCCCATGGCCATTCTATTAACTATAAATAGTAATGGGGGCACACTATCTACACTAGACTTATTCTTCCACGTTGAGCCTTCTAGCATCCTCATTGGGGTGGTTGATCAACCTTGAAGTCAACAAAGTGTAGAAATCTTGATCATGTTTCTTCCACACTAGGGGCATGTAGTTTCTACACTAGGGGTGAAGCCTCCATGAGGGAAAACTTCCACATTTAGGGGTAAAGTTTCCACACTGGGGAGGAAGGCTTTCATGCTTGAGGGGGAAGATTTTACCCCTCCACACTAGGAGTAGGTGAGGTTTACCCCTTGCAGGTGTTTCCAACATAGAAAAGTGTACAACCCCCATAATACCCATTAAATTGCCATTTTGACATC
Source organism: Gnetum montanum (assembly GCA_015680685.1). NCBI lineage: Eukaryota > Viridiplantae > Streptophyta > Gnetopsida > Gnetales > Gnetaceae > Gnetum > Gnetum montanum. Next base: position 111,275 of record MNCI01012690.1, read on the forward strand.
CCAAAAGACATTTTCCCCTAAGCCTAAATACAAATACTCAGTGAATTTTTTCACCTAGAAAATGAGATTTGACCAATGACGAGGCATTTTTTAGCCCTGAAAGTATGAAACATCTGAGATTACCCAACCCCAACACCACCCCCACCCACCACTCTCCCCCTCACCCCNTTGGAGGATTGACTCGAGAGGCACTGACAAAGAATACAAAACATCACTACAGTTCCACCACTATTGTTTCCTCTCTGCACTTTATCCAATCATGTCAAACCATTTCAAATAGTGCTTGTGATGATGCAATAAGGCTATGATGATGAGATGCTGATGAGGTCATAGGAAAATGATCATGGAAGCTAACAATGCATCCAAAATGTTGACATCATTGCTATAGCATGATACTAACATGTTTTGAAGTATTGGTCACTTAGAAAATGCAATTGAGAATCCAATCACTTCACTCCAAGATTTCCTTGACCATTAGGCTTTGAGCTTAGTGATTTTCCACTAAATGAGTTGCATTACATTCAAGTGGACTTGAGGATGAAGCATGATGAAGAGATTTCATATGACCATAGTGCACGAGTGGCAATCACAGGTCAACATTATTTTCCAAAGAATGGGAGGCTATAATGAGGCTGGGGGTTGGATCAAGGAGTAGTGTGAATGAAGGGAAATGATACAAGAATTCTCAAAATAGTAGGATAAACTCACCAAATCTTACACATTTAGGTCACATGGTGACTTGCTATCATAATGAGTGGCATCCTTACAATGGTCCCAAGCTTCATCCTACAAACACAACTCCAAGGAGACAAGAAAACCAAGCAAACAGAGCATGTTATAATGTTACAATACATATAAGCTAAACAAAATGATAAAATCAAGCTACACATGTCACCAATGTTGCCAGTTTAATGTCGTGGTAGGCCACAACACCATTTTAAGGCCTTGGTAGGCCACATTGCTAGTTTAACACCTTAGTAGGTTGTGTTGTCAATTTAGGGCCTCAACAGGTCATGTTGTTGGTTTAAGACCTTGATAAGCCATGTTGCTAGTTTAAGGCCTTGATAGGCCATGTTGGGTAGGATTCATGGTTGATGATTTTTAGCTACATGTAATATCTCTTTAGATAGGAATGATTAACTGAATTGGCCAATTCATTTCCATCCATGTTGGCTATCCTAAATGCTCCATTATCATAGGCTCTAGCAACAAAGAAGAAAACTTCCCAGTTAGTTGAGAATTTATCTACATGCTCACAAATAGCTTTGAGGACTAGGTCTCCCTCCTTGATCTCACACTTGATCAAGTTATGGTGGTGCTACCATTTCTACCTCTCATGATAGTACTCGACATGAGCAAGCACTTGCATACATTGCTCCTTCACTAAGTCCAGCTTTACTATTCACAACTCCTTACTTTGTTAAAAATTGATGAAGTTAGTCATGGTCACTTGAAGGGATGGTTTATGTAATTCAAGAGGTAAAATAGCTTCAAAACCATAAGCCAAGCTATAAGGTGTTACACCATTTATCATACAGTAAGTTGTACAATAGGGCCAAAGTACATGGATAAGCTACTCATGCCATTTACACTTGTTATTATTAAGCATCTTCTTGAGCAAGTTAATGATGGCCTTGTTGCTTACTTCTACTTTTCCATTAGCTTAAGGGTAATAAGGTGACATGAAAGAATACTTAATGCTCAGGTCATGACAAAAGTCCTTTATTTCTTGGCTACTAAGTTGCAATCCATTATCTGTAACTAGGATCATGGGTATGCCAAAATAGGTTGTAATGTTATCTAGGATGAACTTATAGACTTGTTTAGATGTATTCTTCCTTAGGGGAATGATTTCAACCCACTTAGTAGAGTATTCAGTTGCAGTGATGATGAAGCTATGCCCTGCTAAAGACTTAGGCATTATAGATCTAATGATATCCAAACCCCATCATTGAAATTGCCAAGTTATCTGAGTAGTGTGTGACTCAATTGGTGATACAAGTATGAGGTTATTATGCCATTGGCACATGTCATAATGTTTAGCCTTCTACAAATAGTCACTTTTCATATGGGCCTAGTAATAGCCTAACCATCTAATCTTAGCAACCATAGCTCTAGGTCCTATATGTCCACCACAAACACCTTTGTGAACCTCCTCTAGGACTATTCTAACATCAACTTTACCCAAGCACTTTAACAATATGCCATTGTAGGATTGTCGACATAACATATTATCACCTACGATGACATACTACTTCATTCATTTACGTATAGCATCCTTTTGAGCAATAGTCAAGCCTTGTGAAGATTCACCATGCATAAGGTAAAATTTAATATCATTATGTTGTTGATCATTAAACTTAGAATAGGGGGGAATGAATAAGTTTCCCTAATCAAAAGTTAAACAAACAAACTGTTCTACTATAGCACCAACAACTCAATTCCATAGGATCCCAATAAGCTCAAGGAACTCAACCCCTTAGGGCAACAAGAATAAGAAATACAAGGAATGATTGCAACTCAATTTGCTAATCCTTGCACACTTACATACAACACACTTTACAAAGCCAAAATGATTCGACAATGAAGAGAAACAAAGAATTCAATGATTACAAATGATTATAAAATGAATACAAGAATGATTGCACATTTCCCAATGCACATGAAGTCTTCTTATAACTACTGTGTTGCTAAATCCTTCTCAAAACTTGTGCAATGGCTAGCTAATGATTACTAATGGTTGTGGGAGACATCTTTCTTATGCTTGAGACATCTCTCCAAATTTAGCTTCAAATCTAGGAAGATGCCTTTGTTTCCTTAAAAAAATATCTTTTTGAAGTCTCCATCTTGGAATACATCTTTACTCAATGGAAGACGTCTTTCTGCATTTGGTCTACATTCTGTAAAGATTTCTTTGCCTCATGAAAGATGTCTTTAGCTAGGGAAAGGCGTCTTGCTGTTTCTAAAGATGTCTTTCTAAATTTTCTCTAACTTCATCCTAAATCTACCAAGATGTCTCCTACTTCCCAGAGACATTTTTTTACTTTCTCTTGTATGACTAGAGACATCATTCTTTACTTTCTCTTGCATGATGAATGCATCATTCCTTGTCAGAAACCATGCTTAATCCAAGTCCTTGTCCTGCATGCACAACAACTACACACATACAAAAAAACTTATTTTGCATTTTTTTTAATCTTTTAACATACCAAAAAAAAAAGTCTAGACATACCACTCCCAAGAAAAAGCAACATAAACTACAACCACAAAGGTATCCTTAGTGTTTTTCATGATGGAGATAGCACAATCTACAGTTAAGATGGGAAACATACTAAACACATTTAGCATCACACTAAGTGCTAACGTTGCAATTGCATCGGCTATGATATTCTCATTTTAGTGTATGTGTTGGATATCATCATCTATAAATTTTTGTAACAATTACTTCCCTAGGTCATAGTAAGATTGTAAGTATTTGGCTTTACACACATAGACCTTAGTTACTTAGTTGACCACAAGTTGTGAATTGCCTTTGATCGTTAAGCATCTAATTCCTAGGTCACAAGCTACCATCATTCCTTTGATCAAACCCTCATACTCCACTATGTTTTTGATACATGGAAATTTAAAACAATAAGCAAAGGGTTGGATTTCACCATAGGGAAATGTTATGATGGTTGCAAAATGGGCTACATTGGCAGCTAAAGCTCCATCAAAGTGCATGATCGTCTCATAGCCCTCAAGCACTTGGCTAATGGTCTTGCTATGCTCATTAGGGAACTTAGGATCTACAACTACTTGGTTATCAATAGGTGAAACTGTGAGTTGTACAACTATAGCTTGACCTTTTGTTAAAGATTGAGAGATGTAATTAAGATCAAACTCTACGATTATGGCTTTCCATCAGGCTATATGGCTACTTTCATAAATGTTATTCATTATGGCTTTGAGCATGTTATCTTTACAAATGATGTTCACTTGGCTTTTAAAGATGTAGTGTTTCTACTTCTTCAATGAGAATACTAATGCTAAACAATATCTCTCAACTGTTGGGTCTCTTGGGCAACTAATGCATGGCTAAAGTAGTATACTAGCATCTCTACTCCATCATATTTTTGATAGAGTAGAGAGGAAATGGATGTGTCAAAGGTGAAAACATAGATATAAAATAGTTTACCCTCTTACAAAGAATAAAGCATCAATAGTTGTGCCAACCCTTGCTTAAGGTTTTCAAAGGCCTCTTGACATTGAGTCGTTCACTCATAGTGAACCCCTTTCTTAAGCAAGTGTTGCAGGGATTGTAACTTATTCGTGAGCCTAGTGATAAACCCACAAATAAAATACAATCTACCTTGTAATTCCAAAAGCTCCTAAAGGTTGGTAGGTGCTACTAATTTTGATATGGCCTTAACCTTATTAGGGTTGACACATATCCCTACTTCAGAAACTACAATACCAAGCATCTTACCGATCTTGACACCAAAAATGCATTGCTTAAGATTGAGCCTAAGCTCATACTTGAGACATCATTTGAGAAAAAGATCCAGGTTAGGCCACTTTGGACTTAATAGCTATATCATCCACATAATTGTTGAGCAAACCTAGCATGTCATTGCTAAATATATAGGTTATGGCTCATTAATAGGTTTCTCCTAAGTTCTTAAGACCAAAGGGCCTCATGGTATAGCAAAAGGTACCCCACAAGGTCATGAAGGTCATGGTAAGTTGGTGCTCTAGGTTGATCCTAATTTGGTTATATCTCAAGAATCCATCCATAAATGACAATAAGGCATGCCTAACTATAGTATCGATAAGTTGATCAATACTAGGTAGAGGGAAGTCATCCTTGATAGTTTCTTTATTTAGGTCTCATAAATCAATTCAAATACATATACTCCTATTTTCTTAGGGACTACCACTATGTTGAACATCCATTCTACATAGTCGATAGCTCAAATGAAACCTACTTGGTAGAGTTTTGATATCTTGTCATGAACTACCAAGGCCAAATCAACTCTAATTTTTTACACCTTTTTTGCTTGATTGGTCTAATGCTAGGATCCAGTATGATGTTGTGTTGTACTAAGCATGGGTCTAGGCCTAACTTATCTTCATATGACTAGGCAAAGACCTTAATATTACCTTGTAGAACCTTGGTGATGTCCCAAGCCTATTGAGGTTCTAATGAGGAACTTAATTTAAGATTTTTCTCCTGACCATTTTGTTTTGTAATAGGAACCTCAACTAGAAAGTGTGCAGTTATGTCATCCACCTCTAAGTCAAGGGTTTTGACTAAGCTTTTAGGCCATTCTAGAGGTTTTTCTATTGAGGCTATGTCATTGACAAGACTCTCAAGGTCAAGATCTAGGCAATCGGGGTTGCTATACAATTCTACATCACCATGAGGTCCATGTAGGTACAAAGGCAAATTGATCTGTTTCCAAGTACTCATACTTTAATCCTACATGTCAACCAAAAGTAAATAAACAATGCTAAAATACCATAAAATTGTGCAAATACATGTTATTCTAATGTAAACAAGGTCATCCAAAATAGAGTAAAATGCTAGATAAAGGTCAAACATAGGGAAATATAACAAATAAGGCTACAAATGATCAACAAGGATCACACTTTTGCCAGTTTTAGGCCTTAGCAGGCCATGATGCTAGTTTAAGGCTATAGTGGGCCATGGTTACATGGTGTCAAATGGTGGTCAAGGAAGGCCAAACTTCACCATTTAATACTAATCAAAGGCTATACAAGGCTATACATGAATATAATAAGGATAAGCATAATGAAATAAAAGCATTATTGAAGCTATAAAAGGTTAGCAATGCATCAATGGTCACAACAGGTCATGATATGATAAAACAAGACTGAAATAAGGCAAAGTACGACACACATGATGATTTTTTGTTAAAACAAAGTCAAAAAGGATTAGATTTTTCCAATTTTAAGCCTTAGAGAGCCATGGTTTAGGGTTACAATATTGTTAGGTAAGTTTGGACATCAATTAGAGCTACTTTGGGATGTTTAAACCTAAAAATCAAGGGTTTTAAGGCTTCCATGCTGTTATCCCCCTATTTCCACGCTGGCCAACATGGAAGAGGTGATTTCGAAGGTGTTAAAAACATCTAGACCATTTTCGAAGCTTGTTTAGATAAGCTTTCAACTCCCAATGGCTTACATGTTAATGTAGTTGACCGAGTAAGGGAATGGACTAGTTTTGGCATCAGTTTCAACCCCTAGGAACTCTTTTTGAAGCTTGAAAACATCTTCCATACTAGGTAGGATGGTCCTAGCGTTGAAACCAAAAAAATAAATTTTATGACATCCAGAAAGTTGAAATCAAGGTTCTGGGGCCTTCCCAAGGAAGCATAGGGATAGATATGTCAAATTTGAGCACTTTTTATATTAATAAAGGCCAAAAAAGTATGTTTTGAAACTTCACCCTCCTATTTCCATGCTAGCTAGTGTGGATGGAGGAGGGCTCAACATGGATAATCGAAATCCAAACCAAAACAAGGTCAAACTGCCTAGCATGGAAGGGATCTTCTCCAACATTGATAGAATAAGAATCCTAGATCTAGGTCACTTTGAATCATAATCAACTATGCATCTCAGCCCCCAGAGTTGCCAAGGTCAAGCACTAATGTTTAAGATCAAACTTTGGCAATTTTGGGTGTTCCTAGATGGTTTTTTGGCTTTTCCTCTTTTTTCCACACTAGGGCTTGGGCACCCACCATGGATCTATCTAGAAAGATCAAAGGGAATAGTTTTTTAACTATTTAGGATCAATTTTTTAGGGTTTGAAGGCTCTGGAAGTTGCAAACATGGTCCTATGATGTACACAAGGTTGTCTGGTATCTGTTTGAGGTGTCTAAGGCTTATTTTTGAGTCCTCCTAAAGTTACCCCTTTGTTTCCACACTAGCTAGCATAGAAGAGGTGGCTCCTAGCATGGAAGAACTAGGGATTTTATTTTTTGCTAATTTTTTATCACTTATAGCCATAAATGTGCATCTCCAAGGTTGCTAGTGTTGATTGTTGATGCCTAGGGTCAAAATCTGGTCATTTCAAGGGTTATTAGGTGGTTTTTGGACTTCACATTTCTCCATCCACATTAGGGCTAAGATGCTCAGAATGGATGGGATCCTCCTCAGTGTGGAGAATCCAAGTGAAATAAGTTTTGGATATTTTAGTCAACTTATGAAAGTTTGTGGCTTCTAAAAGGATTGGGTTGCTTCTAAAACTTAGTTTCTATGAAAACTTAATAATTTTAGTCTTTTCCCCTCCATCCATGCTATGGCTGGGATGCTTAGTGTGGATGAGGTTCTCCCCAACATGGAAGAACCTTAGGGATTGATTTTTGTTCATTTTTAACATTCTGGTGGCTTTTGGAAGGGTTTTCAAGGTTCTAGTGCAAGCACAAGGTCAATTACTATTATTTTCATACATCTAGGACTTTCCACTAACCTTCCTAGCTATATCCACATAGTTTCCATGCTAGGTAGCAAGGAAGAGGTCTCCCCTAGTATGGATGAATCAAGAATGTTATATCTAGGCCAACTTGATAGCTAGTCAACCATGCATGTCAACTTCCATGGTTGCTGATGTAAATGGTCAATACTTGGTATCAAGATTCACTAGTTTAGAGGCCCCTAGGTGCCTCATGCAACCAACCTTCCTTTCTTCGATGATAATCATGATGCCCCAAACATGGATGAGAGGGAGATGGCTATTTTGTGCTATTTTGACTACTTTTTAGTTGTCCAAAAGCTCCAGAAGGTCCCAGTAGGATCTAGGCCCACCATAGTAGGTCACTTGGCTATTTTACATCATAAATTACGTTTTCTTGAATACCCCCTAGGTTTCCATGATGGGAAGCATGGAGGAGGGGCTCACTAGCATGGAATAGGCTATAGATGAAAAATAGACTTGTTTAAAGGTCACACTAGGCTACTGGAGGCTATGAGGAGGTGTTAGGCTTGCAAAGTGGCTACTAGGTAGTCCATTTAGAAAATATTGGTCATCCCTCCATGAATCCACATTGGGGCTATGATACTTAGCATGGATGACACCTCCCCTAGCATGGATCCACCAAATCCCAAGGTTTCAAGTAGTTTTGACTAAATTTGGTGAGGTTTTGAGGCTATTGGGGATGACTAGAGGGGTTTTAGGTCATGTAGGCCCACTTTGGGGGTTAAATTTGGGATAAATGGGTGTTGAGGGCAAGAATGTGTGTTACCCCATTTATTCCACGTTGGTTAGTGTTGCCCCAATGTAGAAACCCAAGATTTATAGTTTTGATAAGGTCTAATCCTGTTTTAAAGCCCTAGGTTGGATAATGTAAATTAAAGATGCCCAAAACGGCACGAAAGTTAGGTTTTAAAGGTTTTAGGACATCAAAAGCATGTATCCACATTGGGGATGGCATCCCTATTGTGGATGCATGGGGGTTAAGGCTTGAACATCATTCTAAGTATTCAAGGACTCAAAACCCCAACATTGATGAAATTTCTAAGTTGAGAGTGAAGGTGTATGGTGGGGTCCACTACCCAAAATTCAAAATTTTGAGAATTGAAGTTACCTCCCACTAATTCCAATGTGGAAAATGCTTTTCCCCTCTTTTACTTCAATTCACTTAGAGTTCTAGTAAACTAAATTAACAATAGGGGTTTGGAAATGGGCATTTAGGTTTAGATTGGGTTTTTCAAAAGTTCCCATCACAATTCTTATTCTTGGCAAATAGCACATTGGTGGGGAGCTTCAAAATATATTTTTGTAGCCAAAAAAATCCATTATTAGCAAGGAATCATCACGTATTTCCTTTAGCTATTGTATAATCTCCATCCCATCCAGATTTTAGAGCTTCTCAATGTTGGTCTGACCATGGCGAGAAAGCAACATGGAGGAAAGAACAAGAATCCATGGATCTAAAAGGTATATGAGAATGCAAGAAACCTATCTAGACTTAATATACTAGTTACAATTTAGGTACCTCCTTCTACTCATCCAAGGTAGGCCATTTCTAGCCATTTTTTCTAGTTTTCTAACTATTTTTCTTATTTTTCTAGCTAGGGTATGGCCATTTTTCTCAAATCTATGTTGAGGAAGGGGATAGAAAAAAATTTCAACAAAATCATACCTCCTATTTTTTCCATTTTTATATAAATATAGGGTTAATTTTTTTTTCTTAGGTTTGGTACATTTGAATTTCAAAATTAATCTTGTTGTTTTCATGTTTTTTTTTCCTAAAATTCGAGGATAGAGTCGTTTTTCTTTGATCTAGGCTTCAATTTTGTAAAACTTTGATTTTAACAAAATCATACCCCTTTATTTTGGTTTTTTTTCATATGGTTATAATTTGGTTTAACCATTTTCATGCAATTCATGGCTAGATTAAGTTAGGTTTTGCAAGTTTTGTGATTTTTGGTGCTTTTTGATGAAAAAAGCAAGCAATGTTGTGTATTCTTTGTTATGAAAATGGCTATAATTTTTAAAACTATAAGGTAATGGGTTTTTATGGTTATGTTTAAGCTTTCCAATGGCTTTGGTTTTGTTTAATTTGGATGTGAAATGATAGAGTTATGATGTTTCAATCAAGTTGAGTAATAAGGATTTGTGCTATTTTTTTTTAGATTTTCATCCAAATTAATGAATTATTTTTGACTAAAAAGTAGGGGTTTTGAATTTTCATTAAGGTTTGGTGCATAGGGATCGATTCAAGCTTTCAAAAAGTGGTGGAATTGCTCCATTTGGAGCTCAAACAAATTTTTGGTAATTTTTTTCCCAACCTTGTGCGAAAGGGGGTTTAGTTTCATGACTATAGTTTTGCTATTTTTGGCTATGTTTTATGTAAAAATGGCTATGTGTTGCTAGTTTTAATGGCCATGGGTAAAATGCTTATGATTTCAATATTTCTTCTATGGTAGACTCACTAAAATTGGATCTTGGATGAATTTTTAATAAATTTTTAATCAAGGCTATGTTAATTAGGCTTAATTTGGTTGTAGCACTTTATCCCTTTGGAGATGGATGTGAGTCACATACTTAGAGATTTCTCTTGTCAACTCCCATGCCCTTGGGGATGTCTAGAAATTTTTTTAATTCTCTAAATTTAGTTTTGAAGGTCATAAGTTTTACTATTTTTGGTAACATTCATGCTATTAGCTATTTTCTAGATTTTAAATTTCGTTATGTGTCGATTAATGTGTTATCTAGCCCATAATGCCTTGGATATGATGTATAAGGCTATGAAAGTTTGTCATAAGTTTTTTTTGAGTCCTTAGATAAGTTTGAATAAACACCTTAGAGTTTTTTTATATGGGATAATTTCACCCCTAACTGTGATGTTTTACAAACTTGTCAAGAAATTCTAATCAGTTGTGATATATTTAGTTTTTCATGTAGGGCCTTATTGAAGCCCATACTCATTGTAGTTGAGTTAGTTAGCATCTTATGCTGCATTAGTCACCGTAAGGCAAACACCCCTTTACTAATATGACCTTAGAGAAGGGCTCTCTTTGGTTCCAACCAAGGGTAAGGAAATTCCTTGCCTACATCTTGCAGAATTTCAGTGTGATGCTATGGTCACACTTGTTTGAAGATGTGGTTGGGATCATAGTGGAGACCTTGATGCCTCGAGCATCTAGTTTGATCTCCAAGTTCATTACTAATGATGTAGCACCTTAGGAAGCATGGGAAATAGCAGACCTTATCGACACATGAAACTCATCAAATATTTGAACTATGTCAGAGTACCATTAGTATAATGCTAACAATACTTTGATGGTGGTACAAAGAGTCCACACATTATTTTGAAATCCACCTAACATCATAAAACATCTATAAGGGTAAGCATGGTTGTTATAGAATTTTTATTTGTTTGGATTTGTTGGTTAAGTTACCTTTTTCTAACTTGTCGATTTTATAAATTTCTTATAGGTACAGGATCAATGATCAAGGATTAATCACCCATGATCAAACCTTGGTGATGGCTCAAACCACCTTAGATGTATTTACCAAAGGTCCCCAAATTAGAGATATTATGTATGGATTGTTAAAAGGAAAATTTGATAAATACAACAAAGACTTCAACCCTATCTATAAGAAATGCCTCACCAACAAGATGATACACAGTTGGTCCGTAGATCCCAAAGATCAAACCTTTATAACTGGGACCTCTACAAAAGCCACACTAAGCAAGAAGAAAGGTAAACACAAGGGTTGTAATGCCTAATGCTTTATGCTTACTAAGGTCTTAAGCATTCTATTATTTTAATCTAGTTGTTAGACACATCTATGTTAATGCTAAGTGTTCGTTGTTACCTTGCAAGACCTTCCACCTCTGCTGACATCACCTTATTAATGTTAGGATGACATGAGAATAGCTTCATCCTAAAGTTTGATGAGGTGATATTAGCATAGAATTGGCTAAGGGGACAAGTTCCTATATACATCCAAAAAAACATTAAGCATGTAGGTTTTCTTGATGTATTCATGGCACCTATCCCTTTCATCCCTACTACAGATATGCTAAACCTCATCAACTTCTTTGATGAAGAAGCTGATTATTTCAGCACCAAAATTTAAGGAATGCTAATTATCATACTACTTGATCAGGGAACCTTTTGTAACCTATTTTATATCCTCGATAATAGGGCAAAGGTTGCCACCAAAATAGTGAAGGAAGTGGGCCATCATGAGGATTTTTTTAGGGTGGTTTTTTGCTAGTAGGGATCACTTCAGACCTTTTGTGGATAGCTTAACAAACCTTGAGGTAAGGGCATCATACCCTTTGTTCAAGTCTCACATGTTTCCTAAACTATTATCACAAAAGGAGGTAATCAGCATAGTGCAGGGATGGACCTTTAAGAAGGTCATGATGATGGGAACTAGATTCAACTATGTCACTACCTTGGCTATTAGGCTTCAAGAGAAGAATCTCAAACTCCACAATGATACCTCTACCATAATCCACATGCATTTTTCATTCTTTTCAAGTTACTTGAAGAGGTTCACAACTTTTCTAGTGGTGTGGAGAAAATGGACGATTGGTTTTCCAAGACCTAGACCAGCTTTCTAGGCCTTGGATAAAACACATTTATTCAATCATGTGGGCCAAAAATCCAGCAACGAAAATGGATGATTCACTATCTATTACCATCAAGGATCTTGGTAATAGGTGGTATGAATTCCCTGATAGCATGGGAAGGATCCCCTCATGATTCCAGTGAGCATCATAGAGGCTTAATGATTACGTAGAGAGGCTAAGGGGACAACCAAGGACAAGCTTAAGAGGCCTATAGAAGAAGCACTACCAATGTCAAAGCAACCCACCTAGAAGAAGCTTAAGTTTAAGCTTAAGACATCACATCAGATGATTGTAGGTAAGTTTTATCTATGTTTTGGTTATTCTATGTTTTAAGACTTACAACTATGTTATGGTTTCATGTGCTATGTTTGTAGAAGCATTAGGACATTGCAGCCCAAGCTACCATGGAGAGGAAGCACAAAGACGTGTCACTGCTACAACAAAGGAACAATAAAGGCATGCAGAACATGTGCTCTTATAGCATCATGAGGCTGAAGGGTTAGCAAATGTAGATATAGATGATCTAGACATCTTGTTCGGTAAGGTAGTGCCCAATACATCCTCCATCATCATCTTGAAGAAGAGAGAGGAGGAGCAAGGTATGCACATGTCTCAATGCTTCTCAGTAGATCCTATGGTTTCAATTTTGATTTTCATTCTAACCATATGATGATTGTTATGCTTATGATAGTTCTTAAGCCATCAACAAAGGCTCCTATCCTTGCACTTCATGCAAAGGAATGGGTAGAGGTCACAAATAAGATGGAGTTCATGGGAGGGATGACCAATGACATCATCAATCGGTTGCAACAAGTTACACTCAAGATAGGTAAGAACTTCATTTTTATATGCCTTAGTTGCACTATAGGTTGCATTTACATTATGACTATCCTAGGTTGTAAACTATACTTATGGTTGTTTTCTATGGTTATAAGTTACTTGCAGTGCCATCTGTGAAGTGGGACCTTAGCTAAGACATGGAGATTAACTCCTTGGCGAAGCTTCCCTCTGATGTATAGAGTGTACCCCTAAAGTTTTATGAAACTGCTATTGATCTAGCAATGTTGTGCACAAAAACTTCATGAGAGATGAAGAGATCCAATGAATCCCTATGGAAGCAAGTTGTGGCCTTGAAGAAAAGGACTTAATAGGAGGAAGAGGTGATTACATATCTCTAGGATCATAAGGTCTTTATGGAAGCCCAAGTGGCTAACCTAGAGAACTTGTAGACCAAAGAGATCACATGGGCCCATTAATAGCATACCATCTAGGACAAGGTAGTGCTCTCATAGGAGACAGTGGAGCAACGAATGTAGATGGGTCTCATCTTCCAAAAGGTTGAGGATTGGAAAGATCACTTCTAGAGTGGGGTAGAACACAAAAGGACCACAAGTGACAATATAAGGTTGATCAAGAGGCTTACCTAAGTGGCTCAAAGAGAAGTCAATTGAATAGTGCAAGAGAGAATTGTTCATTTATGGGATCTAGGTAGAGAGTGCCTACTAGCTCTTTAAGAGCTCTCTTATAGTGGATAAACCTCCTACCCCTTAGATCATCATTGTTGTAGGTGAGACCTCTGTAGCTACTATTACTCAAGAGCCACCTACTTGGACCATAGTAGATAGGAATAGCATCCTCACTAGCATTGATTTTGGGGATATTGACTAGGCCAATATGATGAAGGACCAGTTTCTCCATCATTTGTAAAATGGTCTTCAACATCTACTCCCAAAAGTCATGGAGCTAGATTCCTCATAGGTTTGATGTCTTCTATGTTTTAGTTTTATTTTTAAGTTATGGTTTTTGGTTGTTGGTAACTGATTGGCTATGTGTTGTTGTATTTTAGGCACCTAGAGACATTAGTGATCCCAACAATGAGAGTGGAAATGACCTAGCACTTCCTCCCCCAGATACCCTTTAGCATCTTCCATTTACCTGTTTTAGCTTGTTGGCTAGATGTTTTGTTTTTATGTTGATAGTTGTTGTTAGTCAAGACTATGACTATTATTATTTTTTGACATTTTTCCACACACTGTGGCTATGGCTATATATGTTATAAGCATCTTAAATTTGAATTTTTTTGGTTTCAATTCTGGCTATATATCTTTTTCTAGTGTTATAAATGTTGTAAATGGATATGTTGACGATTTTGATTTTAAAGTTAAACAGCTAAAAAATGTGGTTAGAGGCTAAACATAAATAAGATAAAAGAGATGCATACCAGTTTTAGGCCATAGCGAGCATAGATTATGTTGGCGACCATTTGGGACACAACCGCCAATGAGTGTCCTCGAACAAGATTTAGGTGCTTGCTAGTCGTCTGGCAACACCAAGGCCCAGATACCTCAAAATAGACTCAGTAGTTAATGTGAGTATGTGTGTGTGCTATTGCGGTGTGTTGTTGTGAAAAATGAAACGATTGGGTTGTGTGTAAAACTATAAATGACTTATCTTAAAGAGATTCAGCCAACTTTGCAAAGTACTGTGAGTTGTTGACAGTTCCTATTTTGTTCAATTGCTTAGTATATGCAGTCCTTACAATACCTACTTGTAACAAATAAAGTTTTGCAAAAAAATTTGGGCATAACTCTGCGAATCTACTTCTAATTTTCCCCAAAGAAAGAGATAGTTCCACAAGAAAACTAGAAATAGAGCGAGATTCAATGGAAATAGAAAGAAGAGAAAAAGAAGCAGATTTGTGTAATGATATCAAATGTTTAAACAAGGTAAAATGATACAAGTAAACACTTCGCAATAAAG
>MNCI01012690.1:132070-147019 GCA_015680685.1 Gnetum montanum
TGTTTCTGATTGATAGAGTCTTTTCAGCAGAACGATTACTCCTGTCACCGGTGCTCAGATCGAACTGTACTCTGCTTCGGCTATAAGGCGATGATATCCACAATTGCCAAAGCGTTGTTCTCTGTATCTCTGCTCCAAAGTGCTAAGTGCTCTGGTGCTCAGAAATATGCTTTTCTGCTTCTCTGAGTTTTTGCTAACCCGAATTTTTTGCCCACCCCTGTATCTTTGTTAACTGGGGTATTTATAGGCCGCGACGCTTCGTAGAAAAGGCGCAACCCTGATGATGTGAGTCCCGAATATTGCGGGCCCTGCTGGCATGATCTTTTAAGTCAAACTGTGACTACGCACAACACGCTTCTTTGCGTGTTGTGCGTGTGAAGAGTGGGCATATGCTGAGCGTACTTTAGGCTGCATTTAGGCTGTATTATGCTCATTCGCATTGCGTTGCGTGTATGAGCGTAATCTGGAGAAAAAGCCATAAGCTCAAAATTGTTTTACGCTCACTACGCAACTATGCGTAACGAAGCGTGGATAGTGCGCAACTTACGCTCGCTACGCAACCGTGCGTAATGAAGCGTAAATCATGCGTGGTTTACGCTCGCTACGCAGCTGCGCATGATGAAGCGTAAACAATGTAAGTTACGCTCACTACGCAGCCGCGCGTGATGAAGCGTAAACAATGTACAACTTGACAACATACGCCATGGTACGCACCACCGCGTAGCGAGCGTAAAGACAAGTTATCCATGTACTGCAAGAAAAAATGCCAACCTGTTATGCTTTTCTGAACTCTGCCTATGACTATCTTGAAGCTTATTACGCTCATTATGCTGCCGTGCGTGATAGAGCGTAAACTTGTCTTTGAACAAATTTGAGGCGCGTTCTCGCTCGAATTGCAAATCTTCACCTGAGGCCGACTCGTAATTTTCACGGTGTTTCAATGGCCCAACTTTGTTGACGGTTAGAGGGTGTGCCCGAAGGACGTCGACAAAGAATGCGAAACACCGGATTGGTAGAAGCAAGAACAGCGTTCATCCATGGCTACTCAAGCATTGCTCTATCCACGTGAACGAGATTGGTGGGTATAGGAGATAAAGGGATGTAACTGGAAACAGGTTCGGAAAAATGCGAAATGTACGTTTATTCAGGTCAACAGGAATGCTTTCAGACGAGCGTAGCGCGTCAATCTGAGATTTCTCTATTACAAATTGTAGCCGGAATGCATGCAAAAGGAGCGTTACGCATCACTTTCTGCGATATCTCTGCTAGCATGTGTGGAAAATGAATACTTACGTATGTAGATGTTGCGTATGGGAATTGGGTGGTGGCGAGGAAGGAAACAAGAGATAGGGGTAAGACTGTGCAAGGCTAAGTGGTCGGGCAAACCTGAGCAGCCATTTCAACGCGTTGTTGTACTCTGCCGCTGAGATGGATCGCACCTTTGGACAGCATCCTCCAAGGCAGGTAACCTGCAACCACAAAAGAAAACAAAGGACACCATCGCTGATGAACCGAAGGCGAGATTTTCTTGCAACCAACGCTATCTGATGTTAGATAAAGGAGCTGTAAAGAAGGAGCCGGGGCGCGTGGGCGGAGCTGCCAATCCTGATGATTCGGCTCTGCATATCTTCGCCAAAAAGGCATCAGACGCAGTGCAGCCAACTAGCTGCACCAGGAATCGGCCAGATGAATCTGCGAGGCCGGCGTCCGATAACGATGATTGGCGGAGATTCCCGAGGCCGTTGCCATCGAGGATTTCGTCGAGGCTTCGACTAACGAGGCTAAACTCCCAGAGGTACCACCACTGCGGTGGGTGTGGTGGCGGCATCTCCGAGGGATCAGTAAGATGCCTCTTTACTTATCCGAGGAATCAGTAGGATGCCGATGAGGTAGCGACACTGGGACTGTCTCAGTATCCCACCCCATCTGTTGTGCAACTATACAAGAGTGATCACGCTCGCTTGAACATGGTGGCGATCTGGACATCCCAGTTTTAAGTCTTGGAAGACTACCGTTACTGGTTTTAAGTCTCAGCAGACCATGATCCCAGTTTAAAGTCCGGGCAGACCGAGAAGCGCTAGTTTTACGTCGTAGCGGACGGTGGTAAGGCTGGTTTATGGTCTCAGCAGACCGTGTTGTGGATGTCAGTTTCATGTCATGACCCAGGGACAAGGCTGTGCTAGTTTTACGTCCCAGCAGACGGCTACGTACCTGTGCCAGTTTAGCGTCGTGGCGGACGCGTGCAACAGATGTCAGTTTTTCGTCTTGGCAGACCTGTACAACTTTGCCAGTTTTACATCGTAGTGGACGGTTACCATTTACCAGTTTAGCGTCGTGGCGGACGCATGCAAGGCATGCCAGTTTTACGTCGTAGCGGACGGTCAGTGCCAATTTTACGTCGTAGCGGACATGCAACGCCAGTTTTACGTCATAGCGGACAATCAGTGCCAGTTTTACGTCGTAGCGGACGTTTACTACCATACCTGCTGTCAACACCATAGATGCCACTAGATGAAATATTGCTTCAAGTATACATGATTTACAGGGTTTGCTAACTCATCGTCGTTGACATCTGCCAATTTGAACACTCCGTTGCCGTATGCATCGATCACCAAGAAAGGGCCTTCCTAGTTTGCAGAGAACTTGCCTACTGGTTCACGCACAGCCTTGAGAACCAAGTCTCCTTTCTTGATCGGATGCTGCTGAAGATTATGATGATGCTTTTGTCTCTGCTTATCCTGATATTTCTCAATTACCTCAAGAGCCTGTATCCGCTTCTCTTCTAATGATTCCAAATCCACTCATTTATAATGGTGGAGAGGACCATTCTCAGAGAAGGAATTTGCAATTCGAGAGGTAGCACCGCCTCAGATCCATAAACCAGGCCATAGGGCGTACTGCCTGTAGCTGTCCTACACGTAGTACGATATGCCCATAGCACGTAGAGGATCTGTTCATGCCACCGCCTTTTGTTGCGATCGAGCATTTTCTTGAGCAAATTGATAATTATCTTGTTGGATGCTTTAGCTTGGCCATTTGCCTGCGGGTAATAAGGAGAGGAAACAGACTGCCTGATGCCTAGGTTGTCACAGAAGGATTTGGTATCTGTGCTACTAAATTGTGGCCCATTGTCGGTCACAATAGTCATCGGGAGGCCAAATCGGGTTACGATATTGTCCAAGATAAAATGGCAAACCTGTTGGGATGTGATTTTTCACAGGGGAACAGCTTCTACCCACTTCGTAAAGTACTCAGTAGCGGTAATAATGAAGCTATGCCCTGCAGAAGATTTTGGCATGATGGGTCCTATGATGTCCAGTCCCCATCGTTGGAATGGCCATGTTATCTGTGTCGTGTGCAATTCTGTGGGTGACACGTGGATAAGGTTTGCGTGACGTTGACACGTGTCACAGATCCTAACCTTTGTCAAGCAATCTCCTTCCATGTGTGGCTAGTAGTACCCTAAGCGCCGGATTTTTAGGGCCATGGCCCGTGGTGCTACGTGGCCACCGCACAGTCCCTCGTGAACCTTGCTGACTATGTGTTGTGCTTGTTCTTTGTTAACGCAGGTGAGCAATACGCCATCGAAGGAGCGTCTACAGAGAGTGTTGTCTCCGATGATGACGTAATGCTTAGCCCGCTTACAGATTGCATCTTTCTGTGCACGCGTTAATGTAGATGACAACTCACCTTGCAAAAGATAAGTTTTGATGTTATCGTACCATTCAGGCGTGCTTTCCTCGATAAGAGAGGAGATTTGCGCTGTCTGAATGACAGGGTCTGCGCAGTCTGTAATCACTGCAGGGCAGGTGTTAAGCAGGTGTGAAGGCACGTGTAAAGCCAAGGTGGTAAGTGCGTCGGCCAGCATGTTGTCAGCTCTCGGGACATGTTGCGCGTCGAAGGTTGTAAATCGCCTCAGAAGATCTTTAGCCTAATCGCAGTAGGGCTGCAAATGTGCAGCCTTGCAGGCGTAAACTCCCGTGATTTGATTTATGACGAGCATCGAATCACCCCTAACCGCCAGGTGTTGCACGTCGAGCTCACCTATAGTTAGTAACCCTCTGAGGAGCCCCTCGTACTCTGCCACATTGTTCGTACAAGGGAAGATTAATCGATAAGCATGTAGACACACATCCTTAGGCGATAGCGTAAGGACAGTGGCAGCACTGCCGCCTCTGGCAATTAAAGCTCCGTTGAAGTACAACGTTGCTTCGAGGCCTGTCGAGACAGGGCTTAGACTATGTACATATTCGTCTGGAAACTCTGGCTCTATGGTTGCATGATTTTTAATCGGCGAACTTGTTAACTGGTCAGCTATCGCTTGGCCTTTCGTGGATGATTGACCAATATAGTGCAGATCGAATTCTGCAGTGATAGCCTTCCAGCGAGCTATTTTTCTACTCTCGTATAAGCTATGCGTAATGGCTCTAAGGATGTTGTTTTTACAGATGACGTTAACTTGACTACCAAAAAGATAATGCCTACATTTCTTGAGCGCAAAAACTAACGCTAAGCAATTATGCTCGACATCGTTGTATCTCGTCTCATACGCGCATAGAGCATGACTCAGGTAGTAGATGGGCATTTCTGACCCATCATCCCTCTTTTGAGAAAGCAACGCTGCTATTGCTACGTCCGAAGTTGCAAGGTAAATAAAAAAAGGCAGATCCCTTTGTGGCCGGAAAACCGTTGGTAGATGTTGCAGTTCTTGTTTTAAACTATCAAACGCACGCTGGCAATCGTCAGTCCATTTTAAATTAATCCCCTTTTACAGCAAATGTTGCATAGGGTGTAATTTGTCGGTTAACCTCAAAATGAATCTGCGTATAAATTGTAAGCGTCCCTGTAACCCGCATAATTGCTTGAGGTCTGTGGGAGGTCTTAACTCGACAATGGCTTTGACCTTGTCAGGGTCAACTCGTATGCCGGTTTCTGATACCACAAACCCCAGCATGCATCCGGTTTTGACTCTGAATACGCACTTCTTTGGGTTAAGCCGGAGCTCGTGTGTGGAGCATCTTTTAAGGACTAACTCCAAGTCCTCTGAATGATCGTTCGACTTCAAAGACTTCACAGCTATGTCTTCTACATAATCATTCAGCCTTCCTAGGAGGTAATCACTAAAGATGTATGTCATGGCACATTGATACGTCGCTCCTGCATTTTTTAGACCAAAAGGCATCATGGTGTAGCAAAACGTCCCTCAGGGTGTCATGAACATTGTGATCAACTGATGTTCTGGGTTAATGCGAATCTAGTTATAGCCTGAAAAGCCATCCATGAAGGACAGAAGCGCATGCCCAGCTGTTGTATCCACTAGCTGGTCGATACTTGACAACGGGAAGTTATCCTTGATTGTGGCTTTGTTCAAATCCCGGAAGTCTATGCATATGCGTATGCTCCCGGTCTTCTTCGGCACGACCACAATGTTAGATACCCAGTCTGAATAATCGACTGCGCGGATGAAACCAGCCTGGTATAGCTTAGTTATCTCATCACGCACCGCTAGCGCGATCTCTGGTTTGATCTTGCGTGCCTTTTGCCTAACCGCTTTAACCTGTGGGTCGAGGATGATGTTATGTTGGATCAATCTAGGATCTAATCCAGGCATATCCTCGTATGACCATGCAAAGACAGTAATGTTGTCTTGCAGGACCTGTTTTATAGCGTTGTGCGTTTTTTCGTTTAACAGAGAACTGACTTTGAGCGTTTTAGTCTCACCCCTATGCGTAACGATAGGGACCTCACTGAGGGGGTCCTCGGTGATGTCTCCAGCTTCCAGGTCTAGCGTGCACGTTGACTGTTCTGGCCATTCTAGGGACGTCTCCAACGCAGCTATGATTACGCTTTCTAAAGGGGGGTTATCGTCTACTAGTGCGGAGTCCAACTATCTTGTTAAGTTCCTGTATGGGCCTGTCAAAATTAATGGTGCTGAAACTATGGCGTCCATCCTCCGTCTGTCCTGCAAAACCAGCAAGTGCGTAAATGGTTAGGAGACAAGTGACGTGATGTCGCCAAACGTGGAAGGCTAATTGAATTTTGAATAATATGGACAAGGCTTGTAATCAATGTAACCCGATTACGAGGCGATAAGATGTGGTAGTTTAACGTCATTTCGGACAGTGGAGCGTGCGATATCGTCCGAATTAATATCCGGATTTTCGGATCCCATTTCAGGAAAGTTCCGCTTAGATCTGATATCAAGTCGGTGATCCTCGTGTATAAGTAAGTGATTTTTTCGATAAGAAGCGGTTGTTGGCAATTGTGAATTTGAATTTACAAGGAAGAGCAGAGAGCTAGGGCGTGGAACCTTGAGAGGATTTGCAAGTAGGCTGTGAAGAAGTTCTACAACTATCGTGATGGCACCGAAGGCGAAGAAGAAGAATGCAAAACTGGCTAAAATTGACGAAGTGCAGGCAAATTTGAACCGTGTCTCGCAGGCACTGATCGATGTTTGCGACCTGACATCTTTTAACCGGTAGGTCATTCTTCTCGTGCTTACGCTTGTTCTATGTATCTATTTTGTTTTTTCTTGAATGTGTTTTGCGTGAATGCGAATGTCAAAATTGCGGACCTTGGGTTAATGCGAGGGTTTTGGTGAGGTTACGTTTATCGCCGTTGTCAGGGACAAACCTTGCGTTGTTGCAAGGGTTTGGGAGATTTCGGCTTGGTTGCGTTTTACGAGTTCTGTGTTAGCTGTGCAAATGTAGATGTAGTTGTTAATGAGTCTTGGCTGTTTTCCTACAGCATCGCGCTGAAGCCCATCCTGATTGTGCTGGATATCATTGGGGTTTTATGCTGGGTGAACCCTATCGTCCCAAATGTTCCTCCCCCTCACAAAAGAGTGCAGGGGAAGGCCATTTGGTTCCGAAAGGGGGCGCTGGAATTCCTGCAGTTTTTACTGCGCAACTTCAGCATTATTATCTGGTCCGATGTGGCCGGAGATGTTGCTGGTGCCATTTTGGAACACCTATTGCCTGGGTCTTCGCAGGGGATTCTGGCGTACCTGACGGACGGAGCCATCGAGACGGACCATCCCGAGGACCAAGTGCTCAGCTCCCGCGGCTTGCGGAGCTTACACTGGATCTGGGGCATGGCCCGTTTCAACTGTTATCACATGTATAACACGCTGTTTGTGGCTCATCATGTGTCGACATACTTCCAGAACCCACAAGGCACGGTGTATTATGCAGGCGGGTAAGCAGATTTGGCTAACTGTATGATCTCTATTTTTGGTTTATAATGTCTGTCATTGATGTAAAGGGAAAGAGAAGTCTACATGTAAGCTTACGCTGTATGGTACAGGTTTTTCATACGCGACAACAAGCTAATCGGCGACGGCGATACGCTGCCCTGGGCCGAAACGGCAATAAAGGCATTTACCGCGACTAACAACGTTCGTGCCGGTGTCATCGGGCAAATCGGCCACGAGATGCGTGAGTATCACACCCGTTATGAGCAGTCTTTCAAGAATTGCCAGGGACTCGGGTGGCTGCACGAGGACTGGACCCTGGATCCGCCCCTCAGCGTCGAGGACGTGGAGAGGGAACTCCCACAATTCCCGTTGCCGTTTGGCCCCGGTAAGGTTGCCGCGTGTTTTAATGTTGCTTGCGTAGTTGTGAGTTATGAACACTGCGAATGAACACTGAGATAATGTTTCTGTTTTGTCTTGCGTTTCTGGCTTGCGTTTTTGGCTTGCAGTCAGGGAATCCCGAGAGATTACCCTTACAATTTCCGGCCGCGAGGCGAGGGATGTCCTCTTTCGTTACGGGGACATCAAGGAGGCACAGCGTTGGCTCGGCCACTCGGCGGCCCCAGTTGCAGTGGTTACCAAGATCCAGGCCGCAGGGCTAATGCACCTGTTTTTGGCTGCAACCCCTGATGTCCCTGCCAGCGAGATGATAGGCCTGGTCAACTCCTTTAGTGAGAAGGCAGATCGTTTCAGCACGCGCGTGCATAACGTGCGTGTAAACTTCGATATCAATGCTCAGCTCTTCTCGGACCTGTTTGGCGTCCCTTCCAGCGGCCTTCCCGTAAAAGTGAAGACCACGAGGGGCGTCAGAGTGGAGGAGCTTCTGCAGGAGTGGGCAAGAATCCCTAAGGGGACCAAGGGGTTTCCTTGTGAGCAATTCGAGTTGAGGACTGCCAAGACGCTTTATCCCCTTTTTCGGACCCGGACCTTCCCCAAAACGCTCTCGTAGGCGAGGTTCTTTTCAGTAGAACAAATGCGTATTATGCGAGAGGTGTTGGAGGAGGGAGCCCGTTTTGATTGGGGGAGCCATCTTGCCAAGGGGTTGCGCAATGAAATGGTCAAGCTTCGCGAGAAGCTTGAGTCCCGCTTCAACGTGCACCATGCCTTTTTCATAGCCATCCTCCGGCGGTTTGCTGAGTATCTGGTCGTTCAAAGGAATGGGGTCTGGGTACAGCAAGACCGAGACCAACTATCCACACCTTGGATTGCCCACATCCTTAGCACTACCCGTGGGCAGGATCCACCCGAAGGGATCGGAGAGTCGATGTCTGTGACAACTAAAGGCATGACGGCACCCCGAGTGCGAGGTCTCGACAGTGTAGGCGGGATAATGCCTACCTACACTGGTGATGCCTCGCGGGGGAAGCGCTTGGCGGAGGAAATCGTGGAGCCTGCAGCTCGATGGAAGAGGCTCCGTCTGGCTGAGGCCCCTGGAGGCGAGGCAGGCCACACCGTTGGGCTCACGGTGCAGCGGACCAAGTCACCGCCTGGTAAGTGTAAACACAGTCTGTATACGCAATGTTTCATCTAAATAAGCTGGAATTATATCCTAATGCATGGGAATGTAAGCAGCAAGAATGACAGGGCACTTGACCCCTGAGACAGGGGCGATAGTACTAAGCTGTGGGGAGGGGGCTTCAATTTTGGAAGAAGAGGCCCCAGCTGTTAAGACGAGCCGCGTGGAGGTTCCAGTGCATGAGGCGGCCCCAGCTGTTGGCGGAAGCCGCATACAGACTGGGGTGCATGAGGAGGCCCCAGCTACTGGAACCAGTGACGCAGAGACTCCGGTGCATGAAAGGGAAAGAAATACGGAGGATGCTGATGAAATCGCTACTAGAACCGGTAGAGGTAATGAGTGCGTTAGCGTATTTTGAAAGAATCTGTAAATAGGTAATGTCTAACCTGATTTACGCTATAGGGGAAGGAGACGCTTCAACGTCTGCTGCTGTTAACAAAACGTGGAGAGACTTCCCCGATAAGTTTGCCTTCATGGAAGGCGTCATCAACGACATGATCGAGCGTCTGGAACGTATCGAACCTGGCGCTGGTAAGTTAATCGAAGTGACTATGTAATGTCTTGGTGATAATATGTCATCTGTCTTTATGCTTGTTTTCTGTTAGGAGCTCACCTCCGATGGGATCCCGTGGAGCCCATTGACCTGGACACAACAAAACCCCCATCTGATGGGGCAGTCATGCCATGCCACATTTATGAGAAAATGCGTAAATGTGCGTTACGCTCGACACGCTCCGTATGGGAAAGCAGGAATGTCAATGAGGACCTATGGAAGAAGCTGCAGCGGTCAGAACAAAGGGTTGAATCTTTGAGTAAAGAAATCGAGGACCTAAGGGCACGATATGAGTTCCTACAGGCTCGAGTGACAGGGGATGAAGACTAGCGTACTGCTGTCATTGATCACTCCCGTTATTGGACAGCGATCAAGAACAACGTACAGACCAGTCGAGCATTAGTAGAGCAAAGGATGCAAATAAAGCTCCTTGCTCAGAAAAGTCGAGACTGGAGGGACTACTGCGCGGGTGTACAGGAATGGGGGCAGAAGGAGAAGGACCACAAGCACGTGTACAAAAGGGAAAGCGCCGCCTACAGAAAACGCTACCACGATTTTTCTGTTAAAGCTCGATCCTTGGAGGTCTTTGTGGACACCATCGGAGCATCCGAAGCTTTCAAGAAGTTTGAGGAACAGGTGACCGTAACTGCATCTCCAGAGAGAACGATGGTCTTCCCTGGGAATCAAGCTTCAATCCCTACTTTCTTCCCAGATCCTCCCTCTTGGAGCAGCGTGGAGAAAGGGAAGGTGAAGGTAGGGGCAGCTTC
The DNA here is from genome assembly GCA_015680685.1 of Gnetum montanum. NCBI lineage: Eukaryota > Viridiplantae > Streptophyta > Gnetopsida > Gnetales > Gnetaceae > Gnetum > Gnetum montanum. Next base: position 142,159 of record MNCI01012690.1, read on the forward strand.
GGGCGAGGATGTGTGGCAAGACCTGACAGAGGACGAGATCATGCAGCGTTTGTGGGTCGGCTTGGACAAGCTTCCCTTTGCTGTGGAAGCAGGGCCGTCCCAAGTAAGTTTACGCATGGCTTAGCCAAAACATTTTCCGACATAGTGTTGCCTATTCTAATTTTTATGTTATTTGTATTTCAGGTACCAGAAGCAGGTAGAGGCCGTACGCCAGCTGAGGGGCTGGGAGAGGAATCAGTGGAAGCAGAGGTGGAACATAACGGTGAAGAGCGTCTTCCTGTGGAGCCAACATTAGAACGAGAGCCTCATGAAGAGGTAATCTTTCATGAAGGGATAATTCCCAGAAACGATGGCCCACTAGAGGACGACCCTTTGGGGCTGGATTTAGAGTTGAAGGACACTGGTGACAGTGGTAGCAGGGGAAATGCATGATTTTGTTGATGTTGATGTAATGTCAGTTTACAAATGACTTGAAAAAAAACATGTTATAAAATTTGATTGAATGTTAACTACCTATCATGGAGCGTAAGTCTTAGCTTAAGGCCGTTGCAGGCTGGGAGCGTAACATGAAGGAAGCGTAAACTGCGATTGTAGATAGCTAGTTTAAGGCCATTGCGGGCTGAGAGCGTAAAATAACTAGTTTAAGGTCGTTGCGGACCGAGATATGAATTTGCGTAAATTAGCTGCGAGTTTAAGGCCGTTGCGGGCCAGCACATGAATTTGCGTAAATTAGCTACTAGTTTAAGGCCGTTGCGGGCCATTTGCGTAAAACAAAGAAAACGTAAATGGGCTACTAGTTTAAGGCCGTTGCGGGCCACCTGTGTAAAGTAGTTACTAGTTTAAGGCCGTTGTGGGCCAACAGCATAAATTGTAAATTAGCTACTAGTTTAAGGCCGTTGCGGGCCAACTGCGTATGTTGTAACAAAAATGTAACCCAGGACACATGCGTAAAGAAATGAGGATGCGTAACTAACGTGCGTATGAGAACAGATGCAAAGGCAAAAATGCAAAGCGTAAATACAGAAGGCGAATGTCGCGTAAAAGCATACTACAACAAAGGAAACTGTTGGATGGATGAGCATGATAACTTACATGAGTGTACGCAGAAGACCTTCGTTCAACCGTCAGCACGCAATTGTCTCCTAGCGGCTTTTATGTTAAACGCTGCGTAAGGGCGAGGAGGTTTGCAATTCGACTCCTCTACACTGTCATCCGGAAGTGGCAGGTTGGCCCAGGCTAGACCGTCATCATTGTCATTGTTCTGTTCAGGGGCTTGGAGAGGGGACTGGTCGTCAGCCGTTTCGATCTCCGAACCCCGTTCTTCTTCAATGTTGTTAATGGTCCTGGGGGTGACCTCGTCGCTGCGTATGATAACCTCCCCTCTGGCATAGGGTAGGTGTATCTCCTGATGGATCGACGACGAGACCACCCTCAGCTGGGCTAACCACGACCTCCCTAACATTAAGTTGAAGCCTGGCATCTCCTCGACGACTAAAAATGTGGCTTCCGTTGGGAACTGATTCCCCGCCACAAACTCAATACGCACCGTCCCCTTGACCTGAACCCCGCTCCATTTAATGATTTTATGCAGGCTGTCGTTGTGGGAGTGATCTGGTCGACCAACCCCAACCTATCTACGATGGAATAGGGAACGACATTAGCAGCTGCGCCATCATCCACGTGCATCCTCCGGATCCGGTACTGGCCAACCCGAATGGTGATGAACATAGGCTCTGTCGTTACTTGACCCTTTTCCGGATCATCCTTAACAGACTCGTCCAAGAAGGTCAACAAGGTGGGCTTGGGTTGTTCAGCTTCAGAAGGAAACATGATAGCGTGTATCGCTCCCTCTTCCGCCGGCAAGCTGGCGTCCACTGATATGGACATCAACATGCGTACCATAGCCTCGCGGTGTTCTCGAGAAGTCATCAGGAGGTCATACAAGCTCAGCGTTGTGTTCTTCTGCTTGAGAGCTTGTTTAACCTGTGTGAAGGCATCGAGGAGGTCCTTCTCTTGGCAGGGTGGTTTACCTCCCTTGTCCTCCTCCATTCGGCCCAAGAGATGGATCTCTCGAGGTGGAGTGGTGTCAGTGGGAGGGTTGTTCTTTTTTCTGACTAGAGAAGGTGGCTACGTTTCTGCACCCTTGGCCTGTTTTTGAGGCATAGACATAGGTATAGAGGCCAAGGGCCTAGGCTTAGGGAAGTCAAGTGTAGTGTTGTCTTTCGTCGCGCTAGCTCCGGTATTCTCCTCCTTTCGCTTGGGAGGTGATGCCTGATGGTGCTGGCTGGAGGTCTGCCCCTGTGTGAGAGGAGCAACCTATGGTTTTGGCGCCCTAATGATGAAGGGTGCTCTCAGCGTGGGCGCAGCCGAAGCCGCAGCTTGGGTAGTAGCGTGTGACTGAGGGCGTGCTTGGGAAGGTGCCCGTATGATAAACGGTGGCCGTGAGACCCTAGTAGCTGCTGAAGAAGTAGTAAGCCCCTTTGTTGAGCTGGCGGGTACACGCAAAACAAAAGGTTGTTTTGGCGGTACCTTACGCTCATCGTCCGTACTCACCACAGTGATTGTATAAGGATCGTAATTTGTGTTCAACGGATCCTTGTACACATGCAGCGTTTGGTTTTCGGGACGCGTAGGATTACTGTTGTCTAGCTTTAGATGACCTTCATCGATCATGCGTTGAATATCGTCCTTCAACGCCCAACAGTAATCCGTGTCATGACCACACATCTGGTGGTAGTCACAGAAACGATCCAGCCTGAAAGATCTCGGAACTGCCGACTCGTTAGGCAGAGCTAAAGAGGGGTCCTTCAGCAATTCACAGTGACGCCTGTGACGCTTCAGGGCCTCCTCGGACACCTTCTTAGGTTGAATGTGTCCTGCCGCTAACAGTTGCTTTAGCAGTTCAGAATGTTTCACAGGTAAAGCCGCGTATTTTGAACGATCTTTACGCTCAAAATTTGGCTTTGGCTGGGGGGCCTGTTCAGGGGCAGCCGTGGCCTCAGGCGGTGCTGTTGCTGGATCTTTCTTGCTCTTATTCTTCGCATTCTCAGTCAACACAGCTACAGTAGTTGTCGCTGCCTTGCCCTTGTCCTTGGCTTTGTTATGTGCGTTTTTATAGGCGACATATGTCGGGTCTTTGCTGGCCTCCATAGCATCTTGGATGCTTTGGACCTGTGCGAAGGCCTGACGTCTATCGTCGTACAATCAAGTTCATCTTTATTGTCGTACACAACTTGGGTTCAGGTTTACAAGTTGCTCGAATAAAGAGCCGTTCACTCTAGGACTCCTACTGCGGGCACATGGGGAAAAATTCTAACTCTGGAGTGATCAATCTGCCAAAGCTTCGCTACACTAGCCAAGATTCAGAAATGAAGGAAGTGCCGCCTCTTATTTATAGATATGGTGGCGGGACACGATATCGCGTACGCGATATCGCAGGGACAAACACGATATCGCATACGCGATATCGCATGGGATGCGATATCGCGGCCCAGTGCATGTCGCGTCTCATCATACCCCCATGACTGAATGAAAACTCGTCCTTGAGTTCCTTACAATGATATCAGGTAGGTATGGGATTATTAGGGGAAACGGAACTAATGGGATGACATGTGAACGTTCTTTATTACAAGACTTGACAAAACTGGTGTTCATGACTGTAACGACAGAAAACGTCAGCAGCTGGAAATACCGATCGATATTCCGGTGTACGCAGTTTTAACCATGGATCCGCGCGAGGGCTAAGCTGGAAAAACGAATCCGCGGTGCCCTGAACGGTCTTGTCGATCAGACAGGGACTTACGGGTCAGTAAAACAATGAGAATTACGCGGAGAGAAAGCGATCTATTTCGAAGAATGGTAAAACAAAGGGAAAGCGATGTGATCGGATTGCNTATAAGGCGATGATATCCACAATTGCCAAAGCGTTGTTCTCTGTATCTCTGCTCCAAAGTGCTAAGTGCTCTGGTGCTCAGAAATATGCTTTTCTGCTTCTCTGAGTTTTTGCTAACCCGAATTTTTTGCCCACCCCTTTATCTTTGTTAACTAAGGTATTTATAGGCCGCGATGCTTCGTAGAAAAGGCATAACCCTGATGATGTGAGTCCCGGATATTGCGGGCCCTGCTGGCATGATCTTTTAAGTCAGACTGTGACTACGCACAACACGATTCTTTGCGTGTTGTGCGTGTGAAGAGTGGGCACATGCTGAGCGTACTTTAGGCTGCATTCAGGCTGTATTATGCTCATTCGCGTTGCGTTGCGTGTATGAGCGTAATCTGGAGAAAAAGCCATAAGCTCAAAATTATTTTACGCTCACTACGCAACTATGCGTAACGAAGCGTGGATAGTGCGCAACTTACGCTCGCTACGCAACTGTGCGTAATGAAGCGTAAATCATGCGTGGTTTACACTCGCTACGCAGCTGTGCGTGATGAAGCGTAAACAATGTAAGTTACGCTCACTACGCAGCTGCGCGTGATGAAGCGTAAACAATGTACAACTTGACAACATACGCCATGGTACGCACCGCCGCGTAGCGAGTGTAAAGACAAGTTATCCATGTACTGCAAGAAAAAATGCCAACCTGTTGTGCTTTTCTGAACTCTGCCTATGACTGTCTTGAAGCTTATTATGCTCATTACGCTGCCGTGCATGATAGAGCGTAAACTTGTCTTTGAACAAATTTGAGGCGCGTTCTCGCTCGAATTGCTAATCTTCGCCTGAGGCCGACTCGTAATTTTCACGGTTTTTCAATGACAACAAGGGTGAACACCTTATTACAATGACATCAGGCCACATTTGGCAGCTGAGAGAAAAGAGGAGAGAGAATAGAAGAGAAGAAGAGAGAAGAGTCTTGTTGCT
>MNCI01012690.1:151657-167483 GCA_015680685.1 Gnetum montanum
ACTTGAGGTTAATTGTTCGTTGTCTTCCCAGGCTTGCTTGTATTTGTCACGGTGTAAGGTTAAGCAAGTCTGAGGTATGTGATTTTTTTGGTATTTTCGGCTTATCTCCTATGCTATCAAAGGAAAGGGTTGAGAAACTAACTAACTCTAACTAATGTCCTAAGTCTAAATTAACTAGCGTCAGCATCCGTTCCCACTTACCGAACACACCCTGAACTATGCAACTGTGGCTTACCAAACGCTAGCCGTTACTGGGATCGCCACACATAACGCAAGTGCTCGAAGTGGTCGTACTGAGGCCCCTATTTAGCCTATGTGTGATAAGCAGCCGATTCCTTAGCCAACCGTACACACCCGTGGGTGCTCGTAACTAAGTCGTACTTATCACACGTTCTAGCCTAGCAATGAGCAGCCGATTCCTCAACTAGCCGTACACATCGGACTACCACTGGGATTACCAAGCGCAGAATCCTGAAATACGCTATTGGGTTACCAAGCAGCCGATGCTCGTAATTGAGTCGTACTCATGCGTTGCGTCAAGCAGCCGATTCCTTGACTAGCCGTACACGTCCGTAGACGCTCGTAATCAAGTCGTACTTGAACGCACTAGGAAAGCAGTAAATGAAAGCAATAAATGAAACCACGTGCTGCAAGGTTTATCCAATCAAGTTCGTCTTTATTTCCGTACACAACTTGGGTTCAGGTTTACAAGTTGCTCGAATAAAGAGTCGTTCACTCTAGGACTCCTACTGCGGGCACATGGGGAAAAATTCTAACTCTGGAGTGATCAATCTGCGAGAGCTTCGCTACACTAGCCAGGATTCGGAAATGAAGGAAGTGCCGCCTCTTATTTATAGATATGGCAGCGGGACGCGATATCGCGGCCCAGTGCATGTCGCATCTCATCAGGGGTTATGTAGCAAAAGACATGGATATGTTATAAGTCATTGGCTGTAGCATTGACTAGATCTTATGTGTGGCTATGACCAATGTGGGATCAACCATACTAGGGTAAGAACGAGTGGAGGATGGCAACGATACTTGACCCATGGAGAAAACAAAGGCATTAAAGGAAGGTGTTGTGGCCTTGGGGGATGTTTGTTGGGACAACCCTCCCAGGATGTTTTTAGGCTCAAATTTTGCCCTAAACTCATCCTCCTTTTCCTTTGGTTGTCCATTAGAGGTAGCCTTCAAGTTAGCTTCGTCAATCTTAATGAAAAGAGCTAAGATGCTAGTGTAGATGTCATTTAGGGGCATCTAGTCCTAAGGGAAGGGAATATACTCTTTTCCATTGCGATGGATGAGCTCAAATTCCCTCTTAGCTTCTACTTTTGCTCATGGGATCATCATGCCAATTTGGATCTTAGTGCAAATGAAGTTATAGTACTTTTCATTTATCATCGAGAACCTAGGACTTTGCCCCTTAAGTCTCAAGGACTGTCTACATTCAATCATGGTAAGGTCTTTGGGATCACAAGCCCTCATGGCTTGTTGGCTATACCCTTCGTCCACGAAAGTGAAAGGTAATTTGGTTGACTACTGAAAAATAGGAGTAAATCCCAACAAGTGGAATTTAGAAAGGCTTGAGATAGACTATAAATGGTAAAAATGGGAGTAAATCCCAACAAGTAGAATTCAGAAATGATCAAAAGTAAAAATGGAGTACTTACTGTAAAAAGTAAGTTGGGGGAAAGGGGGGTTATACCCTTTACCAAAAATAAAAAGCTGAGAACATTGACACCAAGTCTCACCCACGCTAGCCTCCTATCTGCCTCTATGTTGGATATGGCAAGGGGAAAAAAGAAGGGGGTGAGATGGGTAAATCTCACATCTTCCTATTCCAACATTGATGAGGAGGTGGATGCTAGAAACCAAAGTGGAAAGTTGGTGTTTTCCACTAGAAAGTGATTTTGGCAAGCTATCACTTTTGTCAACTAGGAAAGATTAGGGTTTAGCTAACTTCCAAACATTTGATGGCTTTCGGAAGGATTGCACCACCAATGTTAGAAAAACTGAACAAAAACTAACAACAAAAAGGGGAGGAGGGGGGGTGGGGGGTGCAAGCAAAATGGTATCAAGTGTTGTGAAAAATTCAACACCCAACCACCTACAACATCCACACTAAAGTTTCTATCACAAGGGGATAAGGGACAGCATTGGGTTTTCAAGGTTTTGGCTACAAAAAATGTAAATTTCAAGCTATGAGCAATGTTGGCAATATGGCTAACAAATCTGGTCATAGAAATCGGGTGAAGGCCCTCTTTCTAGCGCCAAGAAACTATTGCAATTAAAAATTTTAATCATTGGAAAATTGAGAGATTCAGCATAGCAACCTCAACCCTGAATCTCCAAGACCTTCGAAAATTGGGATTCAAGGTGCCTAGATGATCTTGCAGATCACCCAAAGACTTACAAAATGCAAAATAGGGGGCTAAAAAAATGAAATGCAAAAATTACATATCTGGAAAACAAAAAGCAAATGCAAATTGCTCACAAAAATGAAACTTTAAAACTTTATTTAAAACAATAAAGAATGAGGTCCAAAAATGTGTACAATAAATGCCCATGAGAGAGCAAAGGAGGATTCACCGAGGTAAAAGTTCAAAGCTTGTTGAAGCCAATGTAATCCACTCCACGATCCGAATGTTCAACCACTGTTGATGTTGTCGAACCTCCTCTGCTACTACCTTAGATCTGCAACTTTGGTCACTGGGGGTTGAAAAAAAGGAAGAATCTAGCTACCAAAGTACTCCATGCTAGAAGTTTAAAATCCCAAGAGTGCAATGTAGAGACCAAACACCCACAAGTCTTGGGGGGGTAACAAGATCACAAGGTTTACAAGGGTTCCACACTGGGAGGCTCCAAGAAGCTGCATTTTGTAAGTGTTACAAAAGCTCTTGAAAGCCAAAATTATTATCTACTCAAAATTGCCAAAGTGTGGAACCTTGAAATAGTCTAAGGACTTTGATTTTATAAAGTTTTGAACATGATTTTTGTTACAAATTGGCTAAAGATGTGCTAGGGACACGTAGTTTCCTAAAAACTTCCACACTAGGGAAAAACTTCCATGTTGAGGGGTAACATTTCCACACTTGGGAGAAAGGCTTCCATGTTGAGGGAGAAGATTTTACTCCACGCTAGGGATAGGTGAGGTCTACCCCTTGTACGTGTGTCCAACGTAAAAAAGTGTACAAACCCCATAAAACCTATCGAATTGTCATTTTTGGCATCACAAAAGGCATTTTTAACACCACACGTATAAACACTAGGTGTTTTTTTTACTTAGGGAATGAAGCTTTGACCACTTACAAGCCATTTTTCAACCCCAAAAGTGTGAAACATGTGAGATTGCCCCTCATTGGTTACACTCCTCACATTTACAATAAAGTTTAGTTTCATGGGGTGAAGGCTACATGTTGAAGATCTACATGTTAAAGATCAATTACAACATGCAAATTTTCGTGATGTTCCAGCGATGCTAGAAGTATATATCAAAAACTAGAAATCCCTTGAGGGATAAACTTCATGAGACATAAATAGGAATTAGTTAAAAAATCATCTTTCATTGATGCAATTTTTTGAAATCTGTTCAAGTCTAATGCATCATACATAGTAACAAACATGAAACCATTGTTGAGCATATATTCTTAAAATTCAAAAGTTTTTCCTCTTTATATTATTTTTAGTGTTTTCTACTTAATGTTTAAACATGATATGACGAACATCCGCAGCTCAGATTAACTGAGTAAATTTTATAACCGTTCATTCCACTGCTACCCTCTGTTAGAAAAAGTTAGTTTGTTTCCAATAATCTACTAATTTTTAAATTATCTACAAGGTACAATGGGAATATTACAGTCTTGAATGGTTCAAAGGAGGGGATACAGAATTTCTGACATTATTAGATGACCGCTCAGCTTTACCGCGCGCAGCATCCGAACTCTCTTGTCTATCATGGAATTTGTTAACCTTTGTACCTTTAACTAAGCTAAGATAAGACAAGGACTGTAACCATGGTACCAGAGTTGGTTTCCTCACTACATCATCGGAAGCAGTCACAATATCAAACAAGTCACCCAGTGCACCATTACGTGCCGAATCAGGTATTTCAATGATCAGTTGAGCAATAAGTTTCAACAAATCCGGAAGCACCTGTGCAAATTAAAAATCATCAGAATATGCAAGTAATATTTAAGAAAGAGAAACAGCCATGGATAATGTCGTAAGTTTATTATGAAACTGAAACTGAGTGTTCTAGTTAATAAGAAACAAAATTAACAAAGTATACAGAAAAAGTTTTAAAGTTCAAGGTTTGCCTAATGTAACACCTGTATATCGGCAACCACTATCAAGTTCAGGAGAAGAGCTTGTAGATTTTTCAGAGACTCGGACTCCTCTTGTTCATCCTCCTTCCCAAGTCTCGACTGGGATCTACTATCGTACATAAATCTGAGCTTTCTTTCAAGACTACCTGCACAAAAATGTATCGCTGGAGAGCCTGCAGGGAGATGCTCCACCAAAGCCACTACTCCTGAGCTTAGAGCTTCGAATGGGGTTAAATGCGGGTACCCCTGCACATCAAACAAGAAAACCCGGAAACTTTAATTAAAAGTAACCCAGAAAGGCATAATGTCATCTCCACCTTTTTGTGGTGTTCAGATGTCAAGACCATACCTCTAAAGCTCTTTGCATATAATAAACTACAAGCTGCTCCCTGGGTGATATTTTCTTGTTCCTATCAACCTGTGAGAAGTCATAGTCTGATTGCTTGGCAGAAATAAATCCCACAAACACTCCATGTGAGGCCTTTACAACATTCTGATCTGTGTGTTGCATATATCTAAGCGAAGCATAAATTAAAGAAGGCAAATCCAACAACACAATGTGTTTTGAGTCATCAGGGAAAAGGAAATATTGACAGGTTGTATAATATAACACCATATTCATTTGCAGATTGGAAGTTCACTTTCCAAGGATACAAAAACATCAGGGGAGCTATCTCATCAGCAAAAGCCTCCTCCTGGATTTTCAAAACACAAGGTGCTAAAATACGCAAATAAAAATAAACTCGAGCTGTTTGCACGTTATCTTCATACCAACAATAATCTGGAAAGATAGTATTTGAGGAATCTGATCAAGAAAAGACAGACGTTATGGCAATTCGAACAAAGTATTACCGCGAGCTTATGGCCAACAGAAAATTTAAAATTCAATGATTTACAAATACGGTATAGAGTTTGAACTGCTCAAGATACTTTTCAATGGCCCATTACAAAACAAGATACTTAGAGAATAATTCACGCGTTAGTTATAACATAGTTTTGTTTGATAGAAAACTTAAAACAGAGAGTTAGAACAAGCAACAAAGCTTAATTAAACAGGTATACGCTACCTGAGCACTGCAAGAGCCGATGGTAAGGAGGGATCATTTTAATGAGAGAATCACAAGCTTCTGTACTTTGGGAAACGCATAAAATGACATTTTTTATCATGTCCCTGTAATCTGCAACCTGTTCTTGCCGAAAACATTCAATGCATGACAAAGAATCCAGAATAAGAACAGAAATCTCCTCAACCAGAGCACGCGCTTCAAGCAAAGACGAGATATGCTTTGTGGCCGTGGAGAAGAAAACCACAACAGCAAAGAAAATTGCTTTTGTAATGTTATCCAGCTTCTCATGGAATCTCTGGTTTTTCTCCACGTTTCCTAAGCTGACCATGAAAATCCTGTGCCTCCGATACAAATGTTGGGAGAATTGCCATACTAGCTGTTGTACAAGTTGTTTGAGATCGATAGGGGCCAGGCAGTAATGATGGCACATGGCCCTGGTTAAGGACCCAGATTCTTGGAATATCAAGGAGCTGGAAATCTTGTGGAGTTCAGATATATCCAGAGAGTTCGTCACAATTGGCGAGTAAATTTCTCTCAGAGGAAAAGCTTCTACGAATAAAGTAACGCCCAGACACAGCAGGATGCTTGCGTTGAAAGCAACATCACCGCCACACCGGGAAACCGCCATTGCAACGCACTGCAGGAGAGACCTTGTTGCAGAATCAAATTCAAAGCCAGCACTGCTATCACACACACATCTGGCCACTTCATCGGAATTGAAAGCGCCTGCAATTCGTTCGGCAACAATGGCCACAACTGCTTCCAGATCTTGCTTAAACTTCTGCATTCCTGCTGACTTTTGTCTGTTTATGGATCTCAAAATGCCGCCGCTGGCCATTGTGGCAGAGAAAGACGGAGAAAAGCCGCCGTTGTTCGCGGCTTCAAGCAATTCGGCTGCCATCACGTTCATCTTGTCCGCAACAAGGTTTTGCTGCATGGTGAGCCACTCTGCGAGATGAAGCAACATGATGCCGCCATTAATGCAAACAGTTTGCTCGCTCCAGATACGCAGAAGAGGCACCAAGATTGAACGGAAAACAGAGACCTGGGAGGACGAGTAGAGTGCGTACCCCGCTCCGGCAAGGGCCCTCGCGAGGCCGATTCCACCGTCATTGGCGGACATGGCGATGGAGCCCTCTCTGTCGAGAAGCTCCGCGATCTTTCGATGGCAGATTGTCTGCAAATTCAAAGAAACCATCGGCACGGAGGAAAGCGATCCAAGAAGAAGTATGAATTCCGGGGAAAACGATGCGTCTGCCCTGGAGGCGGCGTCAATGGTGGCCTCGGCGATGGATTCCAACAAGGGTTTCAGAGAGGGCTGTGGTTTTGCAGACTTACGGATCCAGGTTGAGATAATGAGGGACACTAGAGCGCGGGCGCGTGAGCGGGCGAGCAAAGAGCCCTGGTTCTGTAAAAGCAATTTGAGAAGAAGTCTGGCCTGCGGCTCTGCTATGTGGAGCGTGAGCCTGCAAGCTGCGAGGTTTTCCAGAGCCGTCAACTGAGAAGATTCCATTAATCCTTGGGCAACGCCGTCCCTCACTGCGCTCCATGCCTGAGCTACTTCCCGTGCAGTTAGGGTTTCCAACGATGATGATGCTTGTGGCGATGCACAGGCGCAAAGCCAATCCTCCAGCATCAACGGCCTTGCCCTGCCCGCCATGATTCAGCTCCAAATTCGCACAGAGTTCGTGGATTCTTTTCAAGGAAATCCAATGCACCAGTCTATTTGAACAATGATATTCAAACCTCCTTAAAACATTCAGAAAATTGCGATCTGCCCGCCGTAATTTTGCTGAAATTAACCGATTTCCTGTCTCCTCCAGTTCATAAATCTCTCATATGATCAGCGAAGGACTCTGTCTGCCAGTTTGAACTCATAATATAATCCATTTTGTGATCATGAACCCGCGCATCAAATATGTGGAAGTCTTGTTGCTGTTTATTACTATTTTTTTTTTTTAATTTTTGATCAGTGAAATTAACGATAACATCTGCACAAACAAAACCAATTCAAAATTCAGGTCAATAAATGCTTTCTGGAAACTGGAAATTTTTATTACTTTCAAAATGTCACATGCAATACAACATTGTAAGGCCGGCCTCGTCATGGATGTTTTAATTCCAAGTAAGAATGCTCATAACGTTAGCTTAATTTTTTTGCCCCCTCAATTGGATGGAAGCTCTGCTCACGAAATGTTACGAGATGCGACTTTTAGGAAGCGCAACAATCAACATATTTCATTGCGTCCATGGTTAAAAACTTGAACATTGAACAGAACCAATTATCCAAGACGATTTTTTTGTTTGCTCAGAAAACTTTACATGAGCAACTTTTAATTGCCTCGTCACGAATGTTTTGCTTTCAAGAACTGAGAATGCTTACAACATTAATTTAAATTTCTACCCTTACTCATTCTTTACGTGCATGAGCAAACTTTTAAAATGCTTGTAAGCTTACAAAACAGAAATGAATGACAGCATCAATCAGGTTAATTTAAACTTTCCCCCTTATCATTCTTTATGTATAGAGTAAACTTTTAAAATGTTTACAGGCTTAGAAAACAGAAATGAATGACGGCATGGACGGCAATGCGTTTCCAGAAATCACAATCAGCCACTAGGAGGTGCGCAGAGTTCCTAGGTTTCTGCAGGTTAGCATTGACAGCTTGCAAACGACAAGGATAAACCGTTCCAGGTCCCTGAATCTTTTGTATGCATTTACCGACAGTTTTTATGGGAAGCTCTTCGAAAGCTGCTTGAAATTACACGAAGCAAAGCTGGCTGAAAAACAATCAATCAGGGGCATGTTCGTATTCATTTTTCAGTACCAAGGAAAAAGGATCTCCCACCTTAAGATCAAATTACTATGATCGCTGCATCTTCCACCTTCCCATCATATGGTTAAAGGAAACGGAGATTCAATTAATTTTACATATTCAGGGATGAAACCAAAAACCTTGTATGCATAAATTCAGTCTGAACAGGCACCCTGTACACCGACTGCACTATCAAGGTTGCAAATATCTTCAACATTCGCTCCGAATGCGTTTGTATGACTAGCATCAACATGATGGTGATCTCTTTTCTCACCGATCATATTTATGACCAAGGCTGTGCCTAATTCACTTTCCAACAGTGGAAGGCTTTCTGGGTGTCCAGCTTTAACATTAAAATCTTCAGAAATAAGTTCATTGACAGATGAACATGTTGTCCTTTCCAAACCTGCATCAGTTACCGTTTCAGACAGCTCTTTATTTTGCTGGAGACCATCAAAATCCGTAGATATACTGGCTTCAGAATCCTCCTTTAAAGACGCATCTAGTGAGCATTCTGAATTATGTTTTGCAGCAGTTGAACATGCAGGGCGTTCCAAATTGTCATCATTTGCTAATTCAGGATCCTCTTTCTTTTCATGAATGCTAAAATCTAATTCCTTATCAGGACAATATAAATCAGTAGGAGTTTCAGCATTATAGCTGTCCTTGCTTGGACTGTCAGGCCGGCTATGATCAATGTCAATGAATTCCGGTGAGTGCGGGCAATATCCAGAATCATAATCTCTATTGACCATAGTGATATTTTCTCTCTTGACGACATTAAACACAATGCCACTATGAATTCTTTCAGGTTGCAGTAAGTCACCTTCAGCAACTTCCAGTCTAGAGAAGGATTCAGATTCACTACCACCAAATATCCTTGTCTCAGAGCAATTGCAGATGGCTTCCATATCCCCATCATTTGCACCAGAATTATCTGAACATTTTTCCGAGTTCTGTTTACTCTGGCTGTCACAGGCATTGCACATGAAATGCCGAGGAGATATTTGACTGACATATGGGATGTTCCTTGCCTTGTAATGTTCAGAATTTTCAGGGCTCTTAGCGTCTTCTCCATATGTTTGGTACTTATTTACATCTATATCGACTTCCAAACTCTGAATGAACTTGATTGCCGATGTCGTCCTCATCAATGGACCACCAATCCCTGTCCAAGATGTACCAAATTCAACATTATTTTCACTCTCACTGTCACTTGCATCACTATAGGCCCGCAAAAATCTCCTGGACCGACCACCCCATGGTCCTCCAGGACGCTCTGCTAGCTCAGATGTGAGAGCCTCCTCATCAAGTGAACCCCAAGAGCTCTCACGTTCCATGCAATTCCACGATGGGATTCTCTTTCCTGCACTGAAGCGTGTCACCGACGCTATTCCTTGTGAAGCAGCCCTTTCGGCATTTCTCCTAACTCTGCGCATGTGATTCAAAAAGGAAACACATTCATCAAGTACAAGTTCAATTCCACAATTAGCTTTGATTGCTGAAAGCTTTTCCCAAGCACATCTCCTCCCTTGGTGGATAGCTTTTTGAAGCTCAGCAGGAGACGGGTTTTGGATGATTTTAGCAAACTGCAATTAAAAGGTAGCTTATCGTCAAACGCACTGCAAACAAGGGGACGCTACAAGCGTATAAAACATAATCCATATTCCTTGGATAAAAATAACAGTACAGCCACATAAGAAATGATTTAACAAAGCCTAGGACACAACGGGGACCGAAATCTTAGGAAAGAGAGAACATCAAAAAAGAGGGAGGCATAAGTAAAGAAATATCACGCTCCAATACCTACCTGATGGCCCTGATCCAAGGACCTCAAGCAAGAACACTGAAAACAAAACAAACTGCTGAACAAGAGAAAGCAAATTGCTTTTTCTCGTTAAATATGGACGTGATAAGAACACATCAGCATACAATGACCAGACCAAAGAGAAAGGAAATGACCTAATCCAAGAAGTGGAAAGGGACAAAGAGTTCAAACAAAACAAGATGGGCTAGACCATGAAATCAATTATCCTCTAGCACTTTTATAAGACCAAAGTGGGGTCAGCTGTTTAGTTAGGATTTAACAATATACAAAGGCCCAGATGACACCAACCTAAAAATGGCCCCGGCATAACAATGACTTATTCCTACTCCCATCTCCCCTTAGACTAACGAAAGTGCAGAAAATCAACTGCAACAGTGAAGAACAAATTCATAGATGACCATGATCAAAGTTCAGCTAGTGCTGAAATCAATCAGAAAAAAATTGCGGCAGTAGAAAAGGCATCCAGAAAAAGACAAAAATCAAAGAATTTAAAATAGACCAACAATGAGCATGAACATGAACATGAACACCTTGCATTTTTATCAAGACACTCTATGCATGCCCACAGGTATGGCGAACTTATAAGCCTTAAAACATTTAATCCATGGGGTATTCAAGCCTGCTGCTAAATCCACAGATAGATACCTGTGCAAGAGTTGCCGGCATCACAATAGTCACGTCCCCTTCCCATTCCTGAGCAAACAGCTTAGCAATCCCACCCATGGGAAAACCCAGCTCAAGTATTTGATTGCACCGATGCTTAACCTCCATCTCAACTAAATGGACTAGCTGAAATTGTAAAAATGACAAAAGTGAGTAAAGGTACTACAAAATTTCCATTTAAGACTGCTAGAATTATGATTATAACTATTATGTTCATGAAATTCAAATTGTTAAGCACTACAGAGGACTTCCAATGCGAACTCATAAACAAAAAAATAGAGCCCTTATATTCGTGAATTTGTAATTGCTCCGCAATAGTTTTTCACAGTCGCAACCAGTAATCTAACCTACCACATAATTTCCAAACAATTTTCCTCTCAATAAGAGACTGGGTTGGCATTTTCGGATCATATTTGACTAAGAATATAACAAAAAAGCAACTAATGAATTCTCCAAAGGAACATGACAACGTAATGGCAAAAATTTATGAGACATCGTAGCTCTTCAAGCACACAAAACGGAAAACCAAAGCAAAACGAACAACAATGCATTCAACACCTTGGCTGCGAAGTCGCCACCGTAGGCCCTCACAAACTCCTTAAATCTCAGCAGTGGAGCAATGTGTGGATTAGCCTGACTGACAATGAAATGGTTAACATTAAAGAGCTCCTTGAGCTGCATCATGGGCAAGTCGCTTTCCAGGCTGCCGTCTCGCCACTGCCTGACCCTAATTCCCGAAGCCGAGTCGTCGGGCCCCCCTTGGAATGGCGAATGATACGGCACGAGTTCGCCACTACGATCCTTGGCCAAGAGCTCCTGCGCCTGGAAGAGTCCCGGAAAGGCGCAGGACGCGGTTACAGCGCTCCAGATCAGAACATGTGGCGAGGTCAGGTAATTCAGTAACCGCGGTGGTTCATGGCGTCGGGGCGAACAAATTGTGATCCCTAGGACCCTGCCAGTGAGATCGAAGGCCTCCTGAAAGGTCATGTTCGAAGTCAGCTTCCTGAGAAGCGTCTGCAGCTGCTGGGTCTCATGCACGGCGCCAAGCGACAAAACCCTCCGGACGACCGCGAAAATCCCTCCAAGATTATCGAAGAATTCAAGCGGCGGCGTCGTGTCCACGAAAAAGCTCTGTAAGTCGGGCCACGTGCGCGTCCCAACAATGGCGCACATGACCGATCCTACACTCGATCCGGCTACAACCCTTGGCAACAGGCGGTTCTCCACCAGGGTTTTCACGACACCTACGTGAAAAGCGCCGAGAGAGGATCCTCCGCTAAGCAATAGCGCGGTTCTGCCGAACGCGTGCCGCGTCTCGTGCATAAGTGCGAGTTTTTCTTCCAGAGAAAGCTCCTCCGAATCCCAGTCGCACACCATCCTCAGCTGCGTCGAGACCTCCTCAATGTAGTCCTTGATCAGTTTCGGCACCTGGAAAAGCGTGTCATCAGAAAGCCGTAACCCAGTCAAATTCCGCTTCCTGCATCTTTGTGCTCACTCCAAGAAATAGTAGGGATAAAACATTTAATCGTAGGTCCAGAAAATTCGAAATTCTATATTTGCATGATTCTGAGCACTCAATAAAGCCTATTTCACATTAGAAGATTAGAAGAAATCCGAAAAACAAATGAAACACCTTTGTCCAGTCTTATTGGGTTACACATCCGAATTAAGCGTTCTAGTTCTGCAGGACTTAAACTAAGCCTATGCAAAATACCAATTTCCTTGGGCGTATGCAATAAAGGTTTTTGAATTAATAAATGAAAGGGTACTAACTACCGGTGGCGTATTGAGTAAGAGAGCTCAATGTAAGAAAAGCTTTCTATCACGCCACTTAACATAAATCGGATCAATCGGAAAAAACGAAGCCAGATACTGCGATTGCCCAAACGGAGTCAAATTCCAGCACGGCAGAAAATTCGGGTTAAGAAATGCTTTGAATCAAGGAAATAAAAAATCACAATAATTCGAGCAAACGGAAGAAAGGGAGTCTCAAGGCGCGTTCGTAGAACTAGAGTCGAGTTCCACAACGGCAAAAATATCGATTCAAAAAATGACTTACCAAACGAATGATAAGCCCGATCGATTCGAATAAACACAGTCGCGGTTCAGAACGGCAAAAATTTGGAAGTTCAATTCGACCAAGGGTTTGAATCACGGAACAAAACAGAAACGGGATTAAAACAAAGAAAAGCGTCAGATCTAGGGAAAATCGGAACTCAAATTCAAACCAATTGATTCAAAGAAAAGCATATCCCGGAACAGTGACTATTCCACTTTAAATTCAAAAAAGGTTTGAATCACGGACCGGACAAGAGACAACATTCCATCAAACAAATATAGTCCGATTCAAACAAACTTTCAATCCTAGCATTTCTCACGACCAAATACCACGACGAATCGATTCAAAGAAACGGAATCAAACAAAATCTCAATTTCAATTACCGATCGCGTCGGCACAAACAACAAAAACGAATTGATTCCGAAGACGCAAAAACCTCAATCTTCAATTCAAGGACGGCACGAGAAGCCGAACGAATTCATGCACCAAATTCTCAACAAGAAAACACGGAATTTCACCGAAGCACCTGGAGGCGGCCCTTGTGGAGGCGAGGGTTACACATGTTGCCGAGGTTGCGGACGAGATCGGCGCGCAGACAAAAGATAACGTGTCGTACGCCGCCGTGCTGGCGCCGAAGAACCAGTTCCCGGAGCCTGCTACGCACCAGCTCCTCATCATAAAGCTCACCGTCGCGATCTTTCCTGGGCGTCAGGGTCAAGGCCTCAAGCATACGGGCCGCATGCGCCCATTCATCGTAAGTAACAGCGCCGCGCATGGCGTTTCGCCAGTACTTGCGCCGATAAGCCAAGCGCGCGCGCGTCTGCGCCGAGACGGCCGCTCCACGCCTTCGCAGCCACAGAGCGAGGGCCACCACGGCGACCAGAGCCACTTGCGGGCGTCGCCGCAGCTTCCATGCCGCTTTCGCCCACCGCACCGCCGCGGCCGCTGCGACCGCACGCAGCTCCGCCAGAGATCCTCCAACCAGAATCCGCAGCGCCACGGCTCGGCCCAGCGGCGTTCTCGGCCCGATCCCGAACCCTCCCACGCTCGCTCCCTCGCTGCTCTCGTCCATTCCCAAACCCCCTCAAACCAAAACCAAAACCAGAACTTGCTCTTATACAATCTTTCTCTTCCTCCTCCTCCTCCTATTCTTCTTCTTCAGCATCTCTTGCTTTTGCTTGCCGCCATTGCCGCTGCTTGTGCGAGCATTTTATCCGTCCGTCTTCGTCCTTGAATTTTCGCTCGCACGCACGCATTCTTCATCCTTGAATTTTCGCTCGCACGCACGCACCCGCTCATCCATCCAAGACTGAGTGCACATCGGTGCATTTATTATCTTCTGCGCATTTGTCGTCACCACGTGCAGCTCAGCTCCTGGCTTCGTTATTCCTGGTCATTGTCGTCATCGTCTATCGTCCACGTGGCGGGGTTTATCGCATTATCGTTCCCCCTTTCTGTCTGTTTGACCTTTACGGCTTCCTTCTGTAGGTTTGCAAACTCTTTGCGTGCTCGAATTCGCTGCACGCCTTGGTTTCTCTTTTAATGAGTCCCTACATTTTATAACTCCAAAGCCAGTGCGCTTGTCACACGTAATAAAAAAATTGTCGCTTGCTTCCAATAATTACTATTTCAGTGCTTCTTCAAAATATACGTGCTTTATGCCAAACGAAGAGCGTATTTTAGTGCGGGTCAAAAAATCTGCATACGCTTTCGCCCAATTGAAAAGTAGGCACCAACAAATTGGTATTTTAAAAAAGTATACATTCTAATAATTATAGTTGGAACATCTTTATTCTTTAGTGGGTTTTCCGCGGCATGCAAGCTGTATTTGCTGTAAGAAATAATTACACGAACAAACAAATTTTGGCATAAGAGAATAGAAGAAAACTTTTTGGCAGTCTTATCCCACTTGTATTATTATATGAATGTGTTGCATGGGACCTTCTTTTTCCATGCACAATTGGTAACCCCGAATACTTCTATGCAGAAGGTGTTTGCCTAGTGGTACGGATCTTGGCCCAGTAACTCTAAGTTCTAGATTTGATTCTACTAGGTAGCCCTAAGTTATAAACTTCTATAAATCTTGTGGTGTACTTATGTTTCAATTATTTTGGGTTCCAATACCCATAATTGCAAAAAAAAGAAACACACGTTCAAAACTTATAGGTGAATTTTAAGTGAAAATGCAAACTTCTTATGATATCTTGCTTTTAGAAGTAGATTTGCATCCTCTTGAAGTTGAAGCTCTTTATCAATTTATTACTTATACTCAAAACTTAAGTCACATGAAGTCAATTATGCTCAAGAAATCATAAAGGCTACACAAAAAAATGAATGGTTATAGTTTCAATCATAGAATATTGAAATAGAGAATATTCCTTTAAACAAAAGGCTCTTGCAGTAAAAGAAAAAGTCTTAGCTAAACTTTAGTTGAACATGTATGCAAAAAAATAAAAATAAAAAAACATTTTTATTTACATTAGATGATGAGCGGCTAGGTATCCCTACGCCCAACCATACAAATCACGAGTGTTCACGCTCGACTCGGTCGAAATTCGCAAATTGTAAGCACTTAACATACACCAGGCTTCTAATTAGTGAAACCTTGGGTTAGAACAGTCGTCATCATCCTAATCTCACTTGTGATGTTCCGTTTACATGGTTAAGTGAGACTAAGGTTAATGATTTTTATATATTTTTAATTATCTTTTCGGCGACTAATCATCTTGGAAAATAAGGATAGAATATTAATTAATCTAAAATTATCTTAATCTAAATCTTAACTACTCTTAACGTAAGTATCTGGTCCCATCTTCCGAGCACGTTCTGAGCATCTCCCAACACTTCTAGGTTACTAGACATTAAGCGTCACTGGGCTTACCAAGTGTTTGGGTTACGTTCGAGATGGTCGTACTTATGGCCTTAATAAACTACAAATGAACAATAGCGATTGAAATTATAATAACGAAAACTTAAGTAATTAACAAGTAACTAATAAAGCATAAACACATTAAACTATTAAATGCATAAAATAACTAAGTCCAAATGCTGCAAGGAATGCTTGAATA